>CM044395.1:40755000-41355000 GCA_024322285.1 Musa beccarii | reverse complement strand
TCCTGATTTTAAAAACCCTCATTTTTTTGGGGATTAATTGGATCAATTGGTTTTATGGTTGGTTTCTGGCTGTTCTGGTTGGTTTGCCAAATCCAGCCTGAGGCCTGTCTTAATGATAAGGCCAGTTATGTACAGGTTAATCCATTTCCTATCATTTCTTCCAATCTATTAATCCTGTTTGTTTTCTGGAAATTTCACTGGTCCATGCCTGTTCTAGGTCATTTTGGAGAAATAGGATCTGACTATCCTCTTCAGTTGAACCTCATTCCAAATCCTATTATCTATCTTGATGTTGATGCTGTAGACCTTAGAGATCAGAAGGCAATGCAAAAAAGAAGAGGCCTTGGTCTGTTGGAGCACATTTGTAGAAATATAAGGGCTCTGTAGTGAATGTGGATGTTTGTTGGTGGCTCTGGATATTTAATTGTATCTCTAGGTTATCCAGCAACAATTGTTAATTCCATTGCATTTTGAGATGTTAGTAGAACTGAAGATACTAAATCAAATATTGGTTGATATAGTAAATGCATCGTACAGGACATCACTGATAGTAGTTGTCATAGTTTTCCTGCAGGTGCGTTCTTATATTCCATTTTTGTTATTGCATTTGGTGTGAACTTAATTGGGTGCTATTACAAACATTTGCATCTGATAGGATCTGATTTTTCAAGTGTACAGTGTATCAATTTCATGTGGACATGTCCTTATTTAGTTTACTCTGGTTGCTCTTCATAACTAAACTGTAACACAGCATATGAGTTTCGCATATCTTTGGTTTGGCTCTGATCAAACTGAACACTGAATCTTAATTGGATGTCTGAAGTCAGATTTCATTTCTGTGGTTTTATCGAACTTCACTCTGTATAAAGCCTGATCTCAGCTAGAACTTTTTAATGAGTTCGACCTTGTTTTGATGACAAAATAAACTTCTAAATCATGGATACCAAATCACGGTGTTGGAATGCTTGATGTTCTTCACTTCCAGTGGTAATTGGTGATATTCTTTTTAGGGCTTGCTCGAGATGGATGTAAGTCAGAAGCTGCAGCAGTACTTTATACGACTGTCAAATCTGCATGTTTTTCTGTTACAAAGTTACATCAACAAGAGATAAAGGGTGCATGTGTTTGGGCTCGCCAATTGGGTGGGGAGGTATAAATTCTATTTGTACAAACCCTGTAGATGTCATTGAATTTTATTGTCTTACATGGAATGTGGATTGCATAAGATGTGTAGAACAAGACTTATGAAGTCTTCCTGTTATTATTTTTCCTATGTATACTTGATGCTGTTTTTGGAAAATTGTTTAATTTGTTTTGATGCAGGGTTCAAAAGCTAGAAAGTGGAGAGTAATTGTTAGGAATTTGCCATTTAAGGTGCTTGATGTTGTATTGCTTACCAATTACCTATTTTCCACTTCTTGTTATCTTGAACTTCATGTAATTCAAGAACTGAATGCAGGCTACAGTCAGTGAGATAAGAGAAATATTTAGCTCAGCAGGGTTTGTTTGGGATGTGTTGATCCCACATAAGTCAGATGAAGGGTAATTCCTCTCTCTCTCTCTCTCTCTCTCTCTCTCTCTCTCTCCCTCCCCCTCTCCATCTCTCTCCTTTTCTAATTTAGTCATCAAATTGACTATTAGAATGTTGAATTTTTCTTTCCTTTTTCAGAGTTTCAAAAGGTTTTGCTTTTGTTTCTTTCACATGCAAACAAGATGCAGAAAATGTATGGTCAGTTGTCTGTTGTTATTTAAGTGCATGTTACTGTTGATTTGGCACTAAATTCTTTCTTTATTAGGCCATTAAAAATATTAATGGGCGAGTAATTGCAAAACGAACTGTTGCTGTTGATTGGGCAGTTTCAAAAAGAGTATATTCAGTTGCAACTGCTGCTGCTTCCGGGGAAGGTAAGTCCACTGCTTTAATTTCATAATACTAACATATATTCTAGTTTTGCTGTACAAGAATGAACAATTGTAAGCTCTTCATTTAATATGATGTTGGTGGAATGAAGTGATAGATCAATGAGCATCAACATAAAATAAAGGTGTCATTCTGTTGCATGTGATCTGGATAAATTTTATCCAATTCATTGAAATATAACATGTCATTTCCCTTATTTAGGAAGCATACACGTCTTGTTATCTACAGCCTCTTTTGCCTTCAAATTTTGCATGCTGTTTATATCTTGCTCTCTTTTTTCTAAAATTGTTATAGGCAGGATGTCTCTCGTTGCTGCAAAAATCAAATGCAACTTAATGCTGCTGCCTGCAAAAGTTGGCCATTTCACACCTGAAGAATTATTTAGGAGTAACCTTAGTTTTTTTTAAATGAGCTGTTGCAGGAACTACATTCATCATGAACATAATCATGTGGTGTCGGTAGTTTATCATTCTTGACTATTAGTGTGATATTTTGGCAGTATTAATTTCTAATTGATGATTATGGATTGTCTATCATGGTTATGGTAGGATACAGGACAGCACACATCTGTCTAGATTGCCAAAATTATCTTTTCCCCCTTTTTCTTCTCAGTTACTGAAAGGGGTTTGGTGGTTATTTATTTGATAAGAACAAAATCTTTTGATATTTTTGTCATTTTTAATGAAGATTTGGAAATGGCTTTTGTTGAATAATTTTTATTTACAGAATTCCAGAATGACAGTGACAATGAGAGTAAATCTGAAAGTGATAGTGAAGTTGATAGAGATAACATGAGTACAGATGAAGTCAATCTTCATGGGCCTGTGATTGAAAAGTTGGGCGAGACTAATGAGAATGAAGTTCTCCCCGTTGACGTTGATTTCAGGTCAGAGGCAGAAGTTGCAAGAAAGATCCTGGATAATTTGATCAGATCATCCACCAGTGTGCCTGATCCAACTCATGGTTCAGATTCCAGGACAGCTGATAGTATTACTGAGTCCTGGACCTCACATCATGCCGAACATAAGGAACCTCCCTTGCCTATAAAGAAAGCTGGAATAGTTGGAAACAAAGTTGGCAAAGGATCAGAAGCTGAAGTTCAAGAACTTGGGAAAAGAGACAAGGATTTGGATAGAACAATTTTTATAAGCAACCTTCCTTTTGAAATTGATATTGAAGAGGTGAAAGAGAGATTCTCTTCCTTTGGGAAGGTGCAATCATTTTTTCCTGTCCTCCACAAACTTACCAAGTATGTGAAGATCTATATTTCTGATTTTGCTGTTTATATTTTACCACAGTGTCTTTAATAACTAAGAAATATATATGTTTCTACATAAGTTATATGGAACACCCAGTCCTACATATTTTATATAGTTAATATGTCATTGTACATAAGTTATATGGAACACCCAATCCTATATAGTTAATATGTCATGGTTGCTACTTAGATGACTCATATTTAACACCTGATGGCTTTATTTTTTAAAGTTAATATGGTCATGGTTTTCCTGCAGGCGACCCAGAGGAACTGGCTTTTTAATATTTGATAACCCAGCTGCGGCAGATGCCGCGATTTCTGCAGCAAATGCTGCACTTGGTTTAGGCATCATTATGAAGGGAAGACCACTTAAAGTTTTGAAAGCTTTAGACAAGGAATCAGTTCACCAGAAAGAACTTCAAAATTTGAAGAATGAGGCCCATGACAGACGTAATTTGTATCTAGCAAAGGTATGGCTGTTTTTCAAGTTAATTTACTTCATGACTTTTAATGGATATATTACTGGAAGTTAATCTGCTTGTTCTTGAAGCAGGAAGGTGAGATTCTTGCTGGAACACCAGCTGCTGAAGGTGTATCAGAGAGTGATATGAGAAAGCGTGAGATGTAAGTCGGTATCCTCAGCTCTTAATTCTTGATGATTTTTCTGCCATTGGTTGGGTAATTGGATTAAATGGCAATTTCTGTTTAGTGTCTGTTTTTACTTATTGCCTTTGGTGGTTCTCGTCAGATATATCATGTACCATATCTCTAACTGTCAGCTTGTCATTGCAGTAAAATTCTTCTTACTGTATGTTACTTTTTTGGGGTGAAACTGATATAACATATTTACCTCCAGACTTAATTTTATAGTTCAAGTATCTTTCATTAAAACAATGGCCCACCGCCCATGTGAAACAACTAATCTAGTGATTTAAAAAGGTGCTTGGGCCTTGTTCAAAGGCCAGGTGGCGCGCTTCAATGAGGTGCTGCTTGGGTGGTCACCTGAGCCCAGGTGCCGTGCGCTTGGGGCAAGCACTGGGTTGATATAAGGCGATCGAACCGCTTAAATTTGTGTTAGTTGTTTCGATTGAACCAACTAACACACGTAGTTATATCAGTGCGCGATCCTGACCTCAATCCTACGCACACTTCTCTCCCTGTTTCTGCCACTGATGATTTCTCCCCTTGCCTTCGCCACCGATGGTTTCTCCTGTTGCCTCCGATTCTTCCTCTGTCGTCAACCAAGTCTCCTTAGCTTCCGTTGCTGTCCGCTGTCTGCCACTGTCGCTGTCCGTGACACGACTCCACTACTGCTACTGTTCGCTGCCTCTTGCTATTTGCCACTTCGCTGCCGTTGTTGTTGTCCACTGCCTCTTGCTATTCGCGACTTTGCAGCTTCCGCTGCTGTCTGCTTCCTGTGACCCAACTTCTCACCGTGACTTCTTCGGTCTCTACTCTTTCTTACTGCTGTTAACAGTAAATATATTATTAACAATAGATTATTAGTTACTGTTCAAAATATTTTTTATTTATTAGATTAGTAATATACTATTTCGATTTTAACACTAATAATCTTTATTTTTAATTTAATATCATATTTTATTTAAATAATTATATTTATTAATTATAATATTTTTTTTATATTTTAATATTTTAGAGTGCCTCGCTTTGCTTTGGCGAGTGCCTGGGCGTTTTGGGACCTTTGCGTCTTTTGGCGCCTAGCGCTTTTTAAAACACTGAACTAAACATAAAAGAAAGAGATTATTGGTATCTTCTACACTATTAGTACGGAGAAATATCGTAGATATATTCTACATTTGTTTAAATTCTTGTGACCATGTTTGCAGGCAACTTATGGTGGATTTCATAGTTTAATGGGCTTTAACTTTGGACTAGTTTCACAAAGCACATTTTTGCCTTCTCTTTATGCACATCAGTATTTATGCACTCTGTTGATACAACGATATCTTTCTTGATCATAGTTTAATTCTTAATTTAAACTTTTGTTCTATATCATGTAACACAGATTTTTGTGAAAACTAATTTTTGACAAGGTTAAAATTAATCCTATAGCAATTTTGTTTTTAAAACAATCATTCATTCAGGTTGACTAAGAAGAAGGCAGAAATGCTGCAATCTCCAAAATTCCATGTATCAAGAACTAGATTAATTATCTACAATTTGCCAAAGACTATGACTCCAGAAGAAGTGAAAAAACTGTGTGTAAATGCTGTTGTTTCCCGTGCTTCCAAGCAGAAACCTGTCATTCAAAAGGTTGGGTTCTATTTCTTACTGAGCTTTCTGTTTTTTGGTATTTTATATTACTTTATTAACCTTAACACTGTTTGACCAGGTAAAGCTTCTGAAGGATGTCAAGAAAGGAAAAGTTGTTATAAAGAAACATTCACGTGGTGTAGGGTTTGTTGATTTCAAAGAACATGAGCATGCACTTGTGGCCCTGAGGGTTCTGAATAACAATCCTGGTAAGATACGATATGGTGGACAATTTTTTCCTTTAATATGATGGTGTATTGAACAGGTTGCATAAATGGCTTACTGAGTAGCAAAATTGTGATTTTTTTGGTTAATGTATATAGACAGTTGAAATGTTATCTCATGCATTCTAGATTAGTGTCTTTTCTGTTTTGGAACTAGTATATGGAATGTCTTTTACATATAAAGGTAGTCCTTGGCATGCAATCTGATACGTTCTTGTTCCATGTTTTTACATTTTGGAACTATATTTTAGGAGGTTTATCATATGTATAGATAATGTAGATCATACTATATCTTACATTATTGTTTGGTGGAGGCAACATGACCCATATGGTATGAGAAAGTTTGGGTATGCTTGTCGTCTCATGCTGGATATGCTTCCACAAGTCTGCAACATGATGTATGGTGTTCACCATGACCTTCTTTACATCATTGTTTGGTGTTGTGCCTTAAGTAATTTATCATATAATGTATGTGTTACCAGGAGTGAACAATTTAGTAGAGCTGACTAGTTGATGCAGTGCATGATGAGCAACAAATGCTCCCAAGTTTCAAGACAATAAATTCCAAACTCAACCTTATCAGATTTCACGAAAATTGTTCAGGTCTTGAGATAAATATGAAAATTCCAAACCACCAAAGTACAATGCAGTTTGAATTTAATATATATTGTAATTTGTGCTTGACTTTCAGTGAATTGTGACTCATTATCTAGGTGGTTGAGGGAGTCAATGTACAAGGGTTCTATAATTGGGGAAGGAAGGAAGATTGGTGGGTTATTCTAATTTTAAAATCTCATCAAACTTTTGTATTTCGAGCTATTAGCACTTAGTATCTTTTAAGTAGAGAGAATTCTCTTTATCCTCCCATATCTCACTTCTTTTCTCACCCTCTCCTCTCTTCCGTTTTGTTTTACATCACTGATTGGCTATTTGAACAGCCGTTGTTTGTCTTCATTGATATCTCATTAAATTTTAATGGCTCGTACTTGTCACATGAATCCATCCTCGAATTTTAGTATGTGAACAATCATTTTTGGATCCAAACTATGAAGCTGTGAGAACATCTTTGCACATTCATCTAATGCTATATTTTACATATATGTTTCCTTTCACTACAGTTTTTCCCTACTTTTTGTTTGATCACTGCTACATTCCTAGGTTTCATGATTTGTAGATAGTTCTGCTATTTTGCTTCTTTAATTTTCTTTTGAGTTCTAATTTTTCATCAAGCTATGATCACTGCCACATTTTTAATTCTTTTTTCCATGTGGACTTCAATTCTTCTTCTTCTAAGCTCAGTAGACCGGTAGGAATCACATTGCTAATATTTGGAGCATGACTATATATGTTAAGAATTATGGAATTACAAGTGTTTTGTGTTTGATTAAAGATACATGTATATTTACATGTGTATCTATCAACATTTACATTTGTCTTATGATATCAATTATAATGAGTAGTACTACCTGGTACGGATGTTGGTTGGTATGTGAAGAGAGCCCATATACGATTGAAGCAAAAAAGCAGATCGTTGGGAGGTATCTTTAGGTTCAAAAAACCCACTTGACCATATTTCAGCATTTTATGCAGATTCTATTTAGTTTCAGAATCTTTAGGTTTGAACATCAGTCGCTGTACTAACTTCATTTGTATTTTGTTTGCTCAGAAACTTTTGGTCCTGATCATCGCCCTATTGTAGAGTTTGCTTTTGACAACATTCAGAAACTACGACAACAGAAAGCTAAACTGGATTCTATAAAGGAGAACAATGCTAAGTCAGAAGATGGGAAAAGAAATTTGCAACAAAGGTTTCCGACTCAAACCACACAGGGAGACATAGATAAAGCGGGTGAGATGTTAAAAAATGCAAAGCACCAGAGAATGCAAAGGATATCATCCCAACTATCTGAACATAATGAAGGGACGACAGTGGAGCGAGGGTCCCCGGAGGAGGACACTAATCCAGTAGTCAGGGCTGGGAAAAGTAAGCAGAATAAGCAACAGAAGAAGGCTTCAAAAAGACGAAAGGCTGATTCACCCTCTATTTCTAAGCATACGAAGTCAGAGTCAGAGTCGAATTTGATGCAAGTAGGCACACATGCTAAAGAAAAGCTTCTAAATAAGAACCAGGTACAATTAGCATAACAACACGTATCTCCTTTTAAGTTTTGTAGCCAATCGAAAGATAATGAATGATATGACCACTGCAGATGGAAAAGCCTATTGACAAGACAACAGTAACAATTCCTCAGAAAAGGAAGAGAAACACCAAATCTAATGGTGGTTCAGAACAACAGAAGCCAGCTAGAAAAGCAAAGAGGAGAACGGACTCGTCAGGCGTGGAAATAGTCGATAAATTGGACATGCTAATCGAGCAGTACCGTTCCAAATTTTCACACCATGATTCAAGCAAAACGAAAGATGCTACAAGTTCTGGTCATAAGGTCAGAAGATGGTTTGAGTCAGCTTCCTAACGTCAGCTCGGGTCAGGTTTTTCTTATCTCGCAATATAAAGCGTTGTGTTGGCTTATCCCAAGGTTGAGATGGATGCATCCCCGCACTCAAAACTTGTGTAGGACCAAATGCAACCAAGTAGCGGTGTTTTAATTTGGACTTTTTGATATTGCGGTTGGAAGTTCTACACTGAATTTTTTTGAGAATATACTTCGTAAAATTATATGCATTTTTGCTGCTTTTAGATTAGCCATGTGTTGTATTGTTCTCCGAAGAGGTGTCTTGTCATCCCTGGGATTGTTGCAGGTGTCTCTTGCTTATATACGCGGTGGGTCCCGCTAAACAGAGCAATGAGAACGAGACTTACTTTGCTTGGTGTCTCGGTCGGGGCCAATGAATCATATTCTTTTATAGATGACGGTTTGTCTGACGTCATCAGCGATCCAATTCGGGTGGGGCCTTCAGTCGGGGACGGTTCTCTTCGACCGTCAACATCTCTTGTGGAGTGGGGCCCGCGGTCGTCGCGACCACCCGATCTCGGTACGGGCAGCTGGGGACGCTTCGCCGGTTCTACGCGCGCATTATGACGTGGTCACGTGCCCACCTGGTGCTTCCCTTCGTCCCGGATACATTGAACCCGGACATGTTTCCCGTTCCCATCCCCTTGGCCATATGGTCGGAGCCTCTTCCGCCCTCCACTGCCCAACGAAATCGGGCCTCATTTCGGTCGACCACCAAATTGGGATTCCCACATTGTCGTCCCATCACCTTCTGTCATCAGAGGCAAGAGAACCCGGCGGGATGGCTCCTGCAATGGCGTACACACCGAAGGCGCCGGAAGGCAAGGCCTATGTCTGGGGAAGGCGGCGCCTGCGTCGGAGGTGGAGGAGTTGAAGCGGCGGAACGCGGAGCTGGAACGGGAGGTGAGGGAGCGGAGGGCGAGGGAGGAGGAGGTGCGGGCGGAGTTGGAGCGGACGAGGGCGCGGCTGCGGGTGGCGGAGGAGGCAGTGGAGAGCCTGTGCGCGCAGCTGGGAGAGCTGGAGGCCGAGGCCGTCGCCCACGCCCGTGCCTGCAACCTCCGCATCAAGGAGCTCTCCGACCAGCTCGAGCTCGCACGCCGCGCCATCCTCACCCGATCCTCTTCCTCCCTTTCCTCGTTCTCCGATAGATCGTGATCCCGCTGTTTTGACGAGGAAAGGAGAACCCAAAAGATTGTTCGATTTGTCACCTCCTCCGCATGCAATAATGTCTAATATGTGTTTTTTGATAGAAAAAAATGAGTTTAAATTGTATAAAAAAATAATCTATTAATTTAAATAATTTTTATAAATAATTTAATATTAAGAATGATTCGAAACGTATCAAAAAACTATTTCTTAAAATAAAAATACATATGATATTATTATTTTTAAATTTTAATTATTTTTTTAATTAAAATTATACTAAATTTATATTTATTTTTAATTTAAAAAACTCTAATATATATTTTTAAAATTCTTTTAGATATTTTAAAAGTTTTTTTTTGATAATTTCGAATATACCGCCGGTATTTCCCGACATACCATCAATACATCTTTGATATATATCATATCGAGTAGGACATTGGTATAAATTAAAATTATAATCTTTAATCAAGATAATTTATAACTGGTCTCTTTTCCAGTGTTCGATTCTTAGTAGCCAAAGTAGAGGAGATATTGTAGTGACAGATTCTCTCCTGTGGAGGATTCGCGGCCATGCATGACCAAAGTAGAAGCGGTATAGTCATTATCCAGCGGATGGCCCTCTAAAGCCTGCTCTTCCATCATTTTTGGTATGTGCTCAAACGATATGTGCCTTCATATCTTGGGCACTGTGTTTTCTGCTGCAAATTACCATCACAGAGAGAGAGAGAGAGAGAGAGAGAGAGAGAGAGAGAGAGAGAGAGAGAGAGAGAGAGAGAGAGGAGCTGCCTTTTACACAGTAAGAGTGGGACATAAGGAACCAAGGCATGCACCGAAAGACATGGAAAGACTGCAGCCATGAGCCACGATGATTAATTTGGATTGGGTTGATCAGTAATCGTAATGAGTCATGAGAAATAATCTGGATTCGGTATACAATTCTTCTTTTCGCGTCCAAATCAGATTAAGTTTGATAGAGTCGTCTGTGTTAAAATATCTAAATTGATTAATATAATATTATATAAATAATAGATTTTAGATTCGGGTCATGTGAGAGCGCCATATACATCATATTTTAAGACGTATCGCAAAATATAAAAGCATAAGAAAAAATAGATCCGAATAAAAAAATTTGAATTGGATGACTTATATTAATAGTGGGTCATGATGAATAATTTGAATTGGACCTAATGGTTGATAAATTATCTAATATATTTATAATTTTTAACATAGAAGTTAGATCGGATCTAATAGGAGAATGAGCTTGAAAAAGTGTATGGCATAAATCAATTAAAGAGAAGATAATTGCGTAAGTTTTGAATGAACATACAAAATAAAGAGGGATTGAGTGATACATAATCTGAACGAAGTAATTAAAAGAAATCAATATGCATATCAGCACTATGTGTCCAAAGTGATTGCATGGGAACCAGGTTGGTTAATAAGCACATTCAAACACATTTAAAGTATGGCATCCCACCATTTTTAGACCACTTCCAATAATAAGACTAAAAGAAGACTACTCCACAATGCTCTCTCGTGGAAGAAAGTGGACTAGAATGAGAAAGATGACCTGTGTTCCCTCTCCATTATTATTGACAAAAGATGACACAAGCGTTTCTTCCTCATCTTTCTTCTCAGGAAATAAAGAAAGGGAAACATGGATTGGCTTCCTTCGTTGTTAGCTAACCCTTCTAATTTAGAGGAAGTTGGAAGAAGAGGCTCTGCTGTTCTTAATGTTAACTAACTAACAGCCAACGAAAATAATGTTTTCTTCATTGTACCGTATTGTGCGCGTGAATTCCCAATGGCGCGTCGCCTACTCTTTCCTTCCTGTCACGTCAAAACTCGTGCTATTTTGTTGGCTATAAAACGCCTGATATGATCACCCGATTGGGCGTGCTATGGATTGCTCAAATATCCCATTTTTCTCTTCTTCTCTGATGGATGGAAGCAGAGGAAAAAGATGCGGAGCCATCGAGTGCCTTTGTTTTCATTTCTCCTTTGCTTTGTTCCGAAACCCTAATTTCTGGGCTCCGTTTACCCCTTCATTCTCTTCACGTTGATCTTCTTTGGATTTTCAAAACCAAATATGTAACCATCCGTTTCACATCTTCAATTCTTATTTTTTCTCTCAGATCGCGTCGAGAAACCTAGGGATCATGATGGGGTTTCGCCCTGATGCTATTGAGATGGTGTCACTTAGCATCAACTCGAGAAAAAGTACTTTATCTATAATTAACTTTGTTGCTTCATGTTATTGGATTTCTTGCACGCATGTTAATTGTCCATTTCTTTATTTTCCACCATATTGAAAGACACCACCGAGATAAATTAGATACAGATCAGGTTTTTCTACTTTTTTTATCTATCTTATTTCTTTCTCATCGAGTATATTCATAAAAGATATATATATATATATATATATCTTATTTCTTTCTCATCGAGTATATTCATAAAAGATATATATATATATATATATATATATATATATATATATATATATATCTTATTTCTTTCTGATCGAGTATATTCATAAAAGATGTATAGAGATCAACAATTAAGATCCTTGAAGTATGATTAATATGGTTCAGCAATTTTCAAAGGCTATGCTAAAAGCACCAAAAGTAAAAATATACGATATAAATTAAGTTCTAATTTTTAGATTTTTTTTTCTTTCATGATTCCTTTGGTTACTAAAATACTTGGATGAAGAATCCCAAGATATATGTTAATCCTAATAAACCTATACCCTATACCCAGCATTAACGCTTTATCACTTTAATGAGTAATATATCGTGCACATTATTACTTTAAAAAAGTCATATTCATCCTTAATCACACTCTTTTCCAGGATTTATCTATTCAAATATTATTTATTGATGCATATTGGGAACCAGCAGGATGTGCCACTAGAATCCTTAATCAACTATTTTTGTTACAAATTATTTGTGTGACACATAGCGTTCTACTGAACTAAAAATGCTCAATAAAAAATTCAATATTTTCGGGTGATCAACATTGACCCAAAGTAAAGTGACGATTGCTTTGCTTGACTATCTAATGGAAATTTAGTTAGACCCTTACTTAGTTCATCTAATTAAAAGCATATTTACATTTTAAGCTTACTAATATATTGCAGTATTGGCAATAAATATTGTAGCTCACCATTATTGTTTTCGCTGTATAATACAGATGTTTAGATGATGATGAGTTTATACACAGTGTGATCTCAGGTTTTGTGAGTAGCGGGTCATACCTGAGAATAATGAAAACAATAATCTAATATGTGAGAGAAAAAAAATAATGTGCCATCTGCAGCAGTGAGATGTTACCTACAACCAAAACAATGTACTTACAACTAGCAAACTGGTTCCAAAACTTCTTTCCTCTTGAGAGTGCCATATTTTTTTCCTGTTTCAGAAATAGTTGCTTATTCTCACTTGGATTTCTTTGATGATGAAAACTTGGAACACTCAGCATCGGAATCTTGCTGACTAAACACCAAAGAGAGGTAGCACAATCTTGACAAAGGAGTAACAAAGAGCACCAGTGAACACATAGCTGTCCACCCTATCAAGAATACCTCCTGCACATATAAGAAACTTTTTCTTAGGTCTTAAAAGTCTAAAGGAAATGCAGATCTTAATTGCATTGTATTAAACATCGGAAAGGGGAGCATGAAAAGAAAAAGGTGAAGAAGGATCACAGCAGATTGTTTGTTTTCTCAATGCAGACTCGAGCTGTGGAAAATGTGTAATTAAATTTAGAAAGGAGTAGGAAAATGAAGAAGGGGGAGGAATTTAGCAACCAGTAAAAAAATGATAAAAGTGAACTCTAAATTCACCATAAGAACTAATAGCATAACACAACATGAACGTAAAGTGGACCGTAAAAATAAAAAAGAATCACTAGAACAGAAAAGATACGAGTTGTCTCTTATCCGTACATGTTATGAGGAATGTCCTATGAGGCATTCCAATGAAATGATAGAGTTGTCTCTAATTCGTACAAGTTATGAGGGATCTCCTATGAGGCATTCCAATCCTTGAGTTGTCTCTTCGATGGACCCATACGATGGAAGAGAAAGCCTTTGATCACTATAATGATGATGAGCACAACGCATTAGAGAACCAATGCAACTAACCAAAAATCTCATGTAAATACACAAAAGATGTTAGCTAACTTGGCTGGCAAAAGGCATTGACAGTTTATCACAAGGTCACATAATCAAATGAGTATATGTTGCTTGGCAGTTGGACTGAAAGGAACTGCAAAATTTTTCAGTCTAAATCTTTGGACCTTTAAGGTTTAGCTGACTTAATGATGAATGGATGCAATCTTAAGCTCTGCAAATTGAGTGTTCTTATCTAGAATCTGACTTCTTGTTCAGTAAATTTCATTCTGTTTTTGTTGGGACACCTTGTTCTTTCTTGTTCTTATCTAAGAGGGGAGTAATAACAGTGGGTAATGAGTTTGTTGCCACATCTTGAATTGGTAGCATGTGCTCCCCTGTTTCCCATGAGCAAAAAATTTAGGATTGGGTTGGGGGACATTTCCCAACAAGGTTATAGCAGAAGGCCTCAAAAAATAAAAAAGAAAAACACGCATGCACAATGGGCCTAATGTTGTTTAGCAGAGTATACAGATTTGTGAGAAGGAACCAACCAATCAAGATGGTCCAAGGCATACTAGTCCTGATATGGGTTTTGTTACCAAGTGATGATGCATCATTAATATCTTTGGGTGCTAAATCTGATGTGGCTATCAACAATAAGTTCATGCATCTTTGAGAAAGAACAATACCATGTCCAGGAATTAGAGATCCCGAATCTTTAACACCAGCATCACGTTTAATCATGGACTCAATCAGGTCACCAAACAGAGACCCAGTGAAATTTAGAACTCCAAAACCTGAAGCACTGATGACAATGGAAAGTATTAACATGATACATATTTCAATTAAAGAAATTTAATAAATATCAAACCAAATGATAAGCAAGAATTGAGAAAGTAGCCGCAGGAGAGTAAATACAACATTCAACTTCCTGATTAATTAACTTAAAATATCTGGAGATAATTGTCCATCAAATGTCATGGAAGATATCCTAGAAGCAACATTTTGAACACCTACTATGTCTGCCATGGGTATATCACCCGCAAAAAGAACATTATACAAAGGATGGAAGGAGAACCAAATGCAATCTTGACTAATCACCGATGACTTCAGGCTGATACTGAATAACTACCATTAGTTTTTGACCAATCCCAACCAAATAATGACATGTAAAAAATAAAAATCCAAAACCAAATGCATATTGACCTGGCTGATCTTTACTGATCCTAATCCTAAAACCTCTGGTTCTTCCCAAACCTAACCTCGACTTATGAAATTTGGTCAACATTGATTCACCTCAATAAACTAAAGCATACTCAAAGACATTCTTCTAAAAAATAACTGCACATGATATGGTCAACAGTTAAATGACAGAATTTACACAACCGACAAACTAAGGACCATTAATGTCATCATTTTGCTAAGCCAAGCCACATTTACACAGTGTTTTAAAAAGTGTAGGCATAAAAATGCATCAAGGTCCCAAAATGCCCGAGCACCTAGGCATCTACCCAAGCAAAGCAAGACGCTCTGAAATATTAAAATATAAAAAAATATAATACAATTGATAAATATGATAATATAATAAAAATACGACATTATATTGAAAAGATCTAAAGTACCAAATCACATTATCAATCTTCTAATAACAAAAATATCAAAAGACTCAAGACAATAAAGCTTTACATCAAATTCAATCATCATCATAATCAGCATCATCATTCTCAAACATAATAGTGCTAAATAGGGACTATTATATGGTAATAGTAATTAACACTTAATGATAATTTTAATATCAGTTAAGGATTAACAATCTACTATTAACATTATTTAATCCATTGTTAACAATAGTTAGAGGGAGAGAAAAGAGTCATCAATCGTGGAATGTGGAGAATGAAAGGGCGATGGTGACGGAGGAACTTTCAGACGACAACAGCGGTGGCAGAAGAAGCTACAAACGACGACAATAGCAACGGAGAAAACTTTGGACGATGGCAAAAGCCATGGACAATGACATCTTTGGCAGAGGAAGATGTTATGTTCGTCAATGGCAGAGGAAGTTGTAGTCCTGTCCCTTAGTGGTGGAAGGAGCTGCACAAGGAAGCAGCAATGATGGAGGGAACTGCGCACGAAAGCTAGACCTTCGGACTCATCCGTTGACAATAGAGGAAGCATAAGACCTGTGTGTCGATAGCAGCGACTGCGCACGAAGGCAGCAGCAGGAGCAAAGATGAGTCAAGGCGGTGAAGTAGGGTTTATGGGTTGAGGTCGTGCGAGGGAGGGGGTGGGGGTGGAAGAGGGGAGGTTGGTGTGGTGCGGGGTTTTACTGTTCTGCTTAGGATTGAACCAACTAAGCTATTGTTCAGCCGAACTAAAGTTGATCATCTAGTTCTGTTGCTTTGCTTCAATTGGGCGCTCGCCTAAGGTGCTCGGCACTTGGGTTCAGGTAAGCACCCAGGCGGCGCTTTATTGAAGCGTGTTACCCGAATACTATGCAAAGCACTTGGGCCTCGCCTCACCTCACCCGAGCAATTAGGCGAGCACCCTAGGTGCCTTTTTAAATCGCTGCATTTACCTTGTTAATTAAGTGACCGAACACAATTTTGCAAAAGAAAATCTTATAAAACTATCCAATGGGTTAAAAAGATGTAATATAACTTACAAATTAGTGCACCAAGGAATAGCGGTTGAAACTTTAGAGGAACATAAAAACTGTGATCCAGTTCATTAATGCTGTGTCAACATGATTTTTAATGGTATTATCTTAATCAGCAATGAGAATCCCATAGAAATAAAATAGTCACAAAGGTAATGTACAGCAAATAAAATGGAACAGGACCTCCCACAGTCTCAAGTGTCAGCAGACT
This sequence comes from Musa beccarii, assembly GCA_024322285.1. Classification (NCBI taxonomy): domain Eukaryota; kingdom Viridiplantae; phylum Streptophyta; class Magnoliopsida; order Zingiberales; family Musaceae; genus Musa; species Musa beccarii. The sequence goes on along the minus strand of CM044395.1, from coordinate 41,338,722 downwards.
GCAATAATGTGTACGAGAATAGTGCAATGAGACTATGCATGTAGGTCGACAACTAAACCAAACAAGAGCTAAGAGTAATAAGGCAGCAGCTCAAAATCAAATGAATTTGTCGCCTCTCATTTCCAAATGAAAAAAAAAGCCACAAGTGACGTACTAAACAGGAAATGGATCAGTCTTTAGATGATAAAAGGCCAGCTCCGAGATTCAGGGTACGTACAAAGCACATGATAAGAAAAGCATGAAATTAGTGTAATATCAACTTCAAGTCCTTTACAATCTTACCTTAATAATGTTGTAGGCCAGCATAAAATCTTTGACAGCAGCATAGCAGTCAATATACAGCCAGTAAGACCAGCAAAAGCTCCCTCCAAAGTCTTCTTTGGACTAATACTAGTAAGGGGTGTACGACCAAATGCCTACAAATTATAGAGAATGCTTCTGTTATCCTTGTAGCTACTGAATATGATAAGTATGCATGTTATATCAAACACAGAAATTCTTCTGCCTCCTGTATGGGGCAAGAGAAGCAAAACTGAAAATGCAAAGCAAGCAACAAGCTCTTATGCAAGTTCTGATACAGAATTTAGAATTAGATATGACAGAAATTTGTAGTCAAATAGTGTGCAATTACCACTTGCACAACAATGTGCATGTAAATGGGCAGTTGTGCATCAAATTGACAATGTTTAGGAAGTTAAGAAATGTACCTTTCCACCTATAAAAGCAAATGTGTCTGCTGCAATTATGCTGCTAATAGATATCAAGGTTGCAATGAGTCCAACAGTCCAATGAGTTTGCCCACCAAGGACAACTGGCCATACATGTCCTAATTCTGTAAAAGTAAATGTTGAAATAAGTCGACAAACTGTAAAATATCATAATGTATAATTAAATCATATAAGAAATAATTGGAAGAGTTAAGAAAGAAAACATATAAAACAGAGTGGAAAGTACATCAGAATAATATATCATGGACCAAATTTGCAATCAATTTCTTAAACATACAAATGAGTGTTTCTCTGACCTCCCAAGATCAGTTTATGAAACCACCCACTTTTATCCCATGAAAGGTCATTTATATTTAATTTCGAGTAACCAACACACTTGAACGTGTTCTCCATCTTAGAAGCTAATTTCAAGTAAATCACACATAGATTGGTCATCTCCATTCATTAGGCTTTTTTGATGTCAAATAAACTTCATGCCTATACCTTCTTATAGTCGATTGTTTTTCATTTGGTTGTATAATCCTACAATTCTGTATGCAAGTTGTCACTAATACATCTTCAAAATTGACTTCAAAAATTCATAGAACTCTTAATTTAATTTTTATTTTTTCAACTTCTAAAGTTGTCACTAAGAGTCTTAATTTAATTTTTATTTTTTCATAGAATAGCTGACTGATCCCAAATAGTTAGGATTTTACAACTTTGTTGTTATTGTTGTGACATGTCACTTATATTGTTTGGTTTGAGATAATTCTTGTATGAATAGACTTGTTTGTACTTTTTGGTCTAATTGCTTTTAAGACAAGTAATATCCAAGCATTTTGAGTTATTCTAGAATATTGTAGTTTCACTTTTATTAAAGCCAAGGTATGATATGTTGATTTCCAATAATATGAAACTCACATTATGTGTAACTACTTCAGAATATGATGGTAACCTTATAAAAGTTCATTAGTAGGCTACCACCAAGGAGCCTGGTATACAACAAGTCCATCCCAAGGGTCCCCTGGTGTATTTGATAACTATGATTTTAGTGAAAGTCATCATAAAATCGAACTTGACTTTCCTGTTGGTGTTTGTTTAATTGGAAAATAACTTTCTGAAACTTAAGATACCGATAGTTACAGTGGTGCTGTTGAAATGACACTCTGGGTTCCTTAGACCAAGGATTGTCATGCCTACTGTGTCAACATGCACTATGTTAACTCATGTCAGACATGCTAAGGCTGGCATAGAGGGCATGATGACCAGACAACATGAGATAATGCTATGCTATAGATATATCAACTGCCTGTGTGATGAAATGACAATCTTTGGACTAGGCATCTGTTTCAATATCCTGTAAATAACTTCAGAATTCTTTTGCGTCAAATTAAACTCAGAAGTGTCACTTTCTTTATTTATTCACTTGCATAGTACCAAACATTAAAAGTGATCAATTACAGTAAACATCCATTTTAGGAGTGCCACTATCATTATTTGAGACTTGGATGCCATATAACAATGTTAGAGAATTTAATAACAACATTAGAGTATTTAACAGTGAAACCAATAGTAGGTCCACAACTTATAATAATAGAATCTAGTGCTAAAGAAAGGCCCACGTATAAGCACATTGATCTAGGTTTTTGCATTATTTTAGAATTGACTGAATTCACACACACAGATTGCTCTCATCTTATTAGTTTCTCTAATATGCTTAATGTCATTCAAAATAGTAAACTGCAGAAAACAGAATCTGATTGCAACTAACACTGGTTAAGCAGATAGCATGACGGCTCAGGTGGCCCCTTCTAGGATATCAAAATGAAGTACCATATACAAATTCAAAAGAGAAGAAAGGATAATGAAAAATAACAATGACATACTGGTGTTCAATGCAGGAACTGCCAGACCACAACGAAGCTTCACCCAGAAACAAGGAAGATAACCACAGTAAAAGAGGCCGAAAACAGCACTACTTAGTTGTGCAAAACGTGGATTTCCTCTCTGTAGTACCAATGCCATTGCAACAATAAAAGCGGATGATGTGACTGAAACATCTATGTTACCAAAATACCTGGCCATCACAGAAAAATCATATAAATAATTATAGAAGAATCATAAGCTAATGCAAACTACAGCCTACGATTAACTTTTCAAAGTTTCAACAATCATTTGGAAAGAAGAGTACAAGTGAGGTGACACTCGTAAACATTACCTGGGAAAGAGAATATTTAAAATATCAATCATGTAGTAGCATATCCTATATATTTAAAATTTAATGCATCAGTGTTTTATATTGAGCTGTATCAATATTCATGCTTCACAGAGGAAGACAATGAGATGAAAAGATTTGGATGAAATTGACATGATGACCTTGATAAGCAAAGGCTTAAGGTCATACCTGCAGTTATATAAATATTTTAGGTATTCCATCAATCTCAACATGTAGATTTTATCAGAAGATGTCTTTACTCCTCATAGTTGAATCTTAACAATTAGATTCAGAAGATTACTATTAACTATAGCATACACAAGAAAACAATAGCACAAGTCAAGCATGATAATGCATAGTTCATAAAATGATAACTTCAAGTATAAAAAAAAAAATGAAGTGCGTGAACATGTAATTCTGAGTCCAGGAGAATGCATTTCACCTGGAAATTTTCACTAAAATCATAATTTCAATTTTTTTATTGAAACATCACATCTTTACAAGCTTATTTATGATAACATCACAAAAGCAGCTAAAAGTTTATTTCTTTCATGGTCATTTCGTGTTGTTCTAAGAGAGAGCATCAACTTATTACTTCCCTTCAAACCAATAAAGGAAATCAGAGCTTTGATAGAGAAAGAAAAGACTCTGGGACATTGCAGTTTTGGAACTTACAGAGTGAGCATGGGCATGAGAGCACAGATGACGGAGCAAACCCTCGACACGTATCTTGGTGGCGGCGTCATCCCGGCAGCAATCCCACGACTCCGGACCAACTCAAAGTACTCCCGGGCTGCGGCGAACACCGCGGCCGCCACCGCCCCCGTGAACACCCATCCCCCAGCCGCCACAACTCCTCCCGCACCCAGTCCGATGCCGAGCCCAAAGACCACCCGCTTCCGCAGCTGGCTCCCCTGCTGCTCCGAAACCGTAGCCTCCACTCCCTGGACCGTCGGGCCAATAAATCTAAGGACACCACAATCGAACTGATGCCAATAACCGAAACTTTAACTACTAGCAAGGGATCAACGAGCACCTCGAGAGCGTCCTCGTCGTGGCGGTCGGCCTTGGGCGCGGCGGAGCCGCCGATGGGGAGGAAGGCGGCGGAGAGGCGGCGAGAGGGGCGGACTAGAAGGAGCCGGAAGCGGAGGACGGGCGGCGGGGGGCGAGGGAGGGGGAAAGCCTTGGCGCATAGGGAGAGGTGTCGTGGGAAGAGGGCGTAGCGGTCAACTTCAAGGAAAGCGGCGGCGGCCACGGCCATCGGGGGTTTCACAACAGGACGAATCAGGGGCGGCATATCAGATCAGAGGCGGCAGCATTTGGGGAGGTGGGGGGCGCGGAGGACGTGGAGGAAGGCGACGGATTCCTGAGATATGGAGGTTTAACTTCCTTCCCCGTCCGTCTCGCCTCCCTTCCCCTCCCTTCCTGTTGGGAAAGTGATGTTTCTGTTTCCATCAGATTTGTTTGCGGAAGTTGGAAAACAATTCTCCCAGAATGCATACCGAAGGGTTTGTGTGCGTATGCGTGCAGCGCGGTGTTGGATAACGATACGGCCGCGTCCCGCATCACCTCCTAACGTATCTCTACCGATGTAGGAGTCTCAAATCGGAATCCACACGTGACCGTATGCATGCACGTTATTTGATGTAATGATTTTTTTTTATTTTTTGAAAAAAAAACATATTTCTATTCTATAAAAACTTTATAAATATAAATTATATATAATAATTTCGAATAAGTCAAATAACGTTTACCACGCATCTTATATTCTGCGGATTGGGTTTATAATAAATATTATACAATTAAGACCATAGTAAGGTTTCTTCATCTGCTATAATTAATAATAAATTCTGTTGTTTCTTGAACGAAAAATACAATTAGGCCGGCGCTCACGCCCCTCCAAACTCCTTTGTTTGAGCTTTAGTTCACACGTATTGCTTGTTTATACTTCAACCGGAGCATGGCTTTCTATTATTGTAATAACAGTACTCTTGTGATCTGCAATTTAAATTTTAAAAGGATCAATATGTAATTTAATTATTTTAAAATTTTATTTTATTTTTTGTCAGCCCAGAAAAGCTCAAATTGTTACCAGAGGGCCGTTCGGAAGGCCCAACATTGGAGCACACGGCCCATGTAAACGGAACCGAGTGGACCAGCAACACTAAATAAGAGAGACATAAGAGAGAGGTTTCGAGGCGAGCGTCGGAGCTGCGGAGGGACCAAGGAGGGGGGAAGATGGTGGTGGTGGATGTGGGGGAGTTCGGGGAGGAGGGTTTCGATCCGAAGCGATGGATCAACGCGGCGCTGGAGTCGCGCCACCCGCAGGACCCCCTCGACCGCTACCTCGCCGACCTCGAGGAGAACCTCCGCACTTCCGCCGACAAGATCGCCGACGCCCTTGACCGCGAGAGCGCCGACGCCCTCCGCCGCGTCCCGGTTGCCTGTCGCGACGTCCTCCGCCTCCGCGATGACGCCCTTTCCCTCCGCTCCCTCGTCTCCTCCATCCTCCTCGCCCTCAGCAAGGTCATTTCCCTTCCTCTCCCCTCTACCCTCTCACCTTCACTCCATCACGCTTAGTTCTCACGCAACTCCTAGTGCCTTTACTGTTTATGTTGTTGGATAATTTCAGTCTGGATCTGGCGACACCCATACAGCAGATCTTAATTGAATATAATGGCGTCGTATAAAATGTACTTCTTTCCAACATGTGCAAAGCTTTTCCACCTAAGAACTTCATATTTTAACTGGATACACGATATGTCAATTGCACTATACCCGTTATAGTGACTTAATGCGCCAGAAATTTAGTTTGGCGAGGAGTTAAACCACGGATTGTGGATTTACGATTTGTATCTGATGGTGTGTGTGTGTGTGTTTTGGTGGCAGGCTGAAGGCACTTCTGCTGAATCTATAGCTGCTATTGCTAAGATTGATACCGTCAAGCAGCGGATGGAAGCAGCATATGAGACGCTGCAGGTACGGGCCATATGGCTAGTTAATTTTATCGTGTTCCGGCGAGAAAAGCTATTTCTTGTTCAACTGTTTATTAGGTGCAGAATGAATGATTATATTCCTTCTGAAAGAGCAGGATGCTGCTGGATTGACGCAATTGAGTGCCAGTGTGGAGGATGTTTTTGCTAGTGGGGATCTTCCACGGGCAGCAGAAACCTTGGCCAACATGAGGCATTGCTTGTCAGCTGTTGGCGAGGTAACTTCTCTTTGTCTTTTTGCAAGGGTCTATCATTTTGTTCAGTTGAGCACGTTTTTATGTTTGATCACATACATCTAAAAGGCACTCGTTCCAGGTTGCAGAATTTGCTAATGTGAGGAAGCAACTCGAAGTCCTGGAAGACAGGCTAGAAGAAATGGTCCAACCTCGTTTGTTTGATGCTCTTCAAAATCGCAAGGTATCCCTTCACCTCTCTCTTTGATTTGATTTATGTGCATTTATATTTGATTCATGGCTTCTAAATTGCATATGTAACATGCTCACTTATATTAGACTATGTTGTTAAATATGATTTAAGGTTGAAGCTGTTCAAGATTTACGACGAATACTTGTTCGTATTGGAAGATTCAAGTCGTTGGAATTGCAGTATATTAAGTTGGGCATCAAGCCTTTGAAAAAACTCTGGGAAAGGTTTGACTCAAGACAACAAGCTCACAAGCTTGAAACAGAAAAGCATCATGAATATACAAATCCTATTTCTTTTTCTAGCTGGTTACCAAGTTTCTATGATGAGGTTCTGCTTCACCTGGAACAAGAGTGGAAGTGGTATGATTTCATTCTTATTTGGAACTTTTTGCTTGGTGAGATCACAGTTCACCTGTTGGAACTTTTGATATATCAGTTGTTGACATTATACATTTGCGAACTTGGAAGGAACTATGTAGATCAATATGTTAAAGTGCAACTAGTGCTTATTTTAATCTATCATACTATCCTATTGTATAAGCAAAAACATTATTTGTGGCATATACTTACAGGTGAACTTTTTAACTCCTACTTTTATTATTTTGTAGGAAACTAATTCCTTGGTTTTGGCCTAAGTTTCCTCTAATATTTTTTGGTGTAGTGACCTTACTAGACATTGTGGCTTAATTCTATATTCTTTCTCAAGAAGGGATTTGAGATGCTATCATTATGTATTCATTTGACTCTTTTCTTCATTGATAGAACACTTTTGCATCATTCTCAAAACAAATGCATCCAACAGTGTGAAAATTATGCAAGGTAGCTATCGAGACATAATCCTTCTAGGCTCACCTAGTGCATGAGGTTCCTAAGAGTGCAAGCTCTACAAGTGTTTGTGAATGCAATCGTACCCTTGCAAGTAGGAATATTGTTTCCACGACTCAAATCAGAGTCACCCAAGTTGCAAAGGAGTAACTTATTGTGACATAGCCCTTCAAGAACTATCGTTATTTGTTGATAAACTAGAGTGTAAGTTATAATTCAATTCTTTAGCTTTATTATGTAGTAAATGTCATGAAGTCCTCTAGTAAATACTTTAGGTGGACTATTTCCAAATTCATGATAATTTCTCCTATCATATCATTTTTTGTCTTATGATTGAAAGCTTTCTTTTTGTAAAGTGAAAGCCTGCTTCACTGCAAACTATTAAAATTTGGTAGTGTTTTAACAGAATATTGACAAAGTGAAGTAGAACAAAGTAGGGAAGTACAGAGAAAGGGGAAGAGAAAAAAAGAGAAGTGTGAGAAAAGAGAGGAGAGCAAGAGGCTAGAGAAAATGCAATTCTTTTTATTCAAATCCTAAATGTTCTATCCACTATTTATAGGGGTTTGGGAGCCTTGATATAATTAATAAAGACAATGATTCCAAAGAGTAATCTCCTAGGAAATTAGTATGTTTTTTAGAAATCTAAAATGTGACCCTTAGGATACCTAAATAGTAAATGAGTGCACTTAATTAAAAAAGGAGTCCCTAGAAAGGTTAAAAAACTTTTCATTTTTCAACACAATTCACAGAATTTCTTGGCCAACTAATTGACGACTTTTTGTTTATATTTTTTTCCTAGAATAAACTTTTCTAAAATTTTTTGTAAAGCTTGATGGTTATACATCACAAAGTTACCTTATAAATTTGATGGTGATTAGGTGCTTCCTTGAACTTCTCTGACTAAGAAGTGAATATGAAATCAGCAAGCTAATATTTGTCAGAAACCTGATGATTGGCTATGTTTTCTATGCATCAAGTGATGATTTACCATTTATCATAAGGAATGAAATCCTGATAATACTCCTTATTTTAAGTGTCATAGCTGCCTTTATCTTCATGATTTGTTCAGTTGGCATATGAGGTAATACAAGATTTTTTAGGCCCAAATAGCTTGGAACAATGGCTTGTTGTTGATTTCTTAAGGACCCTAATTTCTACTGAAGATATCAGGATTCCCTGCATCCCCTGTAAGTCAAATGAATTGCCTGATCATTTTCAGAACACTTAGATCCTCTTTCCTGCATCATCTGTATTCTTTTTCCTGCATCATCTGTATTCTTTTTCCTTCATCATCTATTACCTATTATGTTTTCCTTTCAAACCAAGATAGTTCAATTCTGTTTGTAATCAAGAAAACCCTTGAGTTAGAAATGTCTCTTCCGCTAGGTGTGCTATTACTTGCTAGACAATCTGTAGTAGTCCTGCATCAAATAACACTTTTAGAGGATGAAGTCACATTATAATATCAATGCAAATTCTAGTATGAACATTTTAATAATCGTCTCTGATGTTATTCATACAAAGTGTACATGACAAAAAATTAAAAATGAAGCAAAGGTCAGAATTCTGCTTCTCTGTTTGGTTGACATTCTCTTGCTCTTTTGGGTGGCGTTCCCTGATATTTGTTACTCATGCAGTCTCTGCTAATCTTATCTACTTCCAAGTCATGCTCACAAAAATTGTTATTTGATGTGCTATGATCTAACTAATGTGGCACTTGCAGGTGCATGCATGCTTTACCTGATGATTATGTTTCTCTTGTTCCAAAACTGCTAATGGAGACCATGTCCGATTTGAACACAAGTTTTGTGGCTTGTATCAACCTTGCAACTGGTGATGTTGTTCCTGAAACCAAAGCATTGAGTAAAGGTTACTGACGTATGATCTTTTTTTTTTTTCAGAATAATGACAATTAGATGCCACCTGCACATGATGTAATGCATGTTTAGCTTTGGCAAGATGTTGCAACTTGCAAATATATAGTATTGTTTAACTTATTTAATTCCCGCTAGTCACAGTATAGTTGTTCTTCAGATTTCAGAATATCCACATTAGATCTTTTTCTTGTAACAATAATTTTGAATATGATCTTATTTGGTTGGTTGTGATGTTACATTGTTGCTAGTGTTTTGAGCAAGGTTGGCTTGAAAAAATACTTTTGCTGCTTCCAAGTTTGGCCTACATGATAACCTAGATGAGGAGACAAAAAATTTTGGTCTAGGACTTCTTTTCATTGTTTAAGTGGGATATTATTGAGATTGGTTGTTCAGTGATTTTTTATTTGGCTGTTGGTTAATTTTTGTCGAGCTTTCAATTGCAAAGCTTGTCATTTACATTGTTTCGTAGTCTCTAGTAGGCTTAGAGTAATTTCTATTTGTTGGTTCCTGATTGCATGGGCTTTAACTGCTCAAGTTTCTTGTAGATCTTTCTATCTGCAATGATGACTCTAGGTGTTTATGCAAGTCAATTTTGTCTAGAATTTGTCCAGGTTGCTGATCAAACACCTGCTTAAAAGATTGAGATCAGGTTTACAAATTAAGGCTGTAGTTACCTGTTTTGTTTCAAAAGCATTACCAACCACTTCATTGTAGTTTCTTATTATAGTTCCAAATAGCTTTTTTCCTGACAACTACTTTCAGATTTAAGCAATGTTTTTGTTACCATACAATTGACCTATGGATAACAATTTCTATCTTTATTTGCGTTTAGGTATCACAGACATCCTGTCTGGAGACATGCCAAAGGGTACTAAAATACTAAGCAGGCATCTTGAGGCTCTAATTGAACTGCACAACATGACTGGAGCTTTTGCAAAGAATATTCAACATTTATTTTCAGAATCTGATCTTCAAATTCTATTAAAAACTTTGAAGGCTGTTTATTCTCCTTATGAAACCTTTAAACTGAAGTGCGTACTTTAAGTCTTTTGTGTTCTTACCTTTATAACCTTGGTTCAGTTTGCAGCAAAATTTTAATCCGTATTTGCTGATGAATATTTGCTGCATAAGCAAATCCGAAGTAACTAATATCTGAGGGACAAATTGGGTTGTTTTCTAGGTATGGTCAAATGGAACGTGCTATCCTTTCTTCTGAGATTGCTGGAATAGATATCCGTGGTGCTGTTGCACGAGGTGTGGGTGCGCAAGGTATAGAACTCAGTGAAACAGTTCGAAGAATGGAGGAATCTATCCCACAAACCATTGTTTTTCTCGAAGCAGCCATTGAAAGATGCATTAACTTCACTGGTGGTTCTGAGGCTGATGAGCTTATACTGGTCCTTGATGACATAATGCTTCAATATCTTTCGAATTTGCAAGATACATTAAAATCATTGAGAACTATATGTGGGGTTGATAGTCCTGCACAAAGTGATGGTCTTAAAAAGGAAGGAGCAGCACGGGTTGTTGAAATGGTCTCAGAAGAGGAGGAGTGGTCAATTGTCCAAGGAGCTTTACAGATTCTTACTGTTGCTGATTGCCTAACAAGCAGAGCATCTGTTTTTGAAGCTTCTTTACGAGCTACTCTAGCTAGGATTGGCACAACCCTGTCTCTTTCTGTATTTGGATCAAGTTTGGAGCAATCGAATGTAGTTGTTGCTGGTGAGAATGATGTAAATGTTGCAACAAGGGCAGGTTTGGATGTGGCAGCTCTGCGCCTTGCTGATGCACCTGATAAAGCTAGGAAGCTTTTTCATCTGCTGGAGCAGGTATTTGGGTTTTTCAGAGGTTTCTTTTTTCTCTCTTTGTTGTTAAATACTTCAGTTCTACCATATTCATTTAGCCAGGTCATTCTTCTTCATAATGCATTTTATATCTTTTTATTTGAGCAGACTAAGAAGTATCTTTCATGACTTGTTACTAGTTTTATGAAGCACAGTCCAGAATAAGTAAACCTCACAAGTTGGATTATAACGGCTTATAAAATTCCCTAGGTTTTCACAGAAGTATACATGAAAATATAGCATGAATTTAAAGTGGTATACTTACAAATAGGAAACTTCTAAGGAATATATGTTCAATAACTTTCTATTTAGTGGCACGAATTAAAATGATTTACTTTTATTATTTTTTTGTTTTTTCCCGTGCCTTTAAGCACATGGTACATATTTAATTTCAATTATGTCATGATTCAGGCTTACAACTTTACTTCAATGGTTAAAATATCATAGCATGTTGCCATGCATATGCCTTTAATGCCACAGTACACAATGTTTTTGCATGCCAGTATCTCGCGGTCACAGTGCATATCATATATGATGCTCTAGGATAATTATTTGTTAATCCATACATTTCTAACTTTTTCTAGAAGATTCCAACTATAGAAACACTTGTTGTGAACCATTAACCTCAAAATGATATGTTCTTGAATGATCTTGCATGTGTTAGAAGTTTAATTATTATCCTTTAGTTCGTGCATGTGTTAGAAGTTTAATTTTCTTTCTCAATAATTTCTTTTACAAACATTTAGAAATATTTACTGGAGTTAGCGAGAGGATCTTTCATTTTAAGGATAAGACGAATGTTAACGCGTTAGAAGTCTGACCAACAAACTTTAGCGGTGAACTTTTGTCGTCCTTGGCAACTGGTATATCAAAACAATCAATGGATTAAATGTGCAACTTGACTGCTGGAACCAAATAGACTTAGGTTTCTCTCTTTTTCTCTCAAAGAAAGTTCTGGTTAGGTGTACATAACTGTGTGACCTCTCTTTCCACTCATTCCATAATGTTGGACCATGAGATTATAATTAGACTGATCTTTCCTTCAGTCTTTCATTTTTTTCCCGTACAATGGTAAAGATAGATAAAGTGATTTCACAGGCCAACATCACTCAACTTTTTATATCTTGCAGTCAAAGGATCCAAGGTTTCATGCCCTTCCTCTCACCTCGCAAAGGGTGGCAGCATTTTCTGATACGGTAAATGAGCTTGTTTACGATGTTCTTATATCAAAAGTGCGGCAACGTTTAAGTGATGTATCACGGCTGCCAATCTGGTCATCAGTAGAGGAGCAAAGTTCTCTTCCCCTCCCAAGCTTTAGTGCCTACCCACAGGCCTATGTCACTAGTGTGGGAGAATATCTTCTTACTTTGCCACAGCAGTTAGAGCCACTGGCTGAAGGTATCTCGAGCGGTGAGTCCGGAACCGAGGAAGCCCAATTTTTTGCTACAGAATGGATGTTCAAGGTATAACTTCTGATCTTCTTTGTTCTGCATTTTTGTGGATCTCCATTTCCTGAGATCTAGTTGAATTCGGATTTAGGAAACTAAAGTAAAGACTATAGGTCTCTAATTTGTTCATTACTTCTACACAAATCTTTCCTCTTTGGATTTAATGTCAATATTATTGGAGATTATTTTTGGGCTGATGCAGGTCCTAACACATTTAAGCACTTTCTTTTGTTTAGGTGGCTGAGGGTGCAACTGCCCTTTTCATGGAGCAGCTACGAGGAATTCAATACATCAGTGATAGAGGTGCTCAGCAGCTATCGGCTGATATCGAGTACTTGAGCAACGTCCTCTCAGCGCTCTCCATGGCCATCCCCCCATTTCTGGCAACATTCCACACATGCCTTGCAACTCCAAGAGACCAGCTTCCCGCTTTCCTCAAGTCGGATGGAGGAAGCCAGCTTGACATTCCAACCGCTCACCTGGTTTGCAAGATCCGTCGCATTCCTTTAGATCAGTGACTTTGCACCGCCTTGTCTTTTTGATAAGATTACTGGCTGCAACTTTTTTTCTTTCTCAAGTATTTTTTTGACATTGTATTCTATTATAGGTTGCAAATCAAACTGAACAACGAATGATGTCTCTTCTTTTATTTTTCGGTATGTTTGCTTGGGGCATGGACGAAATGACCATTTTCTCTGCTCTGCTGTGGAAGAAAGCATTGCTTGTTGTACAGATGAGCCCCTTAGTGCTTATGAATCCATAATTTGATACTTGAATTATTGGTTGAATCATTGGCGTAATGGTGGTGTGTCAGAAAGTTTATACTAGAAAAAGCATTTAGAATATTAGTTTGATGGTATTATATCAAATTCACTTTGTTAAGATTGAGGATTTAAAAACGTTTAGGATTATCTTAAGATAATGGTGTGATGATGATGTCTCAAACTAATTTATCAAAAAGGTGTAAATTTTTTTTTAAAAAAAATAAAATAAATTTTTATTACATCAAATAACACATATAAGGTTCACACATGGACTTGAAATTGAGATCTATCATTTGTATAATAATTGTATTAATTAACTTGGATGGTTCAATGGAGACAAAAAAAAAAGGTTTGAATCTCATTTGTTAATTTTTATAATTAAAATATTAATTTGATAGTGACGTATTAGATTCGCTTGTTAGGAATTATAGATTTGAAATTTTATCCAATAAATTTTATATGTTTGACTGTTATGTATACGACTCACTACCTAAATATCGAGAATAATTTTATTCATAAAATATTATATAAATAAGAACAAAGGTATATAGGTATGCACGACTCGTATGGTTGATGCGCTATTTAGAGGAACTCGTATGTTAGAAATTGCTCCTTGGCAATAGCGTCGCATAATAATACTTCAAATAATTTTTGCTTGGAAGACGGTTAGCATGAGATCTTCGGTGTAACGCCAAATGGCTAAACACTGCTACCCCAAACGAAAAGATTTCGAGTTACTACTCCAGTAATGCATACATTCGTCGCTTTCCCAGTCTTCCGCAACGTCATCCGATCGGCTGTCAAGAAAGAGCAAAAGTAATCTCGTTGTTTCCGTCAAGGTGAAGGTGGCGGTGGCTTAGCTTCTCTACCCTTCATGCTGATTGTGATTGTCGAAAGAAACCCAACGCATACAAACTTGTCGGAGGTGAATTACCTCTAAACAAAAAACTTATAGTTGTGAGTCCTAACAAAATTAGCTAGACTATGAGCATGAGTATAAGATTTCCTGGTATGTGTTCTGACTCAACAATGTCAACAAGTTTGGGGGTGGAAATAGTCCTGTCGCATTCGAGTTCTATCAATTTCATGATTCTAATATCAATACTGATCAAAACAGTTAAGCTAAAATTATTAATAAGATACCCATTAGATCCTTATAAGTTAATCTTAATCTTGTCTGCTTTAAATATGGGATTAATTTCAAATACTTTCTTACAAGTGATCTTAACTAAATATGTATTTATACAGCAACCCTCCTTTATCTTCATCCACTCTCAATATTCAAACTATATTTATAAATTATAAAAAATTATTTATGGACTTCTCCGAGCTCTAAAAGTCTAATATATCAAACTTAACTCATTTTTAATATCAACCAACTTAACTCATATCTTTATTTTTACGACAATAAAAAGGGATATATTATATTTCTACTAGTCTATCTGGATGATATTATCGTCATAGGTAATAATTCTCTAGAGATCAAGTAATTTTTTAAACAATTGACGGATCAATTTTTCATCAAATACTTGGGAACCTTAAGCTATTTTCTAAGAATGGAAGCAACGTTCATATATTTTGGACTTTTTCGATCACAAAAAGTACATTTAAGATCCATTATCAAACATGAAAATACAGAATATCAAAAAAGCCATCACCCCACTCTTCACTACTGATTCACTCAAATTATATGATGATAATCCTACTATGGATCCTATATAATACCGACAAGTGCTTGATTCCCAATAATATTTATCTTTTATATGTCTAGACATTATATTTATAGTCAATAAATTATCATAATACTTTCTTACAAGTGATCTTAGCTAAATATGTATTTATGCAAAGAACCCTCCTTTATCTTCATCCACTCTCAATATCCAAACTATATTTATAAATTATAAAAAATTATTTATGGACTTCTCCGAGCTCTAAAAGTCTAATATATCAAACTTAACTCATTTTTAATATCAACCAACTTAACTCATATCTTTATTTTTACGACAATAAAAAGGGATATATTATATTTCTACTAGTCTATCTGGATGATATTATCGTCATAGGTAATAATTCTCTAGAGATCAAGTAATTTTTTAAACAATTGACGGATCAATTTTTCATCAAATACTTGGGAACCTTAAGCTATTTTCTAAGAATGGAAGCAACGTTCATATATTTTGGACTTTTTCGATCACAAAAAGTACATTTAAGATCCATTATCAAACATGAAAATATCAGAATATCAAAAAAGCCATCACCCCACTCTTCACTACTGATTCACTCAAATTATATGATGATAATCCTACTATGGATCCTATATAATACCGACAAGTGCTTGATTCCCAATAATATTTATCTTTTATATGTCTAGACATTATATTTATAGTCAATAAATTATCATAATACTTTCTTACAAGTGATCTTAGCTAAATATGTATTTATGCAGCAACCCTCCTTTATCTTCATCCACTCTCAATATCCAAACTATATTTATAAATTATAAAAAATTATTTATGGACTTCTCCGAGCTCTAAAAGTCTAATATATCAAACTTAACTCATTTTTAATATCAACCAACTTAACTCATATCTTTATTTTTACGACAATAAAAAGGGATATATTATATTTCTACTAGTCTATCTGGATGATATTATCGTCATAGGTAATAATTCTCTAGAGATCAAGTAATTTTTTAAACAATTGACGGATCAATTTTTCATCAAATACTTGGGAACCTTAAGCTATTTTCTAAGAATGGAAGCAACGTTCATATATTTTGGACTTTTTCGATCACAAAAAGTACATTTAAGATCCATTATCAAACATGAAAATACAGAATATCAAAAAAGCCATCACCCCACTCTTCACTACTGATTCACTCAAATTATATGATGATAATCCTACTATGGATCCTATATAATACCGACAAGTGCTTGATTCCCAATAATATTTATCTTTTATATGTCTAGACATTATATTTATAGTCAATAAATTATCATAATACTTTCTTACAAGTGATCTTAGCTAAATATGTATTTATGCAGCAACCCTCCTTTATCTTCATCCACTCTCAATATCCAAACTATATTTATAAATTATAAAAAATTATTTATGGACTTCTCCGAGCTCTAAAAGTCTAATATATCAAACTTAACTCATTTTTAATATCAACCAACTTAACTCATATCTTTATTTTTACGACAATAAAAAGGGATATATTATATTTCTACTAGTCTATCTGGATGATATTATCGTCATAGGTAATAATTCTCTAGAGATCAAGTAATTTTTTAAACAATTGACGGATCAATTTTTCATCAAATACTTGGGAACCTTAAGCTATTTTCTAAGAATGGAAGCAACGTTCATATATTTTGGACTTTTTCGATCACAAAAGTACATTTAAGATCCATTATCAAACATGAAAATATCGTAATATCAAAAAGCCATCACCCCACTCTTCACTCTTGATTCACTCAAATTATATGATGATAATCCTACTATGGATCCTATATAATACCGACAAGTGCTTGATTCCCAATAATATTTATCTTTTATATGTCTAGACATTATATTTATAGTCAATAAATTATCATAATACTTTCTTACAAGTGATCTTAGCTAAATATGTATTTATGCAAAGAACCCTCCTTTATCTTCATCCACTCTCAATATCCAAACTATATTTATAAATTATAAAAATTATTTATGGACTTCCGAGCTCTAAAAGTCTAATATATCAAACTTAACTCATTTTTAATATCAACCAACTTAACTCATATCTTTATTTTTACGACAATAAAAAGGGATATATTATATTTCTACTAGTCTATCTGGATGATATTATCGTCATAGGTAATAATTCTCTAGAGATCAAGTAATTTTTTAAACAATTGACGGATCAATTTTTCATCAAATACTTGGGAACCTTAAGCTATTTTCTAAGAATGGAAGCAACGTTCATATATTTTGGACTTTTTCGATCACAAAAAGTACATTTAAGATCCATTATCAAACATGAAAATACAGAATATCAAAAAAGCCATCACCCCACTCTTCACTACTGATTCACTCAAATTATATGATGATAATCCTACTATGGATCCTATATAATACCGACAAGTGCTTGATTCCCAATAATATTTATCTTTTATATGTCTAGACATTATATTTATAGTCAATAAATTATCATAATTCATGCATTGGCCCTCCACTATACATTCGTCTGCACTAAAACGTATTTTATGATATCTTAAAGGGACTCTCAATCGTGAACTTCTTATTAGTAAACACTTATCACTTTATCTTTATGCCTTCATCGATATTAATTAAGTAGACAACAATGACGATAGAATATATATAGTAGCCTACATTATCTTCTTAGAGCAAATTTAATTAGTTTGAGTTTCAAGAAATAAAACACAGTCACAAGATCTATCACTGAAGCTGAATACCGAGTCATCACTACCACTATTGCAGAACTCAATTAGGTCACCAATATGTTACATAAACTTGGTATCACCTCCCAATCTACTTCTATAATATATTGTGATAATATCGATGCTACTTACCTATGTGCTAATCTGATATTTCACTCGTGCATGAAACATATTATCACCGGCTTTCACTTTATTAGATATCAACTACATGTTTTTTATATCCATACTTCCAACCAACTAGCGGATTCCTCACAATAACTCTTGCTTGTAAAATATTTCAATTTCATCGATCCAAAATTAGCATCCTTGATGGAAGCTTAATCTTATAGGGGCATGATAGAATATCATGATGAAGACAAATATGGAATGACAACTTTATATTTTTTACATAATCTAATTCTTAATCAATCTATAATTTGAGAATCAATTATACATTTAGATATATGATTTGATTATATGATTTAAGTACATAATTAAGAAAATCTCTCCGTCAAAACCTTTATAAATACATATTACCTCAATAAATTATATCATTCATTTCACAATAAATTCTTCAATTCTTAAATCTTCTTCTCTACCCTTCACACTACTCGCCATCAAGCCATCCTAGGAGGATAAATTTGCGTCGATTGATTCACCAAATATTTATGTCTCAGTCTTTGTCGAAGAGAGGAAGCCAAAGGTTAGCAACCCACCATGCTTGGGTTCTACCAATGGAGCCACCTCTAATGTAAGATTTGGGCTTTCATGGTCTTCATTTTTATTTTGTTGATTAAGAGTTGATGTGCTTCTTACTTGAACGAATGGAAAAGGTTTGACAATGAATTGGAGGATATGGATGAGGCAAAATCACAGCCAAAGGAAGACAAGCATCTGGCCATGATGGTTAGAGGACATCCGACTTCATCTTGCAACTATCGCATGAAGTTTTATTATAATTAGAAGAATCTTTTAAATGATGCAAGATAAATCAGCATTTCATAACATTAATGAATTTGTCTCCGTGGTGATAGCATCGATTGGACAATGCAATTTTGATAGTGCTTGATTGTGTTTTCATCGAATTTGAGATTCTCACATCTCGAATTAGTTGCCACATCTGGATCTCGATGCTTAGAGCATTAAATCATGTGGATATAATTCTAAAACTAAACGGTTACTTAGAAGTCTTCTGAAAAGTGCTTAAAAAATATTACGTAAAATTATAATTTTATAATTCTTGAAATTTTAATTATCTACGCATTATCGATTATGTTGATGCTGACATCATAGAGTTTTCGTGGGAAAAACACCCTGAATACATTGTCATGAGTATTGAGTATTGTATAGTTGACTTTGGAGATGGAGGTTTTCTTAGTATCCACGTCCTCATATTATTATTGTTGCATTTTATCGATATATAGACTTAACTGTGGTCGACTAATGTTGAGAATTAAGATATTAATTTCTAATGTTGTATTAAACTTACTTATCAAATAGGGTTTTGATTTGTCACATTTTGTCCTGAGTCAAAATGTTATTATCTTGGTGTCGTTGACTAGGGAGCCGACACGACTTGGTTCGATCCCAAAGGAGAGGATTCGTCCGAGAAACCCCCTCGAGTGAGGGTGCAACCCTTCTGGGGAGTTGAGATGATGGGCGGACTCTCGATGTGTTGCTGGCTTGTGGTGACGATTCTACAGTCGTCTCGAGGTTTTTTCAAAGTGTGATTTGTCTGATGAAGGGAGCTTTGGGTCACCTTGAGGTGTACTTTAGACGCGTCACAATCCCATACAAGCTATCAATGGTTGGAGGGTTTCCCACCCTAACCACTCTGATGCTCAGGTTAGTATCCAAGTTTCTCAAATATGAGCTTAAGTATTTCAAAAGGCGTGAGTTCTCCTATTTTTCTCGTTCAGAATGTATTTTTATATCTTGATGGAGGAGAAGAAAGTTTATGATACCCTTTTTTGTCATAAAAGAAGAAAAGGGAGTCTAGGATTATTTTTCTTATCATAAAGGGAGATAAAAGAAGTTTGTGATTATCTTCGTTGCTGTAAAGGAGAAGAGAAAGACTTATGTTTCTCTAATTTGAAACTTTATACTGTAGGCAGATGTGTACTGTAGGCAGACGACTACATGTTAACTATTTGGTAAATTCTCTATCCAGTTTGAACCTCACTAGTAAACTCACATTCATAATAGTGTCTCGTATTCACTCAAGGATTAAGAGTTTTAAACCTCACCAATACATTTCATACCTAAAATATTGGTATGATGGTTGTTGAGCCTCAATCAAATATTGGTAAAATTAATTAATAAATATAAATAACTAATATTAAGTTAATTAGTTTTTTAGATAGACAACATAAAAGATATTTTGATTAAAATATAAATTATCAAAAGATAAATGTTGAGTAAAAAATTAGATACTAAGCGAAAGAATCAAGTCGAAGAATTGACATCGATCTTGAGAATTAAATATTGACTTAGATTAGCCAGAGGGGATCGATTGACATTATTAACATATTTTCAAACACATTTATGCAATGATGGTGTATCTAATTAACTTATTTTAGGTTTGTGATCTTAAAATTGTTAATGTCAGTTGTTGGTTGACAGTAAGGTTAGAGATCAAATTTTACTTACCCTATTTACCATTTGTAAAAAATAATATATATATATATATATGTATATAATTTTTTATTATGACAAATTTGTGAATACCAAACTTAGAATGTCACATCAAAATAATTAATTTTAAAGAGGGATAACTAAATACCAAACCGTTCGTTAATCATAAACTTTAAACTTTTGTTTGATCGCAAATAGGATACAAAGTTGTATAGCCAACAAAAAGACATAATCAATAGTAGTGAAAGGGACAACAGATCCGACATCATACATAATTCACAGCATCTATTCTATTGATGCCAAAGTCTATAACGTACCGACGATATGGATCAAACACTTATTCTTTTTTACCAAATAAGAGAAAGGTCAAGAAATATAATATAATTATATCTTAAAAACGACTAGTTAATAAAGAAACATAAAATAAATCATATTTTTTTACATATAAATATGAATTGATGAGAGTTAAATAATGAATGATCTAATATGTCATTCATTCAGCATTCTTAACGTCTCATTGTATATTCTTTTTCTATTCAAAGGATCTAATTGTTAGATCGAGTCATTCGAAAAGACGTTTAACTTGAAATCTTTCGTAAGCGTAGTAATAAGTAAAAAAAAAAATTAAAATAGGTAAATAAGTAGATAAAGGGAGGCACACTAATTTTATAATGGTTCAGTCGTCCAACCTACATTCATTCTTGATTTCTCCTTCGTCGAGGCCACTGGTATCAATAATGATCTTCCTTCAATGGGTGCAGATTAACTATCCTTTTACAACTCTCTTTTATAAGGTTTTCCTCACACTCTCCCTTAGAATACTCTCTATGCTTTAGAAGGAGCGACTCTATACTTTACAAGAGTTACAACCTTATAATCATAAGTTTTTGCTCTCTTTGTTTTCACAATTCTTGTTATCCCAAGCAAGAATAGCAGGGGTATTTATACACCCCAATTGACTTAAAAAACAGAACCAAAATTTTAAATACCTCGATATTTTAGGGTACTAATGGTACCATCGCCTGATAGCCTAAGAGACTATGTCTAGGTGGTACCATCGCCCAGTCTAGCAATACTATCGTCTGATAGCCTAAGAGACTATGTCTAGACGGTACCATCGCCTAGTCTAGCAATACTACTACTTGACATTAGGCAGTACTACTGCTTAGACTTCACGTGGTTCCACTGCCTAACATAGCTCTAAGTCGCTGTTTGGGCTTTCTATCTGGCCCAAAATAGTCCTAATTCGAGCCCAGTTGGCTCTTAATTGAGTTGACCTAATTTTAACACAATTATAACTTAAAACTATTTCGATATAGATAATTATTATAAAGCATTAATCAAATATTATCTGGCATGTCATTGGTCCCTCCGGCGCTTCATCCAACCCTTCGACGCATCATCTTCTCTTGCGGTGTATTGCCCAATCGACATGTTGACCTCCACAACTCTGATTTTCTTGATGCAATGTCTGCTCTTCTTGGCCTGATACCCGAATTCATGGCACGAAGCCTTTTGTCGATACGTCGATCGACGTCCAATCTTCTGACATATTTCACTATGACCCAATAATGATTCTTCCTGCTTTAATTGTTTCTCCGTAATCGAAACTAGTACCACGTCACTCAAAACGTAGATTAGATCATAAACTCATCAATTGATTTTATCATCAAAATCTGAGATTCAATACTAATTTCATATCGCTTTTTAGAAGTTTAATTTTTTTATCAAAAGAATCCCCATTAGATATATTAAAAATTACAAATATGAGATGGATCAGCTTTCGTGACTAATTCTTATTTTAATTGTTTAAAGTGATCCATCAATTAAAAAATTGATAAATATGTATAATTGTATTTATCCTAAATAAAATTATTTAAAATTGAAGAATAAATATTGTCAAGATAAATATTATGAAAAGTACACTTGTTAATATGTTACTGGTTCTAAATAGTTAGGAACGTCTACATAATTATTTTTATTATAGATTTATCCTAATGGATAATGTAGCGTTACAGAGATGTGACGTGCGGGACTTGTATTATAGGTTTTTTAATTATTGAACCAGCATCTCATACGTGTCTATTTTAAGATTTTGTATCACCGAATCATCACTGACTCGGATAATATAGCGTCGTAGAGATATGATGTGCGGAACTTGTGTTTTGAGATTTTGTGTCACCGAGTCAGCATCTCATATGTGTCGGGCTTGTATTTTAAGATTTTGTGTCACTGAATCATCACTGACTTGAAATCATACTTGCCGTGCCACCGAATCAGCACCGACTCGGATAATATAGCGTTGAAAAGATACGATGTGCGAGATTTGTGTTTCGATATTTTGTATCGCCGAATTAGCATCTCATACGTGTCGGGGGTCGTATTTTAAGATTTTGTATCGTCGAATCAGCACCGAGTTGAAATCACACACGTCATGCCATCGAATACTCGGACGATGTGGAGGATTTTATATCAACAAATCAGAACTCGCACTGACACGAAATCACACGTGTCGTATTATCGAATCGGCACCGACTCGAGGACAGGTTTCGAGCGGTAGGAAGCGTATCGGCTGAGCCTCCCCCTTCCGCCATCTGGATTCCCTCCGCGTCTTCGAGAACGGGTGGGGTTTCACTTCTCCAGAATCAGAAGGCGGCAGCGAGAAGAAGAAGACAATAGTTCTCCGCGTGTCGGCTCCTCTCGACCCCTAACCTCCGAGGAAAAGGACAGGGCATGCCGCTCTTTCCCGAAACCAAAATAGGGAAAGGGCAGAAATCCTGCGTTTATCGGATCGCAGGAGAATCGAAAACTGACATTTAGCCTTCACCTCCGAAACAGAGCGCCATCCCCTGTTTCCTCCACGTACGCACCGCGATGCTGTCTCCCGCCACTCTGTTTTGTCTCCCTGCAGTGCGAATCGCAAGCGCATGCCTATCTCCTTCGCCTCCACTGTTCTTTCGTGCTCAACCCACTATGCCCCAAGGCGTCCTACGGAAGAGAATTTGGACTCGCACAGAACTGACGTAGTCGAAGGACAGGTAAGTCAATACAGTCGCAATGGAGGCACACTGGTGGTAGGATGTCTGATACGCACTTGGCAGCCAATACTGGTCTTTGATTTCGAAGATTAATTAATGGAAGAGTTACGTGTAATGGCCTGTGTCTTCCCCTCATTTGTTTCGGTTAGGAATGGCTATGCATCCTATACCTGTGATTACTATTATCCACTAGTAAAAAAAACAATTTAATTATGATAATATTTTTTTAGAAAATGATCCTGATGGAAGAAAGTCTACTAATTACTGTGTTCTTGTCTATAAATTAAATAGAAACTTCTAGAAATTTTGAATAATATAAAAATATAATAATTAAATACATAAATACACGTGAATTTATGAATATATAAGTTTAGTTCTCAATTAACATCGCTACATATCTTAGATCCGGTACGCTCGTACAGATATTATTTGATTTCAAATTTTTTTTAAATTAAATTTTTTTTACTTAATAATAACATATTATTATTTTTATACCTACGAATTTTATCCTAAAAGTATTTTTCATGGAAAACATTGTTGCTGTCTTTGTCCTCTATGAACCATTTGTTGATTTGCTTGTACCTCGGTGGGACTGAGAAAACCTGGTAAGAGAATAGTGACAGTTTAGCCCAGGCAGGTCGTGGCAGCGTTAGAAAGAGGGAAGAGGGGAGGTGTGAGATTGTTTTTTCACTAGAAGACAAATTTATTTAAGATAAGTCTAGAGAAGAAATTTATTTAAGATACAAATAGTGGGGAATTTTGTAGGATTGTTCGGCCACTTCATGCAGCGGTAACTTTCGTTGTGAAGTGTTGGGAGATATAACTCGCCGTTCTAACGGGGGAAAATATCTTTCTTTGGGAGGACACTGATCACATAATTCATCTCTCTTATTAATCCCCCTTCAGAAGCTACCAAAACCATCATCATGCCGTCGTCGGCTTCCTTCACAAATGTCCGAACCCAATGAAGCTGCCCGTCCACCGTATTGCCTCAACTGACTCGAAGCTTCGTCCTGGACGTACTCGTAACTCTATGCCCGCCTCGCTTCTCCTCCCGCTTCCCTCGCAGTACATAGTCAATACGACGCACTGTTACCTCCTGGTTCAACACTAGAAAGGATGGAACTTTCTGGATCCCCCATTCTCAACTGTTCTACGTCCATTACAACCTGACTCAACACTCCGTCGCCGCCTCCTCCTTGCAGGTCCTTCCAAGAGAAGACAACAAACGTCCCCCTCTCTCTTTTCCCCAAAAACCCAAACTTTAATATAACAGCGACCTTTTATGGCGGGAATATGAGTGAAGTAAGCACGAGGGAGAGCTATCTTGTCTTCTGTTCCTGCTCTCTCTCTCTCTCTCTCTCTCTCTCTCTCTCTCTCTCTCTCTCTCTCTCTCTCTATATATATATATATATATATATATATATATATATATATATATATATATATATATATATATATGTACATGTTGGTCTCGCTCTTCACTCGTAGTTTAGATTCGATCCCTCGCTTTCTCTCGACATGAATCGCATGGTTCCGGACTTCCAGCACGGCAACGAGCCCCACGCCTCCTCCGCCGCCGCCAATCCCCGCCGTAAAGCATTCACCTGGTGGGTCCTTCTTCTTCTCCTCTTAAGGTTTATTATAATGAAACGAGAAAGAAGGAATTAATTCTATTGTAAGATTGATATGTTAAAAAGGGAAAATATTTTTTTAAGCCACGAAGACGAATTGATGGAGTTAATCTGGCAAAACGGCTTGATGACCCATCCGGTAGATCGCTCCGCCGCGGAGGTGGCCTTTCTTGGCTCCTCAAGCGCCGTTGGCGGTGGTTGGGCGGACGCGGCCAGCCGACTGTTCATGGAGGATGACGAAATGGCTTCATGGCTGAACTGCCAGATCGGGAACGCGGAGAGCGGAGGCGGCGACCTGGAAGCGATGATGGCGAATCAAGAGATGACGGTGGTGACGCCGGGCGTGACTCCTGTGGCGGGGTCGACAGCGATGGGGTCGAGCGAGACGCCGGACACCGTCGTGATCGTGGAAGACGACCAGCCACGGGGGTCCGCGTCGTCGTCGGGGACGGCGGAGCGCAAGCGGAAGAAGGTGAGTGCGGCGCGGGAGGAAGAGACGGGCCGCCAGGTTGAGCAGGTTAGCTCACCGCCTCCTCTTTCGTTTTGTTCTTTTTCTGCTTCTTCCTGATCGCAGTTGGAGAACTTTCGTTGGTAATTGATTTGGCGGTAAGCGTCCGGTAGGTCGTTGGGCGAAACAAAACCGTATGTGTGAACATACCATTGGCGGCCATGACCCATTAGGCTCACACGGATTCGTTTGCTATGGACTTAAAATTGCAACGCATATATACATGCGAGCTAATGATCTTAGTACTTCTTAGTTAACTTGGTTGTATAGATGTGATTATCTAGTTGATTATTTAACTATTTCCTCTAAGAAGTTTCTTTAGAGTATTATAATTTTAGATGTTTATATTTTTGTTTTTAACTTAATTATTTATCCGTAATGGTTGGTTTGTGTTTCTTGGATGAATATAAATCTCCACTTAATATTCGAAGTCGTGTGTTGTGCTCAATTTCTTGGGCAAGAATGTTATTTACTAAAAGCATAGACACGTAGAAGATTCGCTATGCTTTCTTACAGCCATGTCCGTGTGCAAGGGAAAAAGGTTTTCAATCAATCGTGTAAGGAAAAAAGGTTTTCTTACAGCCATACGACCACTAGGAATTCTGGATGTTCATACAAAAAAAAAATTGTTATTTAGCCTTGATTGCCAAATACTTTCCATTTGCTTGCTCCACATCATCTCGATTTAATTTTGCTATACTTAAAAGTTTTATCATCTTTCCATGAAGCAATAAGCATATGTTTTAAGACGTCCAAATGTTTATCTTCAAGCCAGTTAACTCTTGTTTTTTTTTTTTCCCCCTCCCCATGACCTTTAACCGGGCTGTTGAGCTGCCATTCATATGTCATGTTATTTTATTAAATGAAAGGGTGCTGAATTTAAATCCGGTGGAAGAAGGAAAGACCACCCTACACGATACAGACCAGTGAGAAAGCTACGTGCCGCAGAGATCCACAATCTCTCTGAGAGGGTGCTCTTCTAAACCAGTTGTTTTCATTTGCTTTGCCCACATGAATGCCTGCGTTTTGACCAATTTCTAGGTAATACAGTATGTTAGTCATATGAGTTGTAAGTGCAGAGGCGTCGGGATAGGATCAATGCGAAGATGAAGGCTTTGCAGGAACTCATACCCAGATCCAACAAGGTCCTAACCTTATAGCTTTAATGTACTCTGCAATATTCACACAGTCCTCACTTTAAAAGTCCTTTTTGCTTTCTCTGTCGATTTCAGTCAGACAAAGCTTCGACGTTAGATGAGGCCATTGAATATATGAAATCTCTTCAACTCCAAGTCCAGGTATAACTTGACTGGTAACTAAAAAAGCCTCTTTTGTTTAGGAAAAGCCTCAAGGGAGCCTGGAGAAACTGTGTCCTACTGGGGCATCCACAATATGCTGCCTGCAATTATTTTTATATGCATCATGATGAATAATCTCATAGTTTGCTGTCATGTGGTTGATCAGTTCAGATTCGTCTGCTCTCTCTTGAGCATCGACTGAATAACATTTTGCAATCTTCCTGTTGAATCTGATATTATAGTTTTAGCTTGATCATCCTGGTATATGCAAGTTAGGATTTTAGAAGGCATGCTGGATCATACTACTACTAGTTGACGACGATAATTTGACCACATTAGATATCAAAAACTCGTTTATGCTCAGCTTTGTATAAGAAGCAAGATTATCACGCTGGGAACCAAAATTTATGACCACTGACTTTTTATCTGGGAACGTATGCTCAGCTTCTCAGTTGTTGCACTGCAATAGATCTCTTGGTGCTATAGGTGTTACTTAATTTCTTCTTCATTAAGCCGCATTTACCAATGCCATTTTCGGTTGTTTACTGATTAATAATTATTTTCTTACTTTCTACTCACTTTCTTGAAGATAAATACACGCATGGAATAGGTCTCCTAATGTCAAGCAAATCAGGTTCCAGATCACCCTGTGTGTTGTTCTTCCTTCTCATTTATCATATGTTAGTTTACTTGTGAGTTCGACATGTCCACTGCCACTGACATGGAACTTCAAACAAAATCTTTGTATTCCTTGTACGGCCTCAGAGAGCTTTTGATTTAAACATGATGCTATGTGACTGGTGTTTTTTATGCTCTGGAACCGCGGCAGATGATGTCCATGGGATGCAATCCTGGCCCTGTGATGTTTCCGGGCGTTCAAACGTACCTGCCCCCCATGGGAATGGGCATGCACATGGGACTGGGCATGGGGATGGGCATGGGGATGGGCCTGGGGATGAGAATGGGAACCGACATGGCCGGTGGCAATCTAGGCCGTCCAATACTGCCATTTGGACCCATCTCTTGCCCACCAGTTTCGGCACATCCGCCAGTTCAATTCGGCCCAAGACCAGCATGCACGACACCGTTAATGCCATCGGTCCATCCATCGCCTGCTATGCCAATTGCTGATCTGGCCAGATTGGAAGCTATCAATCAGCAAAATCGTCTATCTGAGACGCACAACATACGAAGCCCAAATATGGTTCAAATGCCACATGTTGCTGATCCTTTTCATCATTTTCTTAACCTTCAATGCCCTCTGGTGCAATCCCAGGTAAACTATCTCTGTCCGTCTTTCATTATATCAACATCCATTTTCGTAGATTCTACATGCTAGTGTGGAGGATTCGTATAAAAAGTATGATATATTTGGTATCACATTTTTATCAGAAACTTACTGCGTATCACTTGCAATCTGCAGAGTCAAGTGCTGGATGAAGCTGGAACCAGCAACAGGAATGGTAACACCGAAGGCAACAATGGGTATGCTGTACCTTCTGAATCATGAGTAATTTTTTTTCTTATTTCTCATCAATCGCTTAAATTGGCAGACTGCAGAACTTGTTAAAGATGTTGTGCTTGAGAATATAGACGGCATATATGCTGTGGTCTTTTTGTTATAGGTTTGGCCATGATATGAATATATGCATGCATATGCCTGTTTTTAGGTATCCTCTTCCATCAGCCTACGTGAATTGTGTTTGTAGTAGTCCTCAAAATTTTAGCTCGGATCCATTCATGAGTCAGCATACATTGATGTCATGTTTATCGAGACTACAAAGAATCTTGCATGAATGAGATTTGTTCATTGAGGTCACACTAGGCTTTGGATGATACTTTCTTCTTTATCTGTCATCTTAGCATGGCATTCACAGATGTTCCTATGTTTCAGGCTGACTGGTTGAATCAAAACCCTCTATATCTTCATGGAAGTCGAAATCTGCTAAGGAGTCTTCTTGGTCGATTAGTCCAAGAAGACACGGTGATGCAGGCTACTCTGATGGGTTGCCTACTAAGTTTTGTAGAATATGGATGTACTAAGATCTGTATCTTTTTTTATCCTTCGGGACACGAAAGCTACTTCTCGAGAGATCATAGCGTAGTACGTTTGCTGCGTCGTTGTGTGTTTGATCGCATGTAACAAAACGAGTGTGTTCACTGTTACGTTGGAGTCTTACGTTAGATGAATCTGCACCGAGTTACTTGAAACATCTATCTGAATGGTTTTACTTGATTGAGATGTGCCAGGAAATTTGGAACTTGATCTACTATGGGCAATACTTTGTGAGGTGTTCTACTGTTGGTGGTGGCTTCTCTTCAAAGAGGATATGTGATGAATGACTCCAAGCATGAGGTTTTAGGTAAATTGTCACCACGCATGAACAAAGCTAACAGATTTGTTTACTGGATCTGTTACTCTTTTTTCTCTTTTAGTCTCTTATTGTTTTAATTTGGTATTGCGCAATTGCGTAGTTTTCTTCGGAAGTTGATGAAATTTTAATTATTTTCTGGAACAAAATCAAATTATTTATTCAAGAAAAGAAAATTGCCGTGCCCATCGCTTCAAAGAAGATAGAATTTTACGCGACCGGTTGTCGTTTAGTCGCGCGAATGGCGACGGGGTCCTGTCCATGGGACCCACGTTGCGCACCAATCGCCTCGAGAGAGGACGAGGCGTTGCCGCTTCTTGGCAGCAACGACTCGTCTCCCGCCCTCGGGTTTTAATCCAAGCCGCAGAGAACTCCGAGTGCCTCGGCTTTCTGGGAAAATTCTAGGGTTCTTGTTCCCGATCTTTCCTGAGAAGAGGAAGTAGAGAGGAAGAGACCGCGTCCCCTGCTTTGGCAGGAGCTGCCTTGATCTTTCCTGCACACTCTCGCCGGCCCCTCCATCTTGACCTGCTCCAAATGGGTGCTGAATCGTTGCCGCCGCCACTGGCAGCTCTGCCTCGATCTCCCCTTCGTTGCCGCTCTCTGGTAATCCAAAGGCTCCCTTCTCTTGTTTGCCGTTTCGAGCTAATCTAATCGGACGTTCCGAGGAGAGATTAGAGGCGTCGTCTAATTTTGATGTTGAGATTTTCATGATGACTTTGTGTGTGTGTTCGAGGTAGGAAAGAATAGGGTTTTCGTGCGTCGATTGCGTTCACGTCGCTGCTGAGGCAGTGGATGGCTGCTGCCTCTGTTTCGTGTTCGTAATTGTTTTCTGAAGAAGCTCATGCATAGGTCCATCGATGGCTTGAATGCTTCTTGAACATGTTCTATTCAGCATCGTTTCTTTTTGTGTTATAATGTTCGATTTAGTTAAGCCAGATTCAAGATTATTTTGGTAGAACCTCCAGAGGAGGCAAAATTTAGCAACCTAATCACATAGCAACCGCCAATTAAGTCCTTTCTGGGAAGCTTTATGGTTGCTCTACCTTTGAGGTACTATACCATGAGTTAAATCTTGATACTGGACCCATAGTCATCCTTGGTCAGACTGACATGGATCCAACATATGCAGCATACTGACACACGATGTACCAATATGTCAATCGATTTTGAGAAGGTGGGAGGAGAAAGAGAGGGGTGAAGTAAGAGGAAGAGGAGATAAAAGAGGAGGAGAGGAGATGGAAGTGGAGGAGCAGGAGAAATACCAATGATGATGAGGCAGCGGGCGACACAAGTCAACAGGTGGAAGAAGGCAGGTGGAATTAAAGGATTTGAAGAACTGTCACTATCAAAACTCAAAAATAACATTAAATTAATTTTGAGCTGGACCAAACAAAATTGCCCATTCTGACTGTCGGTTCTTGACTGACTGGACCAGTAAATACTAGTCAGCTTTGATCAGTCCAACTAGTTCTTAAAACCATGCCTATAACACATACTAGCCTCCTTGTAGCTTTTGAGGAATTCACAATTACTCATGCAGAGTATTCAGTCTTACGACTACTGGATTGTTCAGTGGGAGCAATTATCTTTATCCACAAACATGTAAAGTTATTTGCATTATTCAAGCATTCTAGTCAAGTTATCCTCAAATCTGACTATGCCATTCCACTACAGATTTTTATAGCTTATATTTAGTGTTTGCTTGCCTTCCCCTCAGCTAGTGTCTGAGAACACTTATTTTGTTTTGTGCCAAAAGTTTGTTTTGTGGCTGTCCTTGTTGTATAAGTATTCTGTTTTCAGGGAAAAGAAATAGGTACCAGCTTGGGATAGACTAAATACCTTGCAAATATACTAAGGAAGCCAACAATGATTATCAACATCTAGGGAAACATGACAGTTGAAAACTATAACCATCTACCTTCCACTCTCGAAGTTCATTTTTATCTGACCTGCCTTAAAATGGTGTGGAAAGCCTGGATGCACAAAATACTTTTGCCCAATTGGAGAACAGGATCGAATGTCCTTGTCTCTGCTATAGCCTATTGTGTCTTGAAACAATGTAAAAACAAAATCTTCCTTGCAAATGTCCTCATGGTGTTGGTTAGACGCCTTTGACATCAAATCATCGATCCTCATCAGTTTTCTAAGTTCCGTATCTATAACTTTTTTCTCATCAGTTCTTTTCCCTTTATTTTCTAATTTCTTCTGTCTTGTGTAACCTCTCGTTTGATTTTTATGCTTTCCCTTCTTTGCTTCATTGAATTTTTTTCTTAAAAAAACACATCTTTAACAAATTACTGTAGTTTGTGTTAAAACTAAAAAAATTTATTTTTTTCCATCAACCATAAGGTAAAAGTGGATCATGAAATAGTCTTCACTCTTCACTAGTTATTCTCTTTGTGATGCCATTTGCACTAAATGACAAGATAAATATTTGTGATTTTATGGAACATTGCTTCATTTCATCATTCACTGTAGCATATTAACAATTTATTGGTGTAAAGAAGAATTAGTAGTCATTTTACCTTTCAATTTTATATGGTCATGGCCATTCTTGTTGATGAGTGCAGTTGCAAAACAATATGGCAATTGTCCTATTGTGTTTGTTCCAGGACTATGTTTGCGCACCAATAATAATCACCCATTCTCATGAACTATATACATTGCAGCCACTTTTGCACATGCAACACCACTTCCTATAACAGCAATCAAAAGAATATTAGAGACCTCCCATATAACAAGCACTTCAAATGCTTGCACCCAATAGTCAAAACATGTGGAAGGCAGAGTATTTGTGGAAGATAAACCAGCTTCAACTCTATCCCATTTATGCAAAGAAAATTTTCTTTAATCCCCTTGTCATCACAAGCTATCAGCTTTAGTAGGTAACCTCCTAAAGAAGGTCATTAGTTGTGACAAGAGTAAACATAGCCACATTTCCACCATTAGCATTGTGTATGGACTATGGACAATTAGAATGTTGTTTGGGATAAATCTTCCTTCTTGATTTCATAACTCAAAACATAGGAGCTAACAAAAAATGACTAAGAAAACTGTGTGGAGAATTAGCTGTCATTTTTACCTTTCATGTTTATATGGTCATGCATGGCCATTCTTGTTGATGAGTGCACTTTTCAAACAAAGCTCCGACAATTATCTTGATGTGTTTGTTCTAGTTGGACTATTTTTTAGCACAATAACAATTATCCATTCTCATGAGCAACTATACATTAACCCTGTTATTTTGTTTGTCCTTGAGGTTGGGTCTTAGTATGATGGCAAGGATGTTCTTTTGCAACTGGGAGAGCAGGGTTCCTGTCACAAAACCCCCTCTCTCTAAATGGCTGCATATATTAGCCCTCTCCAATGCCTGCATTGACTAGAGCCTTGTGCATTGGGTATGCCCATGAGCAACCATACATGTTACTTAGATAAACTACGATATGCAATATGAACCGCCATGCCTATTGTACTAAAAGCTGCTCTAGTATGGTAACAACACTATTAAATATGTCATTGTTTCGTATGATTTTCTGTATGTCCCTATATCCAAATGCACTTATAGAAGTTGACATGGATATATTTTGAATGATTTGTTGCTAGCGTGATTGCTATTTAGGAAAGCATCTTATACATATTCCAAGTTGTTGCCCGATCCCATTTTGACTTATGGCCAGTTCATACAAACTAATGCATAACTACTTATGCTTGATAGTTGGGTTGATTTGATTTTCTTAATAATCTTGTGTTTATTTGTTGATTACATTGTCCTGGTAGGTTTATATAAAACCATCTGGATTCATTTTAAATACCATTTATGTTAAAAAAAAACCAGCGAAGTTTTAGTTTTAGATGAAAATACTTTTTGAAATATGGATGTGTTTCTACCATCCACAATAAAAGTATAACCTTTTCTCTTATACGTGGTAAAATTCTTTAATTATATATTTCATATGAAATGTTGGTATTGGGTCATGTAGTTAAGATATTGACTATGATATTCTTAGAAAAATATCTGAATTCCATCTGAAAGTTTTTTGTATTATCCTTTTTTGTTTGGTGTACAGGCACTTCCATTTTTTTTGGTAGCCATGGTTGACAACAATGGTACTCACTGATGTTTGTTCTAGGATGAGACAAAAGGTACGTTGTCACTTTATCTTGATTTGTTTATTTTTCTTCAATTTGTTTGGTTAGTTAAATGTTTGCCTCATCTATTAAGTTTTCACTGCATTGGTAACTTCTTTTCTGTGGCCTTCACTAATTGTAACTGTTGGAGAGTCTTGTGTTAAGATCTACTTTATATGTCTCAGGGCTTGTAGTATCACATGATTCTAGCGATCTACTTGATTTGATCTCTTCCCCTCCCTTTATGGATTATCTGATCGTGACCATAATTAAATAATTCCTCAATTCATCTGCATCACCAAAATAAAGACATATCAAAATAAAACACCACATCCTATAATAGCAATCAGCATATAGTGGGAGACCCCTCACATAACAAGCACTATAAATGCTTGCACCCAATAGTCAAAACATGTGTTAAGAGTAGTTGCAAAAGAAGACCTGGCTCCAACTCTATCCTACTAACATAAAGATCTTTTTTTGATCCCCTCGTTGTTATAAGCTATCAGCTTTGATAAGTAACCTCTTGAAGAAGGTAATCGGCGGTGGTCTACTGACGAAACTTCGCAACCACAGCACTTACAACCATAATGCCACCTTCATTGGCACTTTGTACACCACCACTGCAGCCATCAAGCATGATAATTATTGAGTGGGTGACTGAAAACCCAAAAGTTCATGTCAAACAGAAGGACATCACACAAATTTTGATTAAACATAGGGTGAATAAAAAGTATAGAGACTCATGACATACTCTAATATCATCATAAATATTTTGATTAGATTATTAGAAATTTCAAAAGATTTAACTGTTAGGAAAATATTTAATTTATATTAAGCTCTAACAAAGCAGAACAACAGCAACATGAATGCTTCTTGTGGATCCTTCCTGCTCAATGATGTCAGCACCTGCTCCCTTATCCAACTGACTGGGACTTGATCCATCTTCTAGCAGGAGTTGGGTCCACAGATGGACCACTGAGAGAGGCATCTCCAAAATGTGGTAGCACCTAAAAAATTCTTTTTGATGTAAATTGGAAGGTTGTAGTCCAACTTATTTATTTATTTTTTTAACCTTTAACCTTCAATTTTAGTGGTCATCTAAAGATGTGAACGCAACACTTCCATTGCTTGTTAGTTTTATGTCATTCTCTTAATGAATAAATCAAAATCATCAACTACTCAAGGAGGTACGTTTTCCCATGTCAATTTATCAGAAGGATCATTAAAGTGTTTGTGAAAATAACATTTTTAATGCTCTGAATTTTGATAATAACCTACATTTTAATCTTCGCAATCCACTATTAAGTTCAATGTGATGTTCAGAGGATATATTGGGAACTTCAAGACTATAAGATTTCGTTGGAGCACGTTGGAGCACTATCATTCTTCAAGTCTTGTGGTTTAGATATCCTTCAGCAAGAAATCTATGCTGCCAGCTTATTAGCATAAGCCTGCAGCATTCTTTCTGCTGAGAGGCACTTTAGTGTTGCTGAGTATTCTCAGGCTCTGCCTTAGGATGTCGATTTTTCTATCCTTTTTTGTCAGCTCCTATTGCATTACCGCTATGTGATCTCAGTGTTTCTGCTGTCTCCTCCGTCTCCCAACTCCTGCTGAAGACGTACTATCATGCCTTCTTGACCTCCCCAAGCAAATCTCCCCTGCAAAGGCCACATTAACAGCCTTTGCAAATTGGTTACCAGTTCAAATAATTGCAAGAAATATATGAATGTTTGAGTAAATGGTAGGAAAAATTTGTGGAATTTGTTTTCACAAGTTAAGGAAAATACACATGTATTTGCTGAAACAGTCTTAATGCTTATCATTGTTAAAAATAGATTTTCCTTCGTAGATCTGGATGAAGTGCATGGAAAAGAAATCATGTATGTTGACAAGCTAAAGAGTAGCTAAAAGATTAGTTCCAGAGATTAGTTCCAGATGACCTGCATGATTAGAACAACTGATCGTATCCAAGAAGTTTAGCCAAATGGCTTTGATCAATTATTGAATAAATAAATGAAATAGAGTTACTATTGTGTTATCACTGGTAGTATCTGTTTCATGGTTTCATGAGAATTATAAATATGGCGTAGGAATTAAATTAGTGAAACGGACTAAGGAAGAGGAGGTGATTTACAAGAATGGTGAATTCTCATTGGTTCTTCAACGTGCACAAACGAGTGCTTGTGCAAGATTTAATCAACCATGGGAATCCTTGCTTGATTTGTGCATCTAATCGTAGAGAGAAATCTGTCAGAACGTTAGCAACTTACCTCCCTGAGTCCTTTGTATAAGATCATCAAGCTCAGCCTTTATATGGTGAGGTAGAGATGCTTCCACTTGTGCACGGCTACCTCTCATCGCACTTTCTCCTCCGCCATCGACTCATCCACTCCATAAGGCACTCGGTGCCCAAACAAACAACTTCTTGTCTTCCTGCTCCATAAGTCTTCTCCTGTCCTCTTCGTGTTTCCGCTCCTTCTCCTCGGAGGCCAACACCACTAAATGCTGCTCGCAAGCCCAACCCTCGTGCTCCCTTGATGAGAGTGCTTGATGATTACACCACCCATCATCACTTGATGAGAGTGCTTTCTCTCATAGGATTGCTTTATGCTCATGGCAATCGACGGTGGAGGTGTTTGGCGGCTAATTATATATTATTCATAAAGTTAAATTTTTTTAGCATTCCCGTTCCAAGATTTAAAAATTTTATATTAGAATCTTAATAATTATAAAAATAAAATATTTAATTTTATTTATCCTAACATCATCAAATTTATCGACAAAAGATGAAGCACGTGCAGAAATGACACGAAGATAATGGACAAAAAGATAATTTTAATATCTTAATTATATATTTTTTTAATTATACTCTAATTAAAATTTTTTAGTTGATTGTTGTGGTGCTGATCGATGACGGTGTCATCGACAGGCCGCATATGGCTGTTGTGGTAATGGTTGATGAGAACCACGCAATGGTCGACTGTTATTGTTGATTCGAACATCGGCGACCAAGGCGAGGACGATGACAGTTTGATGATGGTGATGGTGGATCTCGGAGATATTCTTGGAGACGGGCAGGGTGGCGTCCTAGAGGTGGAGCTTGAGGGACTTCTATGGTTTCTTGCGAGGAGAGGAGGAAAATGTGGGTGAGTAGCGACGGGAAGTGAGGCAAAGGGAGATGAGGAAGAGGATGAGGACGATAGTGTCGCAAGAGGATGAGCTTGTCCTCTTCCTCCCTTGGTTGTGCCGAGACGCCTGATTCTTCCCTCACCCTATCCCTTTCCTCTCCCATTGTCACTCTTGTTGTGGAGGGGAAGAAGAAGAGGAGACATGGGGAAGAAGAAAGGAAAAGGAGGGCAACAGTCCTCATCCTCATCCTCATTCTTTGCCTCACCTCCCATCATCACTCTTCCTCCTGCTCCCCTTACAAGAAGCCATAGAAGTCCCTTAAGCTCTACCCCGTCCGTTTCCAAGGACATCCCCGAGATCTACCATCACCATCATCAAAACTGTCGTTGTTGTCACGGTTGCTTCCCTCACCTCGATCGTCGATTTTTGGATCAACATCAATAAGGCTAACCACTTCATTGTTCTCATTGTCTACCACCATAATAGTAACCTATAGCCACCAATAGAGTCATCGTCCTGTCACGAACGGTCATCGCACACTCGCAGCAACTTCATTCAACGAATCGTTCGTCGCTTGTGCATGCTTGTACATATCCTTGGCAGTCTGTTTTGCCATAGTTTTTGTGTGTTTTGCTTTTAAAAATGGAAGAAACGATAGTTTACAGCACTACAGTACGACTGTTCGTCGCACCGGGCAAAATTGCCCCAAAAAGCCTTTGTTTTCGCGTGCTATGGCCTATTTTCTACAGACTACAATCGCTTGCGAATCGTCAGCTATCTCAGCACCCTGGAACCCCCCAAGTGGCACGGGGCTGGATGGGGCTTCGGGGTAGTGTTGGGCATTGAACGTTTTGACAAGTTTGCACATGACCTTGACAGAAACTTGCCTTCACGCTGGACACCCAGGGAGTAGTTATTTGCGGACTTGCAGCTACTCGTTCACCCTTCTAAAGTCTTTGTTTTCCTCCTCTCTTTCTCTTCTTTCTTGCACTCCAAGTACTCGCTGAATTGCTTGTAAAGCTTCCCTCTTCACGAGACGTTGGGACTTATCCGTCGCTCGTTTCAACTCTAATCAAATTTCTATTTTACAAGTCCTACGAGACCTATCCAAGGTTGAACCTTAGCTGACCCTTTGCGGACGCGTATGTCCCAAGGGCACCTCATGACTTAGGCAATCCCAACCAAGTTTAATTGAAGTGGGCGCAAGGGTACTTCGCGACTTAGGCAACTCTAGCTAAGTCCGAGACTTGCTGCATGGGTGCCTCACCACTTAGGTAATTCTAGCTAAGTGCGTGATATTGTGGTATCAGAGCGAGCAAGAAATTCGAGCAAGTAGCAAAGAAACTTCACGATCTCACCATAGTGAAATATCGCGGTGAATTGAGCAAAATGGGGCAAGCCGGACAGTTGCCCCAAGCAGCCGCAGGTGGGTTGTATGTGCAAACTTGCTCACTTGCTGTTGGAGCCACTCAGGAGGAGCGGGACAACGAACATGGTGAGCAAGAAGTTGGCTACTCGTCGCGAGCAGAGGAGACGCAATCTGGAGCGCCAACGGGAAAAAAGATCCAAAAAGAGAGACTTACAATGATAGAGACCCGGATGTCCTTGAAGCGAGCTTGGAGGAACTCTACCAAGGCCAACGAAGGCTTCTTGGGGTAGAGAGCCCACAAGAAGAAGCTGAATCCCGGATCGACAAGGTTGAGACTCTAGTCGACCAACTAACAGATGACACCAAGGACTCTGTGCAACATCTGCAGGAAGTTGTGACGGAACTGACTTCCGGAGTGACTTTGCTCACAAGGGCACTAAATACGGGAGGGAGCAACACCCGCGTTGTGCCGACACAAAGCTTCAGAGCGCCTGAGCCACACTGCTATGGGGGTGCTAGAGATGCTAAAGAGCTCGAAAATTTTCTGTTTGATATGGGGCAGTACTTCCAAGCTACAAGGCCAGACTCTAAGGACACCAAAGTTTTAATAGCAACCATGTATCTGAAAGGAGATGTAAAACTTTGGTGAACCTGTTGGAACGAGATTCAATAAGGTCGGTGTCGAGTGGACACATGGGAAGACTTAAAGCGGAAGTTGAGAACTCAATTCCTACAGGAGAACATTGAGTTCGTCGCAAGGAGGAAGTTGAGACAACTCCACCAAACGACTTCCATTCGGGACTATGTGAAGCAATTTTCTGCACTGATGCTAGACATCCAAGACATGTCTGAAAAAGATAAGCTGTTTAGCTTTCTCGATGGCCTGAAGTCATAGGCTCAATAGGAACTCCATCGACGGAATGTCATCGATGTGATTGGAGCAATGACAGTAGCAAAAAGGCTCATCGACTTTGCTTCTTCAGAGGACTCAAGGAAGAAGAAACAGTCTTTAGGAAATCGCCCTTAAAGATATCCTCGTGGGAAGGAACCCAGGGGCGAGCAAAGGAAGAAGAGTTTCCATAATGGGCCGAACTCAAGAGGCAAGGCCTTAAGACCTAACGGATGCTTCTTGTACGGAGGGCCGCACATAGTGAGTGAGTACCCACAAAGATGGGCACTCAATGCTTTGACAATTTCTATGAACCCCCTTCCCCACCCCCCCCCCTCCCCCAAAACCAGACAAGGGCAAGACGATTGCTCTCAGCTCAAGTAGCTCAGAATCCGGAAGCGACGATGAGGTGTCGCAAGGACCTCGGATGGGAGCGATGCATTTGTTGAATGCATTGCGGGGTCAAGTGGGGCAGAACATGAAGATGAATCAACAAAAAGCAGGAAGCAGTGAGCTAATGTATATGGACATCAAGCTCAACGGCCAAACTACCCGTGCGATGGTGGACATGGGTGCTACCCACAACTTTATTGCCGATCAGCCCAAGCAAAGCGACTTGGGCTGACCTTGGAGAAGTACCCAAGTCAGATAAAGGCAATCAAATCAGGGACTAAGCAGATCTCCGGGCTAGCAAAGGGAGTCCCATCAAGATCGGATCATGGAGCAGGAGTAAAAACATGATGGCGGTGCCATTGGACGACTTTCAAGTGATTCTCGAAATGGAGTTCATCCATGTAATGAAGTTAGTGCCAATGTCGTTCCTAGACTCCTTATGTCTGATGGGGGGCGACAACCCCTGCGTGGTTCCCATCTCTCAAAGAGGAACTAAGGACCCCCAACAATTATCGGCATTGCAATTGAAGAAAGGGGTGTACAAAGGAGAGTTAACCTTCGTGGCTGTTATGAAGCTAGAACCACTTGACGGGGAAGATATTCAAGAACCTATTACGGCGGCAAACGTCCTGAAGGAGTTCATAGATGTTATGCCACCTGAGTTATTGAAAACTCTGCCACCATGCAGAGGCATGGATCATCATATTGAGCTGGAGCCGGGAGTGAAGCCTCCAGCGAGACCACCATACCGCATGTCCCCTCTTGAGTTGGTAGGGCTCAAAAAGCAGTTAGATGAACTACTAAATGATGGTCTCATCCGCAGTTCCAAAGCATCAATCGGAGCTCCAATTCTCTTCCAAAAGAAACAAGATGGGAGTCTCCGATTATGCGTCGACTATCGAGCCCTTAACAAGGTAACGTGAAGAACAAGCATCCTATCACGCTCATTGCGGACTTATTCGACCAACTAGGCAAAGCAAAGTATTTCTCCAAACTCGACCTTCGGTCGAGGTATTAGCAGGTGCGTATTGCTGAAGGTGAGAAAGCAAAGACTACCTGTGTGACCAGGTATGGAGCGTTTGAGTTCTTGGTGATGCCTTTCGGTTTAACCAATGCTCCGGCCACATTCTGCACTCTCATAAACCAGCTATTCAAGGAGTATTTTGACAAGTTTGTGGTTGTCTACTTGGACGATATCATCGTCTACAACCAAACACTTGAGGAGCATATTGAGCACCTTCGAACAATTTTCAAAGTTCTCAGGGAGAATACTTTGTTCATGGAAAGAGAGAAATGCTACTTTGCTCGGAAGGATATTTTATTCTTGGGGCATCGAATCGGCAATGGTTTCATTCGAATGGACAAATCAAAGGTGCAAGCTATGGCGGAATGGAGTACTCCAAGGAAGGTACCAGAGCTGAGATCCTTCTTTGGTTTTGTGAACTACTATCAGTGCTTCATAATGGGGTATTAGAAGCGCCAGCTCCACTGACGGAGTTGCTGAAAAAGGAACAGTCTTGGAGATGGTCCGACAAATGTGAAGCGACATTCCAAGACCTAAAGGTTGTCGTTTTGGACGAACCGGTGCTCAAATTACCATATTATGGGAAGCCCTTCGAAGTTCATACAAATGCTTCTGACTTCGCTATTGGGGGAGTACTCATGCAGGAGGGCCTCCCAGTGGCCTATGAAAGCCGCAAGCTCAACAAGACCGAGCGACGGTATCCACTGCATGATAAGGATATGACAGCGGTTATCCACTATCTACGAGTGTGGCAACACTACCTTCTCGGATCATGATTTGTGCTGAGAACGGACAACATCGTTTTCAATTACTTTCAGACTCAAAAGAAACTCTCTCCAAAGCAAGCACGATGGCAAGACTTCCTAGTGGAATTTGATATGGTAATGGAGTACAAGCCCGGAAAAATAAATGTCGTAGCCAATGCGTTGAGTCGAAAAGTAGAACGAGTGAATGCTATGCAACTAAAGGGCAGAGGCCAAGGAAATCAGTTGCACTCCA
Organism: Musa beccarii; assembly: GCA_024322285.1. Classification (NCBI taxonomy): domain Eukaryota; kingdom Viridiplantae; phylum Streptophyta; class Magnoliopsida; order Zingiberales; family Musaceae; genus Musa; species Musa beccarii. The sequence continues at coordinate 41,297,785 of CM044395.1, read as the reverse complement.
ACTTCCTGTCCCGGATCAAAGATGGACTGTACAGTGATCCCCAGACAGTAACCTTGATACAACTAATCCAAGAGGACAAGGCATGACGATTTTGGGTCCAGGTAGGACTCGTCTACACCAAAGGAAATAGAGTTTATATTCCTCGAGTGGGCAATTTGAGGCGTGAACTCTTGAAAGAGTATCACGATTCCCTTTAGGTAGAACATCCGGGCATTCACCGAACATTGGCTCTCGTAGAGAGGACCTTTTACTGGCCGAAGATGGGGACGGATGTGGAGGAATATGTTCGAACATGCCGCTGAAGCCAGTGGGACTTTTAGAACCGTTGCCTGTACAAGAAAGGTCGTGGGAGAGCATTTCTCTGGACTTCATATCAAGCTTGTCGACGGTAGGGGGACTCGGATCGATACTCGTGTTGATCGATTGATTTTCGAAGTATGCAACCTTTATTACTGCACCTCTACACTGTTCAACAGAGGAAATAGCTAAGCTCATGATGAAGAATGTGGTGAAGTATTGGGGAGTCCCACACAATATCATAAGTGATCAAGATGCTCGATTTCTGGGACGATTCTGGACCGAGCTATTCAAATTATTGGGATCTAAGCTATACTTCTCCACAAGCCTCCATCCCTAGACGGATGGCCAAACAACTCACTACTAGAGCAATATCTTCGACACTACGTGAGTGCCAACCAACGAGATTGGGTGAAACTGTTGGACATAACTTAATTCTCCTATAAACTGTAGCAAAGCTCTACGTCCAACAAGAGCCCCTTTGAGATCATCACAGGACAACAGTCGTCGACTCTTCACACTTTGGCTATTGGTTATATTGGAAGTAGTCCGTCTGCATATCACTTTGCAAAAAAATGGTATCGAAATGCAGATTTTGCATGAGCTTACTTGGAGAAGGTGACCAAAAAGATGAAAAAGTGGGCAGACCTGGGAAGGCGACCACAGGAATTCAAAGTCGGTGATTTGATGTTAGTGAAGCTCTAACCAGCATCACTCCAATTCTTTAGGAACAAGGTGCACAAAGGATTGGTACGCAAGTATAATGGGTCCTTCCCAATTATCAGTAGGGTGGGCAATGTCTCCTACAAGTTGCAGCTGCCAGCATTGCTCAAAATTCATAATGTCTTTCATGCCAACAACTTGAAAGTCTATCACTCTGATCTGCAAGATGCTTCCCAAGGTATTTCAACTCAACAACCCCCACTAGAGCCCCCTACGAGAAGCGAGTTGAGACCATCTTAGCGGATCACAAGACAAAGCTACCCAACGGAGCTGAGCAGATTGAATACTTGGTGAAGTGGCGAAAGCTTCCCAGAACTGAAGCCAGTTGGGAGTCAGAAGATGCCCTCCAACATGAAGAAGTAGCCATCAAAGCCTATCAGCAAGCGTCGACGAGGGCGTCGACAGTTTAAGTGGGGGAGAATGTCATAAACGGTCGTCGCACACTCGCAACTATTTCATTCAACGAACCGTTCGTCGCTTGTGCATGCTTGTACATATCCTTGGCAGTCTGTTTTACCATAGTTTTGGTGTGTTTTGTTTGTAAAAATAAAAGAAACGGTAATTTGCAATGCTGCAGTATGACCACTCGTCGCACCGGGCAAAACTGCCCCAACAAGCTTTCATTTTCGCATGCTGCGGCCTGTTTTCTGTAGACCACAACCGCTTGCAAAACGTCAGCCATCTCAGCATCCTGGAACCCCTCAGGTGGCACGGGGCTGGATGGGGCTTCGGGGTAGTATCGGGCGTTGAACGTTTTCATAAGTTTGCACATCACCTTGACTGAAACTTGCCTTCGTGCTTGGCACACGGGGAGTAGTTGTTTGCGGACTTACAGTTGCTCGTTCACCCTTCTAAAGTTCTTGTTTTCCTCATCTCTTTCTCTTCTTTCCTGCACTCCAAGTGCTCACTGAATTGCTTGTAAAGCTTCCATCTTCACGAGACGTTGAGACTTATCCGTCGTTCGTTTCAACTCTAATCAAATTTCTATTTTACAGGTCCTACGGGACCTGTCCGAGGTTGAACCTTGGTTGACCCTTTGCGGACGCATATGTCGCAAGGGTGCCTCATGACTTAGGCAATCCTAGTTAAGTCTGATTGAAGTGGGCGCAAGAATGCTTCACGACTTAGGCAACTCCAGCTAAGTTCGAAACTTGTCGCATTGGTGCCTCACCACTTAGATAATTCCAACTAAGTACGTGATATATTATATTTTTCGTCAATAAAATCAACAACATTAGTGTAATTTAGATTAAATGATTCACTTATATAGTTAATTTTAATATAAAATTTTGAATTCTAAAAATTAAAATACTAAAAAAATCCAACTACATGATAATCTATAACTAACCCATATTTATGATCGTACATCGATTTTCCCACTACAACTAAAGCTGATTAATATAAACGATGTTTGCTTACCAAGAACCTGGTTTAAGAGGTAAGAAAGACCACCAAAGTGATTTATCTTAAAACTTACGTGAAACATAATTCTTCGGAAATGACAACAAAAAGACACCGTTCTAAAACAACAATTTGGTTTATAACGCTTTGATTCGATTCTTTTTTAAAAAAGATAAATCATAAATAATCGGCATCATTTTTATTATTTTAAAAATCTATCCACGCCGTGAGACGGTATCATCAAAACGGGGCCCGCTCATGTTCGAATAGCATTTTCATGGTAGTTCATACCCAAAATTGCACCAAGTCAACTTTAATCCAAATCATAAATAGGCTGTGCTGCAGAAGCCCATTAGATAAACAGACTGATTGCAGTGCTTAAGCTCTCAAAGTCTGGTGAACTACCAAAGCAATCCAACGATGCTTAACACAAGGTAAAACAAGAGGCCACTGATAAGCTCAACCTGTCCTCTCCTACTTGAAAAGATTAGGGCGGGAAGCCTTGTAGGTAGTCTTCAACTTTCTGGAAGGGGGCCTAACTTTCTTGAAGACGAGAGGGAACTTGATTTTTGAGTCATGGAATTGCTTGGTGCTTTCACGCTTACACAGCTTGGAAGGTATGGTGGCTGTCTTGATGATCTGGATGCAGTGCTGCCTGACTCTGTGGCGGGATGCCATCTCATTGTACATCTGCTCCACGGCACCATTCAGCGTGGTGTCCCTGTACTCCTTGTACATGTTGTGGTAACCTGTTCTGCTCTGGTACCGCAGCCAGACACCGTAGTTCTTGATCTTTGTTGGTTTCCTCTCAAATATCTGCCGAAAACAGCATAAAATTAGCTCCAGCACCACAACATTGCATCATACGTAGGCAAAGCTGACTTAAGCAGTAACTTTTGGCCGCCCAAGGTTGCCTAGGGAGCTACATTTCACATCAAATGGCTGATCAAGGACCCGGGTGAAAGTGTAGGCAGCACACTTGCTGAAGAAGACCTTCACATCATGATCAAGCCAAGCATGATTCCAGTTACAGACAAGCAGCGGCTAAAAAAAATGAAGGGTAAAAAACAAACAATACAACAAAAGATAGATTTTTTTATTATTTATTTATAGAGTATATTTTATTAAACCTCTCTTTCACAATTTGACCCACTAACGATGCTGACCAGTCCAGACTGGATTCGATCCAATCAACCAATGAGCCCTTCTGTAAATATGCATATGGATATGAAAGGACAACACAGGTGGAGCAGCATTAGGATGCAGAAAGGGACTGGGCAAGACAACCACACATGGCTTAAGAGGGGGTGAGCACCAATTGTTAGCAACACATTTCGGAACAAGCAAATACATACAACTTATATAAAGAGACAAAACCAATAGAACTGTCCTCAATGATCAGAATGTGAAGATCATGCTTGGTGACGTCATTATAAAAAAAAACAAACTGCATGGCCCCAACAGATTAGTTAGTTAGACTGGGGCGTGTATTCAATCTCCCCACATCTAATGATGCCCAAATCATCATCAGACAGAAAATTTGAGATTGAATAGAACATTAGTATAGCTTCAAGGGAACGAATCAAATGAGCAAAATGAGGAGACCCATCGACCAGATTAAGAAGCATTAAACCAAAAAAAATGGAAACAATAAATATTTCAGTTCTAGAAGAAAAAAAAAAGTCATAGAAAAGATCTAGATTAAATCAAGACCCAACTAAGAATCATTAACCCAAAAAATTGAAAATAATATAAAAATCAGTTCTAGAGAAGGAAACAGAGATCAGACAACAAAATGCATCCCTGCAACCGATCAGTTAGACTGAGGTGTATTCAATCTTGCCACATCTAGAGATGCCCGAAATCAACTCCAGATGCATAGAAATATAATACAAGATTGAATAGAACATTACTATAGCTTCAAGGGAACGAATCGAATGGGCAAAATGAGGAGGCCCATCGACCAGATAAAGAAGCATCAACCCAGAAAAATGGAAACAATACTAAATATTCAGCACTAGAAAAAACAATATAAAAGATCTGGAAGCAAATAAAAACCAAATTTAAGAAACATTAACCACAAAAATTGATAATAACAAAAAAAAATTCAGTCCTAGAGGAATAGTATACCTTCAAGGGAACGAATTGAATGAGCAAAATGAGACCCATCGACCAGATTAAGAAGCATTAAACCAAAAAAATGGAAACAATAAATATTTCATTTCTAGAAAAAAAAAAGTCATAGAAAAGATCTAGATTAAGTCAAGACCCAACTAAGAATCATTAACCCAAAAAATTGAAAATAATATAAAAATCAGTTCTAGAGAAAAAAGTAGAAAAGACCTAGAAGGAGACAAGATCAGACTTTGTAACATCAATGTGGAAAAACAAAATGCATCCCCGCAACCGATCAGTTAAGAGTGAGGTGTCTTCAATCTCCCCAGATCTAAAGATATGCCCAAACATCTCCAGATGTACAGTAATACAATATGACAGTTTAAATATGAATAGAACATTACTATAGCTTCAAGGGAACGAATTGAATGGTCAAAACGAGCAGATTAATAAGCATCAACCCAAAAATCAAAAAACAATTATATATTTCCAGTACTAGAATAAATAATAGAAAAAATATAGAAGTAAAACCAAGACCACATTAAGAAGCATTAACCTAGAAAAAATGAAAAAAATAAGTCAAGACAGAAAACAGTGGGGAAAAAAATCTAGAAGGAAACAGAGATCAGACAACAAAATGCATCCCAGCAACCGATCAGTTAGACTGAGGTGTATTCAATCTTGCCACATCTAGAGACACCCAAAATCAACTCCAGATGCATAGAAATATAATACAAGATTGAATAGAACATTACTATAGCTTCAAGGGAACGAATCGAATGGGCAAAATGAGGCGACCCATCGACCAGATAAAGAAGCATCAACCCAGAAAAATGGAAACAATAATAAATATTCAGCACTAGAAAAAACAATAGATAAGATCTGGAAGTAAATAAAAACCAAATTTAAGAAACATTAACCACAAAAATTGATAATAACAAAAAAAATTCAGTCCTAGAGGAAAAGTTAAAACGACCTGGAAGGAAACCAAAAGCCAAAAACATTGTTCAAAAGAAATGTGCATTTTTTTCCAAACATCCTTTTTATTCTAAAACTGACAAAAAAAATAAAAAGCTTTAAAAAATGAGAGATTAAGATGTTAATTGTCAGCATTAATGGCACTTCATTGATTGCATGAGTGATGATGCTTCCCAAAAAAATTTCTGCTTACCATCTACTAACCTACTAGAACTACAATCTAAAATTTAGTCGTCTCCAATCCGATAAAAACTAGTACACCACCAGCACAAGGAAATCAACTTTTTCCCAGAAAGAAAGGTGCTTAACTCGAGATGTGATGGTAATCCATCCAATGAATCAGTCAGAGAGGAGTCCTCAGTGGAGAAAAATTGCATTGAAGGGGTTGTAAACTATTGTGATAAAATGCAAAACGAATCCCTTCCCTCTATTTCATTTTTAAGGTAATAGAAGCAATCAACTAAAATTCAGGCACTAACCCATTTTTTCTCATTGCCTGTCCATTGTTTGATTAAATGCTGGTGTGATCTGGATATGTAATTTGTACCTCATATAGTCAGATTGGATTCTCTGCTTTATGTCCAATACAATTGTTAATTGAATTTATCAAATCGGCTGAAAGTTCAATGCTCCATATTAAAAGTTCAATATTAACACAGTTAAATCAGAATTTATCAAATCGGCTGAAAGTTCAATGCTCCATATTAAAAGTTCAATATTAACACAGTTAAATCAGATTCAATTCAAATCACTGACGATCCCAACTGATGGAATTCTAGAAAAAGTTCATAAGAAATTTGGTTTGTATACAGATATTGACAAAGAAGTCTAGGAAAAACTTGTGGGGTCATGAAGAACATGATCTGGCTCAAATCCACAAACTAAAAAGCAAGAATCAATTCAAAGATGAAGAATAATCATTGTGGTTCAATAATTACAAGGTATTCCTTTATTGACTTTTATCCAAAACCTCTACAAGAATTTTTATCCATATTAAACTTGTTCACTTTGGCATCTCAGTTCCTTTTTTTTCATTTTTATGTCTGCATGTAAAAGAAGATGATCAAATTGATCAAATAGTCCATTAAAGAAAAAACAGAAACATTGAACAATTAAAAATAAAATAAGACCAAAACAGAAAAGAGGCAGACAGGAACCTGGTTTGTGTAGCTGAATTTTATAAGTAGAAACGTGTTCTTCCTTATTAAACATACTTCTCAAGCATCATAAATTAGAATGACACAATTTAGTACCTCATACACTTGCTATATTACATTCAGCAGATAAATTGATTTGACTAACATTTAATGAATATGCATGTCCATCTTAATATGACTGTCACCAAATCAGCTTAAATTATCAATCACTGTCCATGATTATAATCATATTTCCCATTTGTATCGATTCAACAAATGGATCAAAATTTTCTGAGTACATATACCATGAAGATCTCCCATGATCTCATGAAAATAATGAGAGATTGACCATGTTAGCAAGAGAAAAAGACTACTTTTATATGAAGGTACATAGGCATGTCCAAAGAAGAAACAAAAGGCCACCGATCATATACTTTATGAAGAAGAAGACAACAAACCTCGTTAATCGCGAGAACTTGGCCATTACTTTTCTTCACCTTCTTCAGCTTCCTCAAGAAATACCTGAGGATAAAACGATCAACAATACTGACCAAACATAAGGAGGCAATAGGCATTCAGTACGTAAAAGCAGAAGAAAGAACCAAGAAAACTTACCAGAACTTGGATTTAGCCCTGACTTCATTCGTCGCCCACAGCTTCATTCTGTAAATCTTTGGGTGCTCCTCCGTCTCGGTCGGGAGGGCTCGACCGACCACCTGGTACTGATGAAACTGCCACCATCGACAGACACAAACAGATCAACTGCAGACCAAAAAAGAATACAGCAACAACAAGAGGAAAGAAATCTGACGAGGCAAAATCAATGCAACATTTGATATATCCATCTTCTCCTAAAACCTAATCGATCTTATGGAGAATAATAGGCCACTTTTCTATAACGAACTCTGAAATGTTCGAATCAAACAACATGAGGAACCGAAGCAACGATCCGCGATTCGTTTGATTGGATCGGGGTATTGCTGGTGGAGAAGGATCTGATGAGCGAGAAGAGAGTCTTGGTTCAGATGGGATTACCCTGAAGTTGCCCATCGATCCTGAGACGAACAACGCCGCGCCGCAGACGACCTTCCGAGCGCTCTCATGGTCGACACAGGCGACATTAATATAGTCGTAAACCCTAGCGGCGCTCACGGTCCTTGTTTCCATTTGCTCAAAGTAATGGGAAGAACTACCGAAGTGCCACTGAGCCCGGTGGGCTTTGGTTTTGACCGTCATATCTATCCAGTAATGGTTTCTTGGGCTTTGCATTGAGTTTGCTTCCCGACTGCAGCTATTGCATTATTTTTAATATTTTAAAAAATATTTTTAATGTGCAGTTGAAGAAAGAGATTTATTTTCATTACGTTTGAGAACACAATTATATTTTTTGATATACAAGTAGAGAGATAAATTTGGTGAAAATAAAAATAAAATAAGAGATAATAACTTCATCCCCTATACTCATTTGGATCTTGATTTAGAAACAAAACATTCGATATTTAGCCTCTTCCTCGAGGATCATTGGTCTTTGTTTTAAAAACAAAAACAGTTTTTTCTTTAACAAATGATGAGTAGTAAGTAGATAATCTGAACAAATTTATATCAGCTACGCTAACTGAAAATGTCAAAAAAATATTTGTAAAATAGAATTCTGAATAAACAAGCATATCAACGCCATGGTTGAAAGATTGGACCTTTCCCGAATTATCTGAAACAAATTTCAAACTGGATCGATAAGATTATTCTACCTTCTAAAATTTTTTTTAATATGTAATCATGATTCGTAATACTACTAAATGCAAACTTGAAGCATGATAAATTCTTCAGGTTCATTTCCACACCAATTCTTGATTACACAAAAAAAAAAAGAAGTATCTTACGCTCCTAAATGGAAGCAGACAGTGAGTTTTCAATTGATGCAGGCAGAGAAGCACGCATCGCACGCAACCGCTTTCCTGCATAAGATCAGAGTGTTGTCCTACGGGTGATGCATTCATCTCCTTATATGTAAAAAACGGCTAATTATAAATTTACTAAGTTAGATCTCTTTAGTATTCCAGCTCCTAAATTTAAAAAGTTTATATTAGAATACTTATAATTATGAAAGTAAAATATTTAATTTTATTTATCCTAACATCATCGATTTTACCGACGAAAAATACAACTATGTAGGAATGGTATAAAAGTGATGGATAAAAATATAATTTTAACATCTTAATTGTGTTTTCTTTTGTTATGTCCTAATTAAAATTTTCTAGTCGATTGTTATAGCGGCGGTGGATGGTGGTGCTATCGCAAGGTGGTGCTATCGCAAGGTGGGTGGCATAGCTTGCTCTTGGTGACAACAAGGGTTGAGCCCTGAGATCCTCGAGACGTTCCTCACGTTGGTGTACTTTGAGATTAAGAGGCCAAAGATGGAGAAGAGGGTGCTTGCGTGTGCGGTGTGCCTCAGCGAGTTCGAGGACAACAAAGAGCTATGCCTCCTCCCTCACATTGGAGCCATGTCTTTCACTTGGATTACAGCTCACCTCCCATGTAACTTGCCCTATCTATCGCACCAATCTCACCAAGCAAGCCATCAACGACAACCTCGGCCTACTACCTATAGTCATCCTTGCTACAAATGTAACAGGTCTTTAACCCAAAACCACTGCCCTACCATAGGATCATATCATCATTGTTATGGACTCCATAGAGGTGGCGGTGGAAGAGAAATGAAAGAAGGCAACCATGGAATTGGCACAAATTATAAGCCAAAGGCAAGCAGCCCAATCGCGATCTAGGTGGCGATCGATGCCCGTGGTCTCATTCAACCAGACATTGTGAGGTCCGGCCTATGGAGGACATTGATCGATACACCTTTCGCTTGCCGAAGCATATACGAAAGGAGATATTAGCTACTCGGTGTAGATGCAGAGTGGCACCGATGCAGATGCAAGACGATGTAGAGCAACCATCGTCCTCGTCCTCTTTCTCCTATCATTTTACCTCATCTCCCATCGTCACTCTCCCTCTTCTTCCTCCTCCATCATTGCTTTGCATTTGTGTTACTATGTATCTGCATCGACAGGAGATGAGACATCTGCATCGGCGTTGCATTACTCTACATCTGCATTGGCAGGACTCAAGGCCTTTGCCACACCTCTTGCCGATGCAGATGCAAAGCAGTCGTCATCCTATAACTGCATCGCCTAGCTCACCTCCCACGTAACTTGCCTCGTCCGCCATGCCAAACTCGCCAAGCAAGTCATTGACAACAACCTCAACCTACTACATGTAGGCATCCCCACTACAAACACGATGTGTCTTCAACCCAAAACCACTACCCTGCCACAAGATCATATCATCATCATCATAGACCCCACAATGGTGGTGACGAAAGAGGAGTGAAAGGAGGCAATCACGGAATTGGCACGGATTGGAAGCTAGAGGTGGGCGGCTCGGTCCTGGTTCTGACGGGTGACCCAGTCACCATCTAGGCAACAATTGACGAAGCTCCTACAGTCTCTCATTCAACTGGATATTCCAAGGTCTGGCCGATGGAGGACGTCAACTAGTACACCCTTTGCTTGTCGGAATACATACGGAATGAGGTTTTAGTCGCTTGACGCATACATAGAGTGGCGGCAATATAGATGCAGGACGATGCATAGAGGCCATCGTCCTTGTCCTCTTTCTCCTCTCCTTTGGCCACATCTTTCATCATTGCTCTAACTCCTCTTCCTCCTTCGACGCTGCTCTACATCTACATCAGCGGAACATAAGACCTTTGCCTTAGCTCCCGCCGACACAGATACAGAGTGACATGGTGCCAACACAGTTGCAGGACGATACAGAGCGACCATAGTCATCTTCCTCTTCCTCCTCTCCCTTTGCCTCACCCTCCGTCGTAGCTCTCCACTCTCTTCCTCCTCCTTCCCATGCAAGAAGCCGTAAAAATCCCTCAAACTCCACCGCTAACATTGATAAAGCTAACCATCGAGTTGTTCTCATCGATTACCACTATCACAACAACCGGCTAAAAAGTTTAATTAAGGCATAACAAATGAAAACGTAATCGACACGTTAAAATTATCTTTTTATTTATTATTTTCATATCATTCCTACACATGCTATCATATGTTATATCTTTCGTCCATAACATGAATAAAGTTAGAATAAATAAGATTAAATATTTTATTTTTATAATTATAAAAATTTCAAGTTAACCCAATTATAAAAATGCTATAAGCTTCACAATCAATCAAAATTTCAGGCGAAACTTTGACATTTTAGGCGAAACCAAAGTGTTAAACTTAATTACATCTTAAAAATCTCATCTTTTCATCACTTACGTTAAACAAATTACAAAGATTTAATTAATTATGTTAAGAAAAAAATAAAATATATTATTCATGACAATCAGAATGCAGATTCTTGTCCGTTTACCTGTTAAAATTTGAACCACTAAACCTACTCCTCCAGGATTTAAAAACTACTTACTAAAATACTAGATCATCAAGCATATTACAGCTAAAAATTATTAGACAATAAGAGAATAATATGCTACTGCATAGTCATTCAAGAAAAGATGCACGTCCAACACTAAAAGCATTAATATTGCAGCAATGAATTTAAATAACAAAAGAAAATGCGACCGATATCAAATGTTACTTTGGCAGAGACAAGAAACCATGATTCAGATTTACATGGTAAACTTAAAAATCCTCCATCCTACAGCTTGTATTAATCCATCATAAAGAGAACTAGCACGAGTTCAAATAGCACAAGAAGCTCCCGAAGGGATAATGATCAGAAATGCAGCTGCCTCACTTAAACTTTGGTCTCTTAGGGGGTGCGCCCTTTGGGTCCCTTCTATCTGGAATACGGGATTTCCCAAGAGCCTTTGCCTTCCTCCTCCGTTTCTCATCCTCGCTGTCTGACTCATCACCCTTCTCTCTGTCTGCATTGCTTGCCTCCCGTTCCAACTCCTCCCATGTCTTCCCCTTCTCCTCCTCGGAATCCTCAGAATCCTCTTCATCCTCATCAGATTCTACTAGTGACTCACTATCATTACCTTCATCATCTGAAGCAGACTCCGGTTCCACATCAGAGGGTTCATACCCTTGGTCTGATTCCTCCGTGTTTTCTGAGTCAGAGTCACTGGCTTCCATGTTCAAAAATTCCCAACCACCATCTTCAATAAACTTCTCAGGGTCCTCAGTTATAGTTTTCAAAATGGGGCGCCAGTTCAAATTTAGTCTGCTTTCATAGTACTTCAAGTCTGTTGTATCAAGCCATTCCTTAATTCCGTCAACAGATGAGGATGGTATGGAATCTATTCGAAGCACATCCCGTTTGAAATCCTTGAACACAATGGCCATATCAAAATTTTTCTGCCCGAAACCCACCCTCTCCAGATTAACAATCTCAATCTCACTCAAGGTAACCACTAAGAATGGTGTCTCAATAAGTTCAACCAAACAAGTTGAAGTTGGAACAATAAAAGCCGAAGACTTATGAGGAACTCCATGGAACCCAAGCTCCCTCAAGGGCATATCAAACTCCAAATCGAGCCCTTTGAACTGTGGTTGTGCCCAGAGGTCATGTACCTTGTTGACAAAGTTCTGAAATTCCATGTTTATTCTGTTTTTCCGCTCCCTCTCACGTTGTTCTTCCTCAATCTCATCGGGATCAAGAGCTGATCTCCTCCCACCACCTAATGTCTGCACAACATCCATAACTTCTACATAAAACTGGACATCCTTTGTCTTCTTGTTGCCTACCATGATATGATTGTGCAGGTGAAAATGCAACAGGGTAATCATTTCTCGCTCTGCAGGCTGGAAGAATGCATGCTTGACGTTTGCAAACATGATATCAACACGCTCATCAGGTCTTGAGGTTGCATACCGGAATCCATTTACATGAGCCTCCAATGTACCTGTAAGTTTCCTTCCACGGCCACCAAATGAGGGTCGTATCCACAAGTCTGGTAACTTTATTAGCTTCATCCGGTTTCCAGAGACCTGCAGCTTCTCCTGGGTAACCAAAGTGGCCCTTTCAGCTCTCTCAGACTCCCTCGAGGCAACATGTCTCCTGAGGGTCTTGATCAGTTGTACAACTTCACTGCTATGCCTGGGATCTTTGGACCGAAATGTAATCTCTTTCAAATAAGTTGCACCTGGAAACTTAAGAGAGTTTGCATCATGGGGTGTAAATGGTGTACCAGGCACATTAAATATTATGCGAATAGTGCAAGTTCGATTGTCCTGATGGGAGGTTACACTCTTCACAGTAGAAACATGGAAAGGCACCATACTCCCATAAATCGGCAATAAGATAGACTCATTCTTCTGGTCTACTTGTATTGCTAGTTCCTTAGAGAAAGGTATATCATTTGCATTCTTATAAGCAATCAGCTCACTTGAAGTTCTTACTGGACCTCGACCTTCAGCACCTGCAGACCCACCACCAGCCAGCCTCCTGGCAGTCTCCTCGTTCTTTTGTCGAGCAAGCTCTGCCTGGTGCTGTTTCCGCAACTCTTCCTTTGACATTTCCTGGTTATCAGACCTCAGGGTTGCTTTGGAAGGAAGCACCCCGGTGCTCTTCAAGTCAGATCTGACTCTGGGAGGCTCTTCCTCCTCTTCCTCGTTAAATGAGTAAGCAACATCCTTAACTGACTTGGAGCAGCCAGCAGTCAAGACCTCAGGAGGTTTCTCACTAACTATAACAGTGTCAGCCAGCAACAAAGAATACTTCTCCGTCTTTGGATTGTTACTCTGAGCTTGGAGATTTTGGAAACCAAGACATACATTGAAAACCATCCCAGACTTCAGCAAGCGGTCATTTTTTGAATTTAAACTCAACCCAGATTCACGGAACTCAAGGCCTATCCCTGTTCCAGCTGATTTGGTGAGGTTTGGAAGAAGCTCTGGTGCTTCCTTCTGAACCACTGCTAAGGCAGCTTGGTAAGCAGCAGCGACAGTATTTCCAGGCTTCAAAGCATTAACTGAAGCATCATGAGCTTTAAGAAGCACATCATATGCCTTACTCTGTGAAGCAGTTGCGTCGATCAAAAACGTTCTAGCAACATTTGAGCAATAGCTATTATATCGTGAGCCAATTGCACAGACGATCACACTTGTAGAATCATAGTACAAATCCTCATCATTGCTGGATGCACTTGGCCTGAGATCAAACTGGCCTCCACTCTGAAAGATAGGAGGATAGCATATATCAACATTTTCTGCCTTCAGTTTCACCTTGACCCTTGAAGGGTCAAGTATTGCCTTTTCTGTATCATCCATCAGCGAAGAATGAGAAACCTTCTTTTCTTCGTCAATAACCCGCTCAAGCTTTGGAACCACAAAATTTTTCATCACAGATGAAGTCAGATATGCTGCTTTCTTAATGCAGGTAAGCTCCGAGACATCTTTTACAGCAAATAGATCAGAGAAACCATTTGTTACATCAGTAAGCTGCAAGGATGAACTGCCTAGCTTCTCAGACCAAGTCTCAAGAAGCCTCCCTTCAGGTGCCTCTTTTGTAATATATCCGATAACAGGAGAGTCTGATTTAGACTGCACACAAATAGCACGAATAATCTCTTCCATCAGGGCTGTGCCATCATCATGCTTGGCCTTAACATGTATTATAAGATCAGCTCCAACAGCCTCATGGGCAGACTTTTTTATGGTCTCGAGCAGATTAGCTTTCTTCTGACTACATAGGAAATGAATCTGCTTGTTCATGAAAACCATAATGGTCTCCGGGAACTCATACCCAAGCAACCAGATATTTAAAGCAGACGATTTAAGATATCTAAGATCTTCAGAAGTAGGTGGTGTTGCAATTGCAACAGCATCTGAAGAACTCCAAAGATCAGATTTATGGTTCCCCCAATGACTATAAAACGCCTCAAGGCGCTTGCTGAAGTTTTCAAGGTCAATTGTGTAAGCACCAGACCCAGAGGCTGAGGGCTTAGAACCTCCGTTTTGGTGATCAGCCATCAGAAGTCACCTGACATTTGTGAACAGACAATTTGATGTGTGCAAAAGATCTGTCAACAGATAACAAGTTGATATAAATATTTCATATATGATAAAAACCAAAATATAGAAACATGGACATAAAAGTGTATAAAAAATTAAAAATATAACATAAATATAACAAAACTGATATTAAAATAAATGCACAATTGATCCAAAACTAGGATTATTTCATGATCAATTACAGCAGAAAAGCTTATTTTGTTGAGGATTGTTCTCTTCCTACATAACTTTCTTGATCATGCACAATAAGCAGTGTAGACTAGGATTAGTTTAGGCCTATGATTGGTCTAATATAAAACCATGTTATGGTTTCTATTTCAGCAGCTTTGGAGATCAGACGATATCATATTTGAATTGAACAGTTAAAAGGTGTTCAATATACTATCATTTAGAATTTAAAAAATAAGCTACGAGGCTTTGGAGTTTGTTGAGTCGATATCTGGTAATCCATTTAAAAGAAATGATCTAGACAGTTTATTGAAGTGTCAATCTCGTACCTGGAAGCTAAGCTCAATTAAAATTATGTAGTTTGTAACTGAGTGACATTTTATGGGTGGTTACACTCCTCTGTTGCTCTCCATTTGAGCCACTTAAAACACCCTTAGTCCAACTCAAACAAGTACAGATATATGCCCAGCAAAAGAAAACAGTTTGGATGCAAAAAAAATGGTCAAGATTGAGATAAACAATAACTGAGAGGTGACTAAAAACATGGATAATGGTACACCACAAAAGGATCCAGAACAAGAAGCAGTTCCTTTTCATAGAACAATGGAAGCCAAAACACAATACTCAAGATTCCATATAAGAAGCACAACATAGTCTTGCAAAAGATAGGAAATAACCCTTCATTGGTTAAGAAGTCAACTTCTGGAAAGTAACAAGCAAAAATTGGGAAAAAAATCAGTCTTAAAAAATTTTAAGATTCATATACTGGTTTCTCAATATCCAGATATGATCACTGGACATGGAATGCTTGCTCCAACAATTCAACGTCAGACTACGCCAAATTGCAAAGACTAAGGCATATCCAACAATTAGATGACATCCACATCATTCGTGGGGGACAAAGTCAGCACATTTCAGATCACACTGACACATTATATTACAATATCAGGTAAAGGACTGAACCAGAGCTCCAATTGATCAAATGTATTAATTGAAACCAATTTCAGCTGAATCATTTTATCCTAGATTTAGGGATCAACTGTTTAGCCTATAAATGGTTTTTGGAACTCTAAGAGACCTAGTAAAAAGTTTGTATTTAAAATTGTTAAACAATTAGGGACTGTAAGTGGCCCCATTTGAGGCATTCACATTCTAAGATAAGTAACTCAACTAAGATTATTAAAAATTATAAATGGGATGTTTGTATTAAAAATAGTTAATTTTTTGGAGCTCTAAGAGACCTAGTAAAAATTTGCATTTAAAATTGTTAAACAATTAGGGACTATAAGTGCCCCCATTTTGAGGCATTCACATTCTAAGATAAGTAACTCAACTAAGATTATTAAAAATTATAAACGGGATGTTTGTATTAAAAATAGTTAATTGATGACTGCAATTACCCCATCCAAGGAGTTCTGATAGAACTCAACTGAGACTACCAAATATCATAAATGTAATAGTCAAAGTAGGTTATATTCCTTGTATATGACCATTTTGAGTATATACTGTAATGAGAAGGCCTTTCTTGGGGTCTTCATCAGTCTAAAATAGGTCCATTCTCCATTTCTAGTTAAAAACAAAACAGGAACATCACAGACCAATGGAAGACATGAATATTCCTGTCTAGTTGATGACATAGTTAGAAAGGGTGGAAAACTTGCTGGAAATACAAGAGATATCACACAAGTAGTAGCACCAAAGTGTACATCGACCACTTTTTACATCACCTACCAGTAAGCGTAATATTGACAGTTTTATATGCCATGAAATGTCATTATTGCTTAGACAACAGCTGTGTTGCATTTGCAGGCACAAGAAAGTATAAAGAGGCATTTAATTGGGACAAAAAAAGGCTATATTTGCTGGATTTGAGGAATCCTGTAGCGAAAATGTCAAGTCCGATTAAGCACAAGTTAATGGTAGTCATCCATCAGATCCTGTAAAGCTTATCCTAACGGTAGCTCAACATCATGATATGGACTCCGGCTCCATCCACAGGATCAATCCATGAGTTGCACTTTCAAACTCAAGCTCTCATCATGCCCCAATACTAGGTCGCCTATGATACCAAAAACTATGACCTGATGGAATAACTAACCTCCTGAATTCGCTAAGATGACTCAAGATGTTTAAGTAGAATACCGATTGGACAAGTATAAGTCAATCCAAGTCTTAATCCATGACCTATGTGAGATAGATCAGGGTGTTACAAAATAAGTCTCCAAGCCTCTTTTCTTCTTTTCCTTTCTCTCTGTCTTCTTTACACTCCTAAGTCCTACCTCCTTATTCTTTGTGTTGCTTAAATTACATAAACACAGTACTAATGTAAAAAAGAATATAAAAATAGAACCATTATTACCCAGGGATGATAACACGATCAAAACAATTCATCTACGTAACTGGTAATCATTTACTTTGACATTAGCATGAAGAAAATAGTAACAATATGTAACACAAACAACAGATGCATACTAGTAGTTAGTCTCCAATTACCATCAAGGTTAGCTAATTAAATCAATAGTAAACATCAATAATAGCCATATTAAATAAACAGTAAACATTGCAAGATCTAAGATAGTTCTTATAAAGTCGCCTCTAGGGATCTACTGGAGTCCAAATATTTAGTTCGCCAAACCCTAGGATGAAGCCACATCAAGTACGCATCTAGTACGATAAGGAGAAAACTAAACAGAAAAGCAAGCTTGACTTAGAAATGCCGAAATATAATAATAGAATAACCCTAGAAATGCCGAAATATAAATGGGAAAACAAAAGTGAAAGGGGGATTTTTTTGCAGGGTCAATAAAACAGCTAATAATACATCAAAACAAGAAAAAAAAGATAAAACAGAAAGAACCAGAAAGAAGAAATGATGGGTAAATGGAAACAAGACAATCATTCACTATCCACAACCTCGAAACCGAAACCAAATGAACCACAAAAGACCTAAAAGAAAACAAAACCCATTTGTTTCCCAAGATCGTAGAATCCCGTCCAGGAAAGCCGCGGAAGAAGGAGCGCTTACGTGATATCCGAGCGGTTTAGGGCGCCGCAGTGTCTCCGCGGCAATCCGAGAGAGGAATTTGAGATCGGCGAAGGAAGAAGGCGAGCGAAGAGGGCGATGCCGGTCGACGAGAGGCGGAGAAGAAGAGGAGAGAGTAGGAGGGAAGAGGGCGCAGGTTTGGGTCGTCGCCGTCGCTTCGCTTCTCTTTGGGATCGAAGCTCAAGAGATCGATTAGGGCTTTTGGGGGTGTCGTTCGTTCCTTCGGTCGTATGGCGCCCAGCTTTAGCGCAACCCCTTTTATCTACCCGTGCGAAACTATGCGCTCACGCACCTTAGGCTTGCGTTCGGAGGCGATGGTCGGCCCAACGCAATGGGATCTACGGTGGATCATTGTTGCTGCATTGGCGTCGATAAATGATGATGTAACGCACAGAGACGTCAAAGCAATTGGCACGTAGACACTTAGATCATTGTAATTATATATACACTATTCCCATTAAAAAAACATAATTTGAAGAATATTATTGATTAACCAGATGATATATATATCGTCCATATGATATCCAAACAAAAAATAAAAACTATTCTTTACCAATATGCGGATATTAAGCTACAACAGACAATTATGAGCTCTTTCGGCCCTTATCGGTTACATAGATGAAATGAAAAATAAATTATCATGGTAGTTGAAAATTATCTTTTCGATTCTCATATAAAAGTTCACTTTTAATATAGTCAAATGATTATTTTTTTTACCATAGACGACTACACTCACTCACCTTAAGTTACTAACTTGACATCAGAAGGATCAGATCGGAAAATCTCTCTTAACCTGAGCCTTTATATGGGTGACACTGTGGACAATATCCTCGAGAGCTCGACAATTTCATCTTAGAGGAATATTGGATAACTCTATGCACAAGGGTCTGAATCACGTTAAATTAATTCGAACGTTGATAATATTTTTTCATAATATTTTTAACACTAAAAGAAGAGTCTAACGTCGTATGAATGCCCATCGATCCTCTCAATGAACACTCAAGTGAAGATATTTTACGTAACAGGGCTAACAGCTATCATTTTTTGCACATTAATGCATCCACCTTAGCACAAACTCCATTGTAATACTAGTGCATATTCAATGACTCAGGTCTCTCACCCCTAAGGATGGCCTCAAGTCACATCCTCATCCCTCTTGAGGTGTTTTCAAAACTTACTCAGTAAGTACAAATGCTAACACGCATGGTATAGGTCGGCACTCAGCTTTTGCCCCAACTATTCCTATAGACAATGTCACTACCTCAGTCGCAGTTCATGGTTCCACCACCATCAACACCCACCGAGATTCATTAACCCGACATGATGCCGACATCTTAAAGTGCTCAAGACCTATCAAACTATTGATTGAAGGGGCATTTTAATTATCGATCATAGAATTCAATAGATTACACCACCCTCACTCTTCCTCGTTTAAATCCGAGACCCAATTAGCAAACTCGATAAAGGATTCTCTGCAAGCCAATCACGTGAGTGATGCCACATGTGACATGATACACACTCATTTTACTTATTATTTATTTAATATTTTTTTTACTTTATATTACATGTATATGGATCTGTGCAATTAGTTTTAAACACATATTCACTTTTAAACACAGCCCCTGAATCATCTCGGTCATAGGTTATTCGAGAGGGACATCGAGATAACCAGACATACTAGTGTACTATATACCTATCCATATGATAGAGGCAAGTAGTTTCATAGCTGCTCATGTGGGGACACTAAGGATATAGTGCAAGTGCTCATTAGAGAATGAGTTTACTAATTGATTCGCTTACGGAATACTAGATGGTTAATGATACCTCATCGTTAAGCAACGATTTCATAGTCCTAAATATATCTAGTTCTTAGATTTGAGATATCACAAATGTCTTAGATGAGTACTCCACTTTTTGATACCAGACTTATAGGTCTGAAAGTTCCAGATCTAGCACAACGGGTCATTAGGAGTGGCAATCAATCTTACGAGGGTAATTGAGTATCGATAAAGGATCATCCGCTTTCTTGTCATTAGTGGAATATTTCATGTGTTATTGCTCAAGCATATCCCTAGCCAGGGTCATTCGAAATGAGAGAAAATGAGTTTTTCGAGAGAATTTGATTACAGCGAGACTCGAATAGAAACCGCATGGGTCTAACAGCACCATGTCCGGTATATAGTCTCTAGGATATTAAATGGATAAAGGACTATAGATACATCGTAACTGAGAACAGATAAGTCCAAAGGATTTGATTCTCTTGTATCGCCTAGGGACTACGGCGTAGTGGTCTAGTACATCCGTAGTCGTTGAGTCGAGTGAATTATTATAGAGATAATAATTCATTGAGCCAGAATGAGTTCTAACAGGTATGACTTTTGGCCAACTCAATATTGGGCCTATAGGATCACATATATATGGTAGGTATTGCGACAAGTAGAGGTTCAGATATGAGATATCCGTTGGAGCCTCTATTTTATTGGATATCCAGTAAGCCCTAGAATTATTGGATCCTATGGATGAGATCCAATAAAACCCTATGAGTGATTATTAGGTAGAGATCCACTAATCTAATAGGCTTGGGTAATTGGATGAAGATCCAGTACCTAATAGGGTAGGATTCATTAGGATTAAGTTGACAAGAGTTCTCTATAAATAAGATGAAACCAAAGACCCATAAGCTAAGGCTCTTTTGGTTGCCTCCTCTTATTCTCCTCTCCCTCTCTTCTCTTTAGCTAGTAGCCTCTATTTAGAGTGTGTGGACAACAAGAAGGGTTGGTCCCTTCTTGATTGTGTGATGCACGTAACGAGGAGATTTGAACAATAATTTGAGGAGTGTCTTCACAGGCCTTGCCATATGAATCACCATTAAAGAAGACACTTGACCTCCTTCATCATCTCCCAATGATCTATAAGATTTTAGGGATATATGTGATCTTCCTAGGTAACATATCTTTCTTATACGCTCAATTTTTTTATTTTGTGGGTTTTTACGCACCAATCTTCACACGACGATAAGAATCTTATTTTCTATAAAATCTAGTATTTTTATTTTTATTTTTATTTTTCTACTACGTATGTAATGTTACTTCAAATTTCTCAACACCTCAACCTCTCCAAACCCTTCCTGAACCCGACAGAAGCCTCTTAGTCGATGTTTGCCTCCTCCCAATACTTCCTTATCATGGTTGTCTTAGCCTCCAACGTCTCTTTCAGAGCCCCTAGCTCATTGTCTAAACTCTAAATCTACTCATTCAAGATGGCTAGTTGTTCAGTTACACTCATGACCCGCTCGCTAGTCGCGATAACTTGCCTGACAAGCTCAAAGTTGTAGATTCTCAATGAGTCCAGCTCTTGAGCAAGTCATAGCAATTCATCCTCCATATTATGATTGTTGCTCCAAACCATCCTCAATTATTCCTCCTGATTAGTAAGGTGTCGCTCAGCCTCTTCCATCTATTTCAAACTCAATTCCCTAAGCCTCTACTTTTACAACTGTTGGGTTTCCCCTCTCCCTCTTCAACCCTTCCACCTCCTCCTAGAGATTATCAATGTAAGGGACTGTTGATTAGCCATAGAGTCGACATCTCATATTGATCAAGAAGAGCCATAATGTAATAATGATGCTATAAGTCAAAGACAAAGTAATTAGCAATTATACAATAACTAAAGGGGTTAGTTACGACTTGGCTTACTAGCATTTCTTTATAGTAGCTTACGTCAAGCAAAACATATGAGAAGGAATAGTAAATCTATTTTGTTATCCTAAAGAATAGGTACCCTCAGTAATATTGCTCTATAGCTCTAATGTTACTCCATATTTTTTTTTTCCTTCTGATAGGCTCTCTCATCTTTACTGTAATGGTTTATTTGGAATTGGGTTCGACAAGTTGACTATCTTCAATGCTGTGAAGGACAAAGACTTTCTCTTACATAGGTTAAACACTGATCTTTGCTACTCTCATTTTCATCTCGAGAAGGATCTTGGAACTTCGAGAGCCCTTTGAAAACATCGGTGCCTCGAGGGTAAGGGGCACTTTGTTTGGTTTCTCTTCAAGAATATGCACTACCTTGGGTTCCTTGATCCATCGAGGATAGGATACCTTCTTCTCCCTTGACTGATTAGCAGTAGAAGGATAGTCGAACCAAGTCAAGGTTGATGCCTTAGGTGAGGAGTCGAAGAAGTCACCATTGTGCTCGAAGAGGAACTAGCTCCTCTTCCATTCAAGGCTTAATGATCCATACCTATAAGAGATGAAAGTTATGAGGTCACACAAGTTAATTTCTTAAAATGGGGCAGGGGTGGGGGGGTCGGGGTGTGTGGGTGGGGAGAGGGGTGGCAAAAAAAATCCATACCTCAAGGAATTGAATTAAGCTAAGATCCACATTGATTAGTCAATCCTCATTCATCTTTCTAATAGCCTCGAAAGAGGAAAGTATATCTCTCAACTAAAGCACTTTGATGTGCCTCCTTGTCTAACAAAAAGGAAAATATGTTATCTATAGATATTGACCAAGTGAGACTGAACCTCCATTCATGACTTGTACATAGGAGGAAAAAAATCCTCCTTCCAACTATTATTATTGGAAGGGGCACCACTAACTTTAAAACCTTGAATAGTTATGTAGTAATTGCTTTTTGTCTTACATAATAAAAAGTATATGCAGGAAATGATTTATGAGTCAGGGTAATACCAACATGGTAGCACAACTCAATGAACACTACCAAATAGCATCATGAGTTGGGTGCCATCTACGAAGATGGTATCTTCCACTATTTGAGGTAAGACATAATCTTCGAATGGAAAGAAAAGCGAAATCTCACTTTTAGTATTAGAAGATAAACTAATGAACTTAAACATTAGGTTATATGGATGATGACCGAGTTGAGAGACTTGCAACTCAAACTTGGCTGAGATGAACTATTTGGCCTACAGACAGTCCAGGAGTTATGGACTCATCACTAAGTCCCTTTTATATGTGCTTTTCATGGACTTTAAATATTGAAGAATCCTCAAGTTCATTGGGACTAACTCTTCCAACGAAGGAGAGGTTAGATATTCCTCCATCCCTAGGTTGTTTGAGGAGGGATCATTAACTTCCTTGGCCATTCAACAACTGTGAGATATAGAGGAGTTTGTGTATAAAAAAAAGGTATCTTGGCCTATAAAGATAAAAGAAGTACTTCAAGATCAGAGTGTTGGAAGGCTAAGGTACTAGAAAGCTAATGCACATAAAGGATGAGGCACCCGAGAACTGACCCACCTTCAAGAAAAGAACTAAGGACCAACTAGCTTTAAAGGAAAGAGCTGAGCTAAGAAGAAGCTTTTAAATAAGACCTTAGAGCCGCAAATAAGATAATGAGCCTCACCCCCATGGTTAGGGGAGATTTATAGGGAGGAGATTAATATGTCTCCTCCTATATTGAAGATAAGTGTCCCTTCAGATTAAATCTGAAGGGGCACTAATCAATGAAAGACTACCTTAGAAAGCATAAAAGCGATCGATATGCAAAAACCATCTCAAAAAGCACTAAAGTGATCAATATGTAAAGACCACATTTAAAAGTACAAAAGTGATCAATGTGTAAAGACTACCTTGAAAGAAACCTACTATGATAAGAGGCACAAAGAAAAATATGTCTGAGATATATGAGTTTATAAAACCCAACTCCCGTAAGAAGAAACTTGTCATGGTAAGAGACACAAGGTAAAATATGTTCAAAACACATGAGTTGGTGAAACCAGACTTGCATAGAAAGAAACCCGCTATGATAGAAGGCACACAATAAAATGTGTCTGAGATACATTAGTCAGTAAAACCCAATCTGTGTGGGAAGAAACTCATCATAACATGAGGCACAAAGCCAAATGTGTCCGAAATGTGTGAGTCAGTGAAGCCCCACCAACATAGGAAGAAACTCATTATGATAAGAGGTACAGACATAATGTGCTTGAGACACGAGTTGAGAAAGTCTGACCCACGTAGGGAGAAACTCACTATAATAGGAGATACAATGTAAAATATGTCCAAAATGCATGAGTCGAGAAAACCCAACCTACCTAAAGAGCATCCTCATAGGTATAGATCAGACAAAGTCAGAAAAGCCCAATCCACCTAAAGCGAGACTTATTTGAGATATGGAGATTATCAAAACTCAACTCCTGATGGGTGAAAATAAAAAGGATAGGCAACAAACAATAACTTCTGTATAAGAACAAATACTAGCAGGCTGTAACACACAGTGGAATTAAATAAAAATCATAATCAAATAGAACACCAAGATTTACATGAAAAACCCCTTCAATGTGAAGGGTAAAAACCACGGGGCAAACCAGAGAAAATTCACTATAAAAATAATGAATGTACAATTCTCAAATCTCTTGCCCAAAACCCAAGCAACAATCATAAGAGAATAACTGGGATACAAGGATCACGTCACCGTGCACAATATCCAAAACCTCCTCAAGCAATCACAGAAGAATTCACTGAAGATCTGATCTAACCTGAGATGAGAAACTGTTTGGATGAGTGAGAACAATTTCTGTGTTTTTCTTGTCTTTTTCTCTTTCTTTTTCTCTTATTTTTCTGCCCTTTTCTCATCTCTTTGAATCCCTAATGATGCTGCGAAGATACTGCCCTTTGCTGCGATGTTAATCTCTATAATTCGCAGCCACCATTAGCCCCTATATATAATTAGATTAAGTTAGGGTTTAGGGTTAACAAGAGGAGGGCTATGGGCTTAAAAAGCCTATATGGGCTGAATTTGGCTTTATCAGCCCAACAACTCCCTCAAGGTTAGCCTGAAATTGAGAGATTGGTGCTAACCCTCCTTGTTGCCCGAGGTGAGTAGGTCAGGTATTGACCTCCTCCATCGACCATGAGAAAGGGGCAGCATATTAACCCCCCTTCTTCGCCTAAGATGGTCGGGTCGGGCACTGACCCCCCTTCCTGCTCAAGGCTGGTGGGTCAAGCACCAACCAGCTTCTTTGCCTAAGGTGAGCAAGTCAATTGTGAACCCCTCTTCTCGCCTGAGGCGAATGGGTTAAGCGTCAACCCTTCTTCCTACTTGAGGCGGGTGGATTAGGCACTAACCTCCTTTGCTGACCATTGAGGAGGGATTAGGTGCGTACATCCCTTCAAGTATCAACCCCCTTCTTTGCCTAAGGTGGGCAAGTCAATTGTGAACCCCTCTTCTTGCCCAAGGTGAATGCGTTAAGCGTTAACCCTTCTTCTTGCCCAAGGTGGATGGATTAGGCACTAACCTCCTTTGCTGACCATGGAGGAGGGATTAGGTGTTGACATCCCTTCTACGCATGTGGCAAGTGGGTTGGGCATCGACATCCCTTCTCACTCGAGGCAAGGGGTTGGGCGTCAACCTCCTCTGCCAATCATGAAGGAAGGGTTGGGCATCGACCCCCCTTTTTGCCCAAGGCAAGTGGGTCAGGCGGCAACCCCCCGTCCGCCCAAGGTGTGCTAGTTGGTGTATGCCGATCACCTCATTGCTCGAGATTGGAAGGATAAATTTTTACTCCTTTTTTGAGTGTGCCTAAGGTATATTTGTTGGAAACACTTGCTCTCCTTTAAAGAAGTGATCAAATGAGCATAAGATTAACATATGCTTCAAGACCCTCACGAAAGAGCCCATGAAACATGCCCTTGAGGGGGGATAAATAATATGAAGAATATTATTGGTCAATCATTGTTTAACATGTATCTTCCATATGGCATCTATGCTTGAAGAAGGAGACAAAAGCTGCCCTTATTGGTTTGCCCGCGTGGACATCAATCTAAAATAGACAATTATGAATTGTTTCTGTTCTTATTGTCTACATAGACAAAAGGCCAAATTGAGATTGTTAGAGGTGATTAAAAATTATCTCTTTAATGAATATTTAACAAAATATATTGTTCCTTCACTATCATATATAAAAGTTCACTTTTAACATAGTCAAGAATCACTTTTTTATTATGAATATTATACTCACTCACTTTCGGTTATTAAATTGGGCGTTGAAAGGATCAGCTCAAAAAACCTCTTTCGATCTTGTTTTTTATATAGGCAATATGTCGAATGACTTCCTTGGGATTTCGATGTTTCAACTTTGGATGTACCTCAAAGAACCTTCTCGAGAGCTTAATATTTCTACCTTAAAGACACCTTATGCATATGACTCTGAACCATGTTGAGCTGACTTAAACAATCAAACATCACAAATTGTGTCAAATTATGTATAAAATCATCATATACATTTTGATTAATTTTAAAAGTGTTTGATTGGACGTCAACAAAATAGTTGCGAATATGTTTTGAGTATTTGTTTTTACCCGAGGTTCCATAATAACAAAACAATTTTGCTATCAATCCCAATATCTCATGGCAGGATCAATATCTTATGACATCTCATGTCTCATCCCTACATCGATTAGTCATCGTTACGAACCACACCGATCAATATATTCTAGATGATAATATAGGTGAAAGAGTGCTATGAAGCCTCGGCAAAATTATGCTTGCACCTCCACAGGTAATGCTCTGATGGCTCAACTTCTAAGATGACAAACCTCATCAATCTGATAAGTGATGTTAAAAGAGATTTATCGTCTCTTATAGTTATAGGTTCACTCCGCCATCACAAACTGCTCCTACCAAAGCATAGAAAAGTCTCTGACATGACACACGATGCAGTAGGTTTTTTATGGGGTGATACACTATTAATTCGTTTTGAAACCATCCAAGAATTAATATCCAAGAAGACCACACTATCACAACATCATAAGAAGCTCCAAAAACAAACGACGTGTGCTGCAAATGTCTTAATCTTAAGACGTGGTCCTACACATCACCGTTTCTCTGAGAATTGAATGATAAAAGGTATTCGTTGACTCGATCATGTGAATCTGTTGACGTAACACGTTGACATTAGAATAATGAACGTGAGAAAGATGCAGTCCTAGTGTTGATGTTGAACGTGGTGAGAACAACTACTGGCTAATGCTCGTACAAACCGAGCCGCACCTCATCTGATTTCACCTCCTCTTCGGCAGCTCGAACGCCTTCTTCAGGAATCGGTTGGCGGCGTCGTCGTTCCGGTGGCACAACACCCGGAGCATCGTGTTGGGGTCAGAGCAGTGCCACCTGCCTGTAGTTGGCGGCATAGGCACTGTCTCCAGCGATCTCCCCAGCCCGCTGGCCTCGCATGCCGCGATGCTGAAGTCTTCCACCAGCTTCTCTGACGGCAGTCTCATCAGCGCCAACACCCCCTCCACCACCTCCGCCTGTTGTTCTACCACCTCCTCCGCCACCAGCCCCTTCCCGCACCCCAAAAACATCTGTTTCAAGCTCATGAAGTCCTCCACCAACATGTCGTAGTCCCCCCTCGTGAAAGCCCGCCCGCTGCCTCCGGCCAATAGCACCATCAAGAATGCTCCGAACGACGCCTTCATCACTTCGCACACCGCCTGCGGCTGTGCCGGGTCGGTTAGCACCGATGTCAGATATGTTAGATTCTGGTTTATCACTCGGAGGGTCGGATGTATTCGAGAATGGTATACGCTGCCAAAGTATAACGAGTCATAGAAGGAGTGAGAAGAATCAACGAAGATGAGCCGGTAGGCGGCTAGCTCAGCGACGTGGAGGATGACAGAATGAATGGAAGAGTGGGCGCCGTCAAAGTGGCGGTGGGAGGGTAGGGGAGAACAATGGGAGGAGAAGGACTTGTCTATGGTGTGGAGGCAGCCTAGAATGTAATGGAATGTGTTGAGGCGGACGCAAAGGCGTTGGGTGCCGCGGCTTGCAGTGTGGCGGTGGTTGGTGGTGCTGTCGCCCCGTGCCGGGAAGGGCCTGCAGACGAGGACGAGGCCGCGGTCGGCGCCGACAGTGCATGGGGCGGCCGCCTTCTTCCACAGCTGGGCGACCATCGAGTCCTGGTTGCACCTGGTCAGCGGAGGGAGCGCTGGAATAAAGCTTTCCTTTGAACCTATCAGTGTTAGAGACATCAGTAGCACAAGTCCTTTGTCTTCAATGTGCGAGAGAGGGAGACTTACCACATGATGCGGCAAAGGAGCAGTACTCCTTAAACAGAGTATCCAAACCATCTGCAAGTTCTCGGCCCAATTCATCTTTTGCTTCTACTTGGATCTCAAAGAACTCATCCGCCGTCATCATGGCTAGCTGCATTAGATCCACTGCAGACTCCGCATATGGCTCTGATTTGGACTTGGGATTCCAACTCTGTTACAATTGCATTGTGCGGAGTTAAAGTTCGAACGTAAGAAGGATTCTCCCAGGGGCCCTGCCATGAACTCACCTCAGTCTCCTTAGCTCTGTTAAAGCACCCTCTTGCCATCCTCAGTCTATCATCTACCCAACGCTTGATAAGGTTAAAGATGATGGAGTCTAATTGGTAGGGAATCATCTCGCTTAAGATCCCCTTCCCTCCGCCTTCAGCCCCTGCGGAATCCTCTGCTGCCATTTGAATCAGAACCTTCTCTAGATTCCCTGCGGTGTGCAAAACTCTGACCAACTCATTTGTTAGAACTGAAGTTTTGAGCAAGTACTGCTTCAACACGGCGCCATAGCAGCCGTGGAGGGTCACCACTGCGACAGCAGTTGGATTTGGATACCACCTCTTTAGCAATGGACTGTAGTTCTCCTTCTCCAACAGGGCCAATTCCTCTGTCTCTTTCGCCAGTTTTATTAAGGCCTCGTGCGGATCCTCCTCATCCACCACTCTGCTATCAAACTTTCCATTACCGTTTTCTTGTACCTGCAATCACTAGGCACACACAGCATGTCATGATAAATGATTCTAGAAATTGAAGAGTTCATCATGGCTTCTGAAATGAAAAGAATGGATCATTTGAGAGGCGGTGATGCTGACCTTGGTGAATGCGCACTTCAAAGAAGCCCTTATAAACCGATCTACGCAGTTTCTGGGTGAGAAATCGTCCGCATCTCCTCCGGTGTCATGTTTGACAAGCATCCCCACACTTGCATTGCTCGATGTCTCCTCACTGATGATCTTTGCCGTCGAGAATGCCAAACACAACACATTATCCATCATTTCAATCCTGCCTCCTTTCTCAAACCCCTCATGATAGTCCAACAGCTTCTTCTCCGCCCACGCCTTCAGCGAGGCCATTGTGGGGAGTAAGACCTTCACGTAGCCCGATTCCCTTTCGGGCCTCTTGGCGTCGTTGGCCACCTCGTCCAGCATCGCCAATGTCGCACCCATCAAGTCAGGCTCCACTAGCCCGGTCCTTACGTACTGCTCGAAGAGGACCCAAGTGAAGCACACAGTGTGGACCATCTTATTGATCCCTAGGGTTGCCCATGTCTTCTTCATCAGCTCCAGCAGCTCATCCACCTCATCTAGTATCACTGTCTTATCCTTGAGGTCGAAGATGGAGCGAAGCAGGGAGAGGTAGAGATGTATGTTGAAGGGGAATCCATCAGCCCAGTGACACGCTTCAACTGCAGTCGCATTCTGGTAACGCCACGCTAAGGCCATGACACAGTTGCACAAGTTGCGCATGGCCTCCGAGTGCTTGCTGCTGTCGATGGGCTTCAGCTCGCTTGCGGTCAGGATCTCCCTGAGACGAAGTCCTGAGGAGTTCAAGCGGTCACAAGGTGCCCAAGAGTGCAAGACGAGTCCTGCTTCCAAGATCTTGAGCTGCCGACGTTGCCAACGATGGTATTCGTTAGAGTCGACAAAGTCAGGTGGCCTTAGGTGGCGGAGGAGCTCTAGCGGGAGGATGATCGTCTCTGCTTGCCTGCCTACCTGATGAAGAAGAACAGATCAACAATAGGTCACCACAAGCACGACAAAACCACCGTGTGATCGATGAAAATTTTAGTCTGCGTGATCCTAGCATTGCAAGCATTTCGTTGCGTAGAGGGAGAAAGGAGCTGGAGCAACCGACCGACCTGGCCTACGAGAAAGCGCATGAGTGTCTTCCTCAGGCGGGTGTCGCTCTGCTCGGTCACCCCCATCTGCTGCCGCATTATCTCCGCCGACGTCATCGGCCGCTGCTTGGGCTTTCCGGCCGGTGACAACGCCGTCGCCGTCCCTGCCGCCGAGGGCAGCGTCAACGGAGACCCCGAGTTGGCCATGGTCCTCATCGGCGCCAGCCTCGCTCTAAGCCCCAGCGCGCCCTTCACCCGGCTCGTCGCTGACATGATCCCAGCGCCGGCCTTCGCCCCCGCGTCGCTGCCGTCAGCCAGATGGCGGGAGGGCGGGGCGCGGCCGCTGGAGCCCTGGGAGAAGCGGCAGCAGGCGACGAAAAGCTCATAAGCGCTCTCCCTGAGCTCGTCCCTGCCGAGGGCGTCGAGCCGGCCGAAGGGCCACTGCAGCTCGCCCTCCTCTTCTTTCTCCTCCGGCTGCTCCTCCATGAAGGAGAAGCTCCCGGAGCGGCGACGCCGACTTCCCATTGTCCACCGGCAGCGGGGTGGCCGGTCCCTGCCGGTGGCGGTACCGTCCCCTTAGGTCACGGTGCACCGTACGACAAAGGAACAACGATCCCAAAACATGCACAGATAAGACACCTTCGTCGGCACAAAATATGGAGACAAAAGCGGCAAGCATCACATGAATGGTTTACAGGGTTAATTACATATTTTTATTATCATCACAGTATTTATATTTAAAAATTTTATTTTTTATATTTTTTAAAAAATAAAATAAATAATCTTATTTGAAGAACACAACACATGACATCACGTGTTGGATTGACATGAATGTACTAAAAATAATAATTTTAATTTTTTTTTGTTTACAACATATGATATATTGAAATTATATTTTTTAGATAAAATTATTAAAACAGAAAAGATGTTAAATTTTTTTTCTTTTCTTTCCTTTCATCTAACACAGTGTTGTTATATTTTTCATCGATACCGCTGATGACATTAGGATAAATAAAAATTTTTATTTTATTTTTAAATTATAAAAAAATTAATAAAAATTATGATATTAATAAGATTTAAGTACATAACATAATATATAATTAGTCCGGAGACATGCGCAACTTATTACCGTTTTCAATCTTTAGATAGTTTTATTGTACCATTTTTTGACTTTTGCTTTCCGTCAGAGTCATGTCTGTTATTGCATCTACGAGGCTGCAGTACGTGAATTGTGCATTACAGCGAAAGAGTGTCGTAAAGTAGTAACCCCGAAAGTGCACTTTTCATACGCGGAATGAAGGTCATATGAAAGAAATTTGGGTTAGTAAGCATTTTCAGATTCATAAATCACAACTAATCATAAATATGAAAAGATTTATCGTGACCAAACGAAATATTCCAAGAAGACTTCTGAGAAAATATTAAAATTTATGATTTCATTATTTAATAAATATCTATGATGAGAAGAGTAAGATGTGAGAATATATTTTTCTCATGTAGAGATGATGAGAATTTTTTTTATATTTATATAAGAATGCGAGTGGGGATTGTGTGAGATGATTGAAGGGCTTTGTAATTGATGTTATATAATAAAAAATTATTTTTTTTATTAATATAGAAAGAAATGATGTAAATCTTATATGACTTCTTATTTCACCCGACTTAGCTTCGTTTTATTCCATTTTGAGGACACTGGTAGTAACAAAAAAATTGTGAAATGTTTAAAAGGATGTGATAAATGTGAACTTTAAGATACTCTCGTAAAGAGAAGAAGAATTGGTGTTTCCGAGAGGTGTAACTTGTGATACTCTCGTAGAGAGAAGAAAATTTTTCAGACAAGATATTTAAGTTGTTTGCAATATATCTATAAAGCAATAAAAAGTGAAAGTACTAATCTATGGATTCTTCCGGCGAAGATTAAAAGAGATGTTTTTGTAATTTGAAGAATATTTATGAAAATACATGTTTTCCTTCCATACTAATATATATATATATATATATTAGATTGATGATGATGTAAAAAAAATAAGATTAGGATACAGTGACATAATTTAGATTGAAAAAGTCAAACTCAAAGAAAAATGAAGACTGCTTGAGTAAGATTTAATTATGAGTGTCTGATAGTTTAGTTTGTCGAAAGTATTAATGGTAACCCTACAAATCTATTATATTTTCTAATGTTAACTTAAGCAATCGAGAGGTCTTTGTCAAACCCACGCATAGTTTTATAAGACTTTTACTAATTTAGATTAACTCTAAATTCTCAACACTTGGAACACTAATAATTTATCCTAACATGTACTCATTTTGTCATCCAACTTGAATAGGTCTCAATCAGATCCTTATTATCCTCCTACCTGGATATATGCAACCAAATCCTTGTTCTTTTCCTATTTGAATAAGTTGCAACCAAATCCAAGTAAATTTTATATCATTTTAGGTTAAATTAAAATCGTAAACTGCTAATAATATTAGGAACAATTAAAATTTTCTCGGATAATCTCAGGATTAAAAGTCGCCATCGATTTAATAATATAATGATCAATCCTAAGCACAAAAAAAAAAAATCGACATTGACATAATAATCTAATTAAATAAAACCCAGGAGAAGAAAAGGACAGGTTTCTCAAGGCTTAGTGTATACCAACTACGTGTTCATTGCTGATTCGCCAAACGGGCACGTCACGGCCAAATCGCGGTCTTCACGACATTTACGTCTCACCGCGGGTGCAGCGAACGCGAAGACGAGCTGGATTTCCGCGGGCTTTTAATAGAGAGAGAAGAAACAAAATTAAAAGAACAAATAATAACATAGGAATCGAGGCCGAAGATGGCCGTTCCAACTCATCGAATTTTTCTGTTCCCATTCTTTATCTTGTGTTTGTAGATTTTTTCCTACCGAGTCTGTCCCCAATTATTGTTGTTTTCTGATCTGTTTGTTCAAAATTTTTTCTGGTGTTGGGAGGAAGTAGACTCTGGTGACCAATTCCAACCCCGAAGCCGATTTCTGTGTTGATATGGAGGTAAGGCAATCCGTGTTCTTTGATTCTTGAAGGTTCGTCGTTTTTGTGTTTTATGAAAATCCCATGGGGGTTCTTGGTGTGATTCGCGTTTGGGATGTCATGGCGGATGGTGTTTGATGAAAATCCTATGGCAGCGTGGTGGTGGTAGCCGCCGTGTCAAATTTAACGCCGCCAAGGAGATTGAGTCCCCTCGCTTCCGCGCCATTCTCCGTGCTACGAGCGGCCGTCGGAAGCGGGCCCCCACCGACGTCAAGAGCTTCTCCCATGAGTTGAATTCCAAAGGAACCCACCACATCCCGATCCGCAAGCTCCGAGGTCTCAGCAGCCCGGAGGTGATGCATTGCCTCGTTCTTATTCTCTTGCTTTGTGTTTTAGTTTAAGTTGGATCTTGATGACAAATCGCTTTATTTCATTCAATGCCATGTTTGTTTTGTAGGAAATAATGGGTGTGATTCGCTCGAAATTCAAACGGTTGAAGGAAGAAGTTGACTCGGAGTTAGGCGTATTGGCGGGCGATTTGGTGGGCATACTCGAAAAGGACACGGATGCACATCCTGAATGGCGGGAGCCTCTGGAAGATCTTCTGGTGGTAACCCAGAATTGTGCAGAGATGTTGCCAGATGAATTCTGGTCAAGCTGTGAGGGGATAGTCCAGAATCTGGATGACCGCCGCCAGGAACTGCCAATGGGCACGCTCAAGCAAGTCCATACTCGCATTCTTTTCATCCTCACTAGGTGCACTAGGCTGATTCAGTTCCAGAAAGAGGGTGCTTACAGAGAGCACGAACATATTCTCGGGCTACACCAGCTTAGCGACCTGGGATTTTATCCTGAATCGAGAGATGGGAGCTTCAAGATCTCATTGGGTTCTAAAGATACAAAGGAAAGGATCATCATGAAGAGGATCCAAGAGCATAGGTTCCTTAATCATGATTTTTCTAGTCAGCAAATAGATTCTCCTTCTAGTAGAGCTAGGATTTCGTCCTGGAAGAAGCTTCCATCAGCGAATGAGAAGAATCAGAAGAGATTCCATGACAAGAATGAGTACCCCTCAAAAAAGGTTTTAGATTCATTGCCACTGATAGATAGAG
Source organism: Musa beccarii (assembly GCA_024322285.1). NCBI lineage: Eukaryota > Viridiplantae > Streptophyta > Magnoliopsida > Zingiberales > Musaceae > Musa > Musa beccarii. The sequence goes on along the minus strand of CM044395.1, from coordinate 41,263,869 downwards.
CCAAATTGGCTTCTAGCGATAGCACAGAAGACCTTGGTGTCCTGGCAAGTTCAACAGAACCATTGCCCCAGGCAGAAGAAGTAGCTTCTGCTGATTATTCTGGAGATCAACAAATTCCCGCTGATGTAAAGCCAAAAATGATATGTAGGATTTGTGATTTTGAGATACCGACTACATATGCTGAGGGTCATTTTAGAGTATGCACGATTGCTGATAGATGTGATTCAAAGGGTTTAACTATTGATGAGAGGCTGGAGGGAGTTGCTGAAATACTTGAGAGAATTCTGGCATCCTGCACACCAAAGAACACAGATATTGTAGACATCCATGGTGAGGTTGTTAAAATTGGTTTTTCATGTTTAAGTGAAGGATCAGATGTCCTGTCTATGAGTCATAATAACTTGTCCTATTTATCTTCTGCAGATATTGTGGATAGGGTAGTTGTTGGTAATCTAATTGCAAGTAATTTGAATGAACTACCTGTACCATCAAGTAATTCATGGAGTGCTTTATCATCAGGAAGTATGACCCCGCAATCACCAATAATGACACCACGAACTAGCCAGATCGATTTGCTATTGCTTGGAACCAAGTCATTTGCTGATCATGAAAACTTTCAGCAGGTTTGTTTATTCTTAACCATATTATTTCACATAAGTCTGGCATAAATTTTCTGGTACCGAAAGTTGGTTTAATAGTTGGTCTAGCAAATTATTCCTTATGCGACAATTGAGCAAGAAATTTACATCTTGAGCATGCAAAATAATAGGCGAGGAACCTTGTTTCTTCTAATAGAAGTGCTTTTGTTTCTCTCATTCTTTCTCATCTTCCCAGCTATTGTTGTTTGCTTGGCATCCTTTGTGTTGCCTGAATGAACTATTGTACTTGGGGTTTACTGAAGTTCAGCTACAAACATCTTTAGGCAAAAAAAAAAAAAAAAAAAAAAAGCTATAAATGTTTCAATATCTAGCCTTTAGCATTTGATATTTGCTTACTGTTTCTTAATCTGTTTGTAGACAAAAACCTTTGAGGGCTACCAATCTTTAAATAAGAAACTTAGTTTTTGAAAGAATGTGTATATATCAAGAAGGAAATGACCCAAGAATTATATGCATATACTTATTTACAGGGAGAATTAGACATTTTAGTGGCCTAATTAGTCATTGGATGTTTGTTATACCTTTAACCAAGCTTTTAATATTGATCCAGTAACAGTTTCAATAACCATCAGACCAATACAATATCGGAAGGTGGTATATCACCTATACCACCAGTGCCATTGAATAAAAAAAAAAAAATCTATTATAGTGTCAACTATCTAGCTATGCATTTCAATATTGGTACATAAACTGATATTCAAAACTTGCTTTCTAACAGTAGGTTCCCATCATTACATTGTACAAATGCTACATTTTTCCTAAACTATATATTATAGCACCAAATTATGTCTAACCAAGCATTAGATCTTGGTCTAAATTTCTAGATAATTGTCATTCCATTTAGAGGATCTAGTTCAGTGAAAATGACCTCAGCATTCTTGGAGTATTTTTTATGATAAGTATTTCTATGTACATATGGTCATATTCACTGATTCCTATCAATTTTACCTTATAGGATTTATTAACATAGTGTAGAATAAGATACATGCCCCTTCAAATATCTAAATTTCAGTGCGACACCGGTCCCATTAGTCTATCAGATACTGGTGCCATTCTATTGAGTATTGATGATATATCAACCTATGCCACCTGATATAATTCCATAAAAAGTAAGTTGTATGGGTGTCGAACTATATGTTTCAATATCAATACTTGTTTAAATTGGAGAATACTAGTTCATACTAACTGGTACAGTTGATATTTGTATTTTTATTCCCTCAAATGCACATTCTAACAATATTTTGCTTTTAGAACAATAACTTATATTCTTTTTTTTGGAACTAGTGGACCATTTTTGGCAAAGACAAATGACTCATAAAAGGAAATCCTAATTTGGAGGTCTTTATAGCTATTCTTGGCAAATACATTGATAACAATGAAGTGATTGTAATATAGAAAACAATAAAATACCTAATTGACATATATTTATCGGATAAGGATCAAATACAGTATCTAAAGAATACATGTACACAGAAAGGAGTTCTAAGTTCTGACTAACATATAAGGATAATTAATTAGGTGTAAAAGCAAAACATATACCTCATACTACCACCAAAATGATCAAAGTGAATCAATGATAGGTGGATTGGGATACTCGATAAGTCGATGTGATGAAACTGCAAATCAAAATAGTGTCTCTACAGACCCATGCATGAAATTACTCCCTTGATATTTTAAGAGATACTAATAAATAGTATAACATTGATGCAATAACATGGTAGTAGTTGTTGCTCCATTATCATGAACGACCTATGTGGTAGGAGGCACTTGGGGCAACTACGACCACGGCAAGTATAAGTAGGTTAGAGTGCACTGTGACTTTATAGCCATAATCCTCATGGATCTAGCTTTGATTTATAAGAATCTAGGCTTGATTTTTATACATTAAGCTCTAATTTACATATAAATGGACTACATTGGACTAACATGTTGATTGTTACTAAAATGCATGGTTTCTTATAGTAAATTTAATTATATAATATCAATATAATTAGTGCATACACCTTCTCTGAAACCACTACAATATATAGCTAGGGACTCTACTATAGGCTTTGTCTAAGTAAATAAAAATTATATACAAAATTTTCTTTTTCTTTCTATAACTTTTGGTTAATTGTTAGAACCCTTGCGGATTCTAAGCTTAGGGTTGATCTCTTTAGGGGATCCTTGGAACTCTATAGGGGTTCCTTCCTCCAAGTTGCTGCTCAAAGGCTGCTAAAAGGTTTGATCTATTCATGAAGAAAAGATGGTGAATACATGACTATTTATAGGGCTTCTAAACCCCAACTCCTAATAGGACTCCTACTCAATACCCCTACTTCTAATCAACTTTTAATGCTTCTCTAAGAAGCAACCTCCAAACTAATCCTAACCTAGTCGGCCTTTGCACCTCTTTAATAAGGGTCGGCTAGATAGGATTTATATGAACGCCCTTAGGATTTACATGTTTGCCCCCTTCAATGAAACTAAATTAGGACTCTCCTAGCTAGAGTCCTAACAGACCCGCCTTCAAATCAGCCTTGTCCTCGAGGCTGACACTCTATAAATTTTGGGAATTTGATCTTCAAGTCATCATAGTTCTCCCAAGTGACATCTTCTACTGGTAAGTTCGCCCACTGTATTAGCACTTTAGTAGTGGGTCGTCGTCGTCGAGTCACAATCCGTCAATCAATAATGGCACTTGGTTGGGTCTGGAGTTCTCCTTGGGTAGTCATATTTGGTAGGTGGCTTTGGGCTGTCTCGTTTTGTCCCAACTTGAGTTTCAAACGCACACATGGAAGACTGGATGGATTCAGGAGCCGGCGGGTAAGTCCAATCTGTATGCTACTGCTCGGATGCGCTCCAAAATCTAGTAGGGTCCATAGAACCGAGGTGAAAGCTTCATGGATGCTCTGGTCTGGATTGATGTTTGCTTGTATGGCTAGAGCCGTAGGAAGACCCAATCTCCTACTGAAAATTCTCTTTCGCATTTGTGTTGATCATATTGTTGTTTCATCCTTGCTTGAGCTTTTCCTTGTGATGAGGGAAGCCCTTCGATGAAGTCCATTGATATATCAGTCCATATTAAGTCCGGGATGGGTAGAGGTTGTAGCTTTCCGGGATTTACCACTGTCTTGCCTTTATGTCGTTGACATACATCACATTGTGCTATAAATTCAGCAATAATATTTTTCATCCCTACCCAATAAAAATTTTGCTTAATTCTCTTATAGGTTCTAAGGAAGTCGGAGTGCTCGGTCATAGGTGTGGAATGCATCTCTTAAAGGATGGTCTTTATGCAAATAGAATTTGGCACAAGCACAATGCGTCCCTTATCGCGTAAGTTTTTTAAGTCCCAACTGTAATGAGCCATGGAGTTTGGTGCTTTTTCCAATTTTTTTATGATCTTACTGGTCTCCGGATCATCTTGCCATTCCCTCCTAATATCCTCAAGGAAGTCGTTGGTCGGAAATGAAACAACCGAAAATTCAGCTTGCTCGGATAGCCGTGAAAGCACTTCTGTAATAACATTCTCTTTCCTCTTTTTGTAAGTTATTTTATAATCATATCCAAGAAGCTTTATTACTCATTTTTGTTGCTCGGGGGAATATATCTTCTGCTCCAAGAAATATTTTAGGCTTTTATGGTCGGTCTTGATTTGAAAGCGTCGCTCGATCAAGTATGGTCTCCATTTGGCCACAACATGCACAATCGCGAGCATCTCCTTGTCGTAAATAGTTATCTTGAATGAGAAGGAGATAATGCCTTATTGGTATAAGCGAGGGGGCGGCCATCTTGCATTAGTACAGCACCAATTCCGACTCCGGAGGTATCGGCTTCAATAACAAAAGTCTTGCCGAAGTCGGGTAGCGCTAGTACGAGCGTTGTCAACATTGCGGCTTTAAGTTCGTCGAAGGCGGTGGTGGCTTTGTCCGACCTTTGGAAAGCATCTTTTTTCAGTAAGGAAGTAAGGGGTGCACTGATCTTTCCATAGTTTTTCACGAACTTACGGTAGTAGCCTGTTAAACTGAGAAAGCCGCGCAGCGATTTTATGTTCCTCGGGGTCGGCCAATTCTGCATTGCTTCAATTTTAGAGGGGTCCACCGCCACACCTTCCTCTGATATGATATGCCCAAGATATTCCACCTTTTGTTGAAGAAAGCTGCACTTCGATTTTTTGACAAAAATGAACATGTTCTCGCAAAATCGTCAAAACAAGTCGTAAGTGCTGAAGATGACTTTCAAAAGAAGGGCTGTAGATAAGGATGTCGTCGAAGAAAACCAGCACAAACTTACGAAGATACCTCCAAAAAATATCATTTATAAGGCTCTGGAAGGTGGAGGGAGCATTCGTGAGACCAAAGGGCATTACCAGAAATTCGTAGTGGCCGTTGTGCTTTCGAAAGGCAGTTTTCAGTATGTCTTTTTTGCATACTCGTATTTGATGATACCTGGATCGAAGGTCCAGCTTTGTGAAAACTCGTGCTCCCTTTAATTCATCAAGCAATTCATCTATTATTGGAATAGGGTACTTATCCTTGACGATTATGTCATTGAGAGCTCGGTAATCAACGCATATTCCCTATGTTCCATCCTTCTTTCGTACGAGAAGCACCTGTCACGGACTTAGCTGGTTTTGCCTAAGCCGTGCGGCACCAATGCGTATCACCGCAAAGGTCAGCCTACCCGAAATCTCCTGCAATCCCTTAGGACCTACAAAAGAGAAGACGGGACGAGAAAGCGCTTCACACGGATCCACAAGCCACTCTTTTAGTAAACACTTTATAGCCAATGCACATTCCAACAATGGATATCACAAGCTCAGAACGGTTGCACAACAAAGGCATAGATTTGGTCCACTACAGACCGAATTCTATTACAAGTATTCCCTCGACGCGTACTTTATGTACAAGCCTACAATGGCTGTCAAACTCACTCAAATATGGGCATTTTGCCTTTGGCAAGCCCTTTACAAGCTTTACAAGTGACAACCAACCAAAAGGGACACGGACAAGCACAAGCATTACACCGAACAAGCCGTTTACAATTTTGTCCGTGACATTCTCCCCCACTTAATCCTTCGACGCCCTCGCCGTGAAGCCTTTCTTGATCTTTGCAACTTCTTTTCTTTGTTGGATCTTCGATCTTCTACTCCTGCTGCGATGCGCCCCTTGGCTCCCATTTGTTCTCCGCTTGTTGTTGAGACGTCGAACTTTAATCCGCCGTGCTGCTTCAACTCGCCAATGACTCTGACTTTGGTGTGGGGTTGGCAAAGTTGTGTTGATCCTTCTTTGGTTCTTGCGGATTCATCCGATGAAGGAAAAGACCATCTTTGATATGCGCCGATCTTCAAATTCTTCTTGTCTCTTGAATCGATAGATGCTTTGTTGGAGCTTTAACGAGCATCACCTCGCAACCTTTGAAGTTTTCAGGTCCTTCCTCCGTAAAATTTGCCCATCGAATCTTCTTCCACTTAGTTGTCTTCGAAGGGTCTTCACATCTGTGCAGAGCTCCTCTGCAGGATAACTAAGAGAGCTGGGGTACTGGAGTTCCGCCCATTCTCTTGGGAGTTGAGAAGGCAAAGGTTACTTGTCTTCGCCCGCCTCCTCGAGTTTGTACTTCGTGCATCAAGTCGTTCTTGGAATTCGCCGCTCTTAGCTCACCCTTCCGGCACTTGAAGTGTTTGCAATCCTTGCGCATACCGAGTCGCCATCGGGATTCACCTTCTCATTGCCATTGAACTTCGGAATGCAAGAAGTTATCACTCCAACTTGGAGTAAGTCTCCGATAAGATTTGGTCGCCTTTGGGGTTGTACCGCTTCTCCATCATTTCATCGCCGACTCCTTTGAGTAGCAAAGGTACAAAGACCACGTCGCCTCGCTTCGATCCTTGGTCATGCACTCTTGCATCGACCGAAGTCCTTCACTCACGGCTATCTTGATGGAAAGTCTGGTGACATCGGTCTTACGGTTCTCGGCTTCGCCCTTCACCTTGTCTTGGTACATGGAGTTTGCCAATGCATTCTCCTCCTCCACGGCCCATATCACGACCAAGTGCTCTCCCTCTAAGAGAGCAAGGATTGATGACTCCCGGAAGTCCCGCCTCGGCGGCACCATGGCACCGCAACGCCTACGGCACTACTATCCGTTGTCTCGCATCCGCATCCCTTCTTCGTGATCGGTAGATCCGCCTCGTGGCATTGTGACACTCCTCTGAGTTCACCTTCAATCTAACCGATGATTGATCTTGGGTAGTGAGTCCCTCTTGGACTCGCTATCGCTTCCACGCCTTTTTCCGACCCCCGCCAACGACACCTCTGTGTTCTCGGCGAGCGCCCGCAGTCGATGGAAATACTGATCGCAATACTACCATGTATGGCCACCGCCACACATGTTGTAGGACTTGCACCATTTCTGCTCTCCTTAGCTACATTGGCTGCAATGTTCGCTTACTCGGCCTTGTCCTCGACTTGCCGGGCTCCTTAGCGAATGTGAGCTCAAGTAGTTCCACTCTTGGCAGCTCGATCATACCTCAGATGATCCAGCCCCAAATGGGACTCCTGGTATTTGCATCTGAACTTCTTCCTCGAGAGTGCACGGCCCCATAAGTCGATGTCCAAGGCTTCCATTCAATGCAACATTCGGTGCACGCGACGGAAGACCCGCCTCTGCGATACCATGGCATTCACCGCTTGAATCCATAGCTCTTCTTACCGTCGTGTTGTTCACCAACTTGGAGCTCCTTGTCGCGCTCCCGTCCATATCTCCAGATGACCATGTCCTCACGGATATCTTTGTGTGTGTCGTCTTGCCACGAACCATTCCACCCCGATCCCTGCGCATCGTCGCCCTCCTGGTGACATCTCCTCGCATTCGATCCTGTGGTATGAACTCGAATCTGCGATATCTCCATGTGTGGACTCCGCCAACACATCGCAGGCCTTCGCCAACTTCGATTCTGTTCGCTTCTTTGGCAATCGACCTTCGTCCACCCACTCTCGGGTCACACTCGGACGAAGGCTAGCCTAGGACGATCCATCGCCTAGCGCTCCTCAAGTCTCTCGACTTACTTGAAATAGGTGCACCATTATGCGGATCCTGGGACTCTGCCCTACCAAAGACAATCTCCGCAGCACCGCTTTCCTCATGGCAACTTGAATAGCAACATCTGTGGCATATTCTTCAAGAGTAGCTGTCTCTGCATCCTCTTGCCCGTGCTAAGGCCTTTTGACACCAACTTTGCCTCAAAGAAATCGCATCACCTTAGAATCTCCACCAAGTGCTTTATCGAGATAAGATGTTTGTGCCTCAAGCTCCTTCGCTTTGGCACCACGCAAGATGAGTTTGCTCCATCCGAATATGAAACCCATGGAACGACATGATCCGATTCTTGCCTCGGCAAGAGTCCATGTCCTTGACCTCGTGTAAGGAAAGCACCAAGCCTCCGCTCCATGTTCCGTCTTCAAAGCCAACTCCCTTCACGCGATTTGGGTACTTCACCAAGTCTTCCCAAGTTGTTCTCGCTTCTCGATTAGCATTGGATTAATGGTGGCCCGCCCACCATTCCACGGTCGACCCTCGGTTGAGTCCGAACTCACGGTCGGCTCTTAGTGTGCCTTCACTTTGTGTTGCCCTGGTTGCTCCCCACTTGATCTCGCTTATCGTCCACCAACGCATTGCCACTTGCGAGATCATGCGATGACTCCTCATCGCTCACTCGATCCTCGAGCTCTGTCTTGAGGTACTCCTCAGCGATTCATTGCACCAGATTCACATTCGAGAGCGGGACTTATCCCTCCTGGATATCTGCCGTCGAGCAACATCTCTCTTCGCATCCTTCCTCTCGAAGTTTTGGACCACCGTCCCCTTGACTACTCCGCCTTTCTTTGAACAAATCGCGTGCCCACCGCCTTCGCAAATGCACTTTGCTAGATGTGACACCTCACCAATACACTCATGACCGCACCCCTCTGGGTCTAGCAATATGCTGCACTGTGCACATTTCACTTCATACGAAAGTATCCTGCATGCCGAAGAGAAAGTTTCATGCTCCAACGCACGGACCTTCACCGCTTGGGATGGCCACTGACGATCCATCGTCCGCATGCAAGACCTTGCATGAGTATCGAATTCCTTGAGTTTGCAACTTTCCTCACCTCTGTGAGCTTTGCACAACTCTTTCGATCATCGAGCAACCCACTTGCAACTTGCGGTCTCATCCTTGGCCAAGCACCCGCTTGCCTCGAGCACCGCAAGTTTGGGTGTCAATGTCGAGCCACCGCTCGAACTCACCATCCCCACCTTTGTGCGCTCGCAATTCTTCTTAGCTTGTCCTCGTGGTGCCCGATAAGGTCCCCACGTTTGCATGCTAAAGTGTTTCTAAGTGAGCTTGTCCCGCTCGATACCAATCATCACGGACTTAGCTGGTTTTGCCTAAGCCGTGCGGCACTAATGCGTATCACCGCAAAGGTCACCTACCCGAAATCTCCTGCAATCCCTTAGGACCTACAAAAGAGAAGACGGGACAGAGAAAGCGCTTCACACGGGATCCACAAGCCACTCTTTTAGTAAACACTTTATAGCCAATGCACATTCCAACAATGGATATCACAAGCTCAGAACGGTTGCACAACAAAAGCATAGATTTGGTCCACTACAGACCGAATTCTATTACAAGTATTCCCTCGATGCGTACTTTATGTACAAGCCTACAATGGCTATCAAACTCACTCAAATATGGGCATTTTGCCTTTGGCAAGCCCTTTACAAGCTTTACAAGTGACAACCAACCAAAAGGGACACGGACAAGCACAAGCATTACACCGAACAAGCCGTTTACAATTTTGTCCGTGACACACCGGTGAAGAGTAGGGGCTGCAGCTTGGCCGAATAACTCTTGTTTCGAGAATCTCTTTTACAATACTTTCTATTTCATCCTTTTGGAGATGTGGATACCGATATGGCCGAGTATTTGCTGGAGGTTTGCCCGAAAGAATCGGTATACGATGATCATGCCGGCGGGTAGGAGGTAGGCTACGCAGTTTGTCAAATATATCTGAAAATTCAGCAAGCAAGGGAAGTAGGTTTGGGTCTTCAAATTCGGTTAGCTCTCCCTTAGATTGCTGCTCAAGTTGTACCAAAAAGCCGCTGCATACTTTGTGCAAAACTTTCTCCATTCGTCATGTGCAAATTGTCGTTATGTCGCCCCCATGTTTCCCGCGTATCACCTGTTTCCCCTTACTGTAAAATTTTATAATTAGTTTCAAAAAATTCCAGGAAACATCACCTAATATCGTCAACCATTCGATGCTGAGCACGGCCTTATAATCATCAAGAGGGAGGAGGAAGAAATTTGCAATTATCTCTTGGTCCTGCAGGAATAGTTTCACCCATGGGCACCTACGGTCACACTTCAAAATTCATCTGTCGGCGACCTTAACGTCAAACTTACTGTAATTCTCAATAGGTAAGGCCATCCGAACAACAACCTTGCTGTTAATAAAATTATTAGTGCTCCCGGTGTCAATAAGAACGGTGATCGGTTGTTGCTTTAGAAGTCCTCCCACTTTCATCGTTTGCGGGTTCGCGTAACCGGCAAAGGCATGCATCCTAATATCAACCGGCTGCTGTTCTTCATCCGCGACCTCTTCCTCATGCTCCTGGACCTCCTCCTCCATGTCTTCAAGTGGTTCAATCAGTAGGAGGCGGCCCCTTTTGCAGTGATAATCGCAGTTCCACGGCTTATCGCAATGCCAACAAAGACCCTTTGCTGATCGGTCATGTAGTTCTTCTCTTGTCAATTTTTTTGGCAGCGAAGGACAGCTGGGAGCAGAAGGAGGTTTATATGTCGTGGGCCTAAGAGAGGTTCTCATCCTCCAAGCATCTTGGTTGAGCCGTTCTTCTTGTATTCGGGCGAAAGAAATCGCAGCCGTCACGGTACGAGGCTGCCGCGCCTTAACCTCCCCTTTTATCTCTGGCTTGAGTCCTTCAATGAATGTCCTTAACAATTGATGGTCGGTCCAATCACGAGTAAGGTAGGATAGCTTCTCAAACCTGGTTTGGTACTCTTGAATCGTAGAAGTTTGTCAAATCTTTGCGAGTTGGCCGTCGATATTTTCATACTCCGTAGGTCCGAAACGGTTCAGCAGTGTGTTCTTAAATTGATTCCACGTCAGAGCCCCATGATTGTATTCTAACTAATTGTATCATTGAATAGTATCTCCTTCAAGGTGGATGACAACAATTTCCACCATAGCATCATCCGACGTTTGGTAGTAGCGAAAGTAACGTTCGGCGCGCGAAATCCACCCCGCCGGGTCTCCTTCCCATCGCAGGAAGTTCACCCTCATGCGTGGCTGAAGCATGTCCGAGGGCTGTCCCTTCTTCTCTGGAGGCCTCTTTGAACTCTCTTCTCGCTGAAATTTGGTTGGACCCGGTGGTTATCCAATTTTGAATTCTGCAAACAAAGTGCGCAATTTGTCCTCTAAGCACGATTCAAGCAGCGATTCAATCCGAGATTCCAATGTTTCAAATCTGGCATCAATTGGATCTTGAGAAGCCATAGCATATGCCTGTAGATCAGAGATGTCCTTGTCTTTTTTCTATTAACGGGTTAATGGCATGGGGTGGTAGAAGGTTCGGACAATAGATCGGTGATAGGAGGGTTCGGTTGTAATGGTTTACTATTTTGGGCTGCGGTTTTTTATGCTGTTAGGGTTATGAAAATAGGTTATGATGGCTGCGTCTTAAGCCTAGAGGGATGCCCTAAAGACGTCTTGGTTGGTGGCAGTAAGGTGGCTAGGGTTTGGTAGGTTACGGAGAAGAAAAAAGACAAAGGTGCAACACCAGATTTTTCGTCGAAAAAATTCCAGCAGTAAAGATGTAATTTTTTCCAGCAATTCTCAACAGAGATTCAAGTAAAACTCAAAGGGAATCTACTGGTAAGGGAGAGGTAATGCCGTTAAAAATTTCGTAGAAGGAAACGACAGCAAGAGGTTCGGCAAAATTGAGGATCATAGAAAGGTACTGCTGTAGATTTTTACGTCTAAAGTGTAGCAGTTTGGACGTAAAAGATTAGTGATTTATATTGAGAATTTTTCGACGAAACCAAAGGGAAATCCGTTGTTACAAAGTGTCAAAGCCGTCGTAAAAATTTCGTAGAGATTTGGACAGAAAATACGCAGTAGCAAGATCAAACAAATAGTACTATGCGGCTGGAATTCTGCAATACATCTTTCATTGTAAAGATGAAAACTTTACGACGAAAAGTTTATGCAGCAATATATGAATAATTTTTTTGGATTTTTTTAATAAGGATAATTAAATTGCAGCAGCAGTAAGGTAGGAAACTAGAACCTGTTGCAATTCACGGGGAGATCAAAGGATGATTCGTGGTGGTGGAGATGATGGTGAAATTCGGCGACGATCTTTTAAGCAATTGTGGGAATTGCTTTGGGCGGCTATGGAGGGCTGATGGATGGTTGTGGAAGGGCAGCGAGACGCCAAGAACGCTGCTCTGATACCAAGTGTTAGAACCTTTGCGGATTCTAAGCTTGGGGTTGATCTCTTTAGGGGATCAGCCTCCTTGGAACTCTATAAGGGTTTCTTCCTCCAAGTTGCTACTCAAAGGCTGCTAAAAGGATTGATCTATTCATGAAGAAAAGAGGGTGAATACATGGTTATTTATAGGGTTTCTAAACCTCAACTCCTACTCAAGACTCCTACTTCTAATCAACTCCTAATGCTTCTCTAAGAGGATATCTAGCCGACTCCTAATAGGACTCCTACTCACGACCCCTACTTCTAATCAACTCCTAATGCTTCTCTAAGAAGCAACCTCCAAACTAATCCTAACCTAGTCGGCCTCTTCACCTCTTTAATAAGAGTCGGCTAGATAGGATTTACATGTTTGCCCCCTTCAATGAAACTAAAGTAGGACTCTCCTAACATTAATTGCCCCAAATATAAATAGTTATCACCAGTGCAATGTCAGCCATAGATGTTGTCTAGAAAAGATAATCTTGTGTGTGCGTAAGCTGTACAATCTTCTTGAAATTATTGCTATCATTAGCCACCTCATGAACTATATAGTATCCTCTAAATCCATCCATCGTAGTTTCAGTCTGACTTGTACATACAATGTATAGTAAATTCAATGTATTCATTAACGAACTTGTGAAAGATAATTCTTCTGTTATAGTACACCTAAAGATTTTGATGTTCAGTTATCACACATGAGGGTCGCACTATCCAAGTCCACTATTTCTTGAGATTCAACAACAAATTCAAGTTGTACCTAGCAAAGTCATATGAAAAATGGCGCTGTATTTTGAGACCATGTTGGTGAATGAAACATCATGGATTGCAATTTTGCAAGTATCTCGAGTTCCATGTGGAGCAATGTGGTGAAGTTAAACTAAATTGTAATTACTTTTCTTGTATCTCCCTTCACTTTGGTGGTGTAAGGGATCCTGATCTATCTGCACACTGAGGGGAGAGTATCATGGGATCAAAATCAGCATCCAGAGGTGGCGTTTTGCTGAAATAGCTCACAAGACCCCTAATGCCCTAGAATTGGTGCTGGTCAGGGGCTGGTTGTCTCATACTGAGATTCCTATCTCATGGATACCATTGTTGTTGGGTTGCCTCATACTGACTCTCTTGCCTAGATCAGGCTGATTCTACCACCATAATATCTTGTATTGAAAGACCAATCTAACTGAGACAGATCTGTCTCAGTGGCAGTTGAGATGGATCACATTGATGTTTGTCTCTCATGCCTCATTGTATATGTAATAGTGATATAATGAAACGCAAATGTCGAGCACAACCTCGGGGTCCTACACATTGTCCTTTCCACTTTTGTGATCATTATATATAGGCAGCTTGGATGGTCACCTATCTAAGTTCTACTTCTATCTTTTATGCTGAATCCAAACATTCAACTCTGTTGAAAATTAATCTAATTTCTTGAGGGACCTACACATATTTACCTATATTTGGAGATTTACTGACCAAATGATGCTTCATCCTGATTGTTCGTCCACTATGATCAACATAGTCCCTATGGATGCACTACCAATGATGATGGTGTTCCAAGCAATGAGTGTGTTATCATGCTGGCTTGGTTAATTGCTAGTTTGGTGCTATCTTACTACAATAATTTTTATACGATTTCACATACATATTTTTAAAATTTAGAGGGTGGCCCTCATTACTAGTAAGGTTGCTCCTTTGCGAGTTGGGAGATCAAGGTTCGAGTCACGGAAATAACATCTCTATATGTACTATGTAGAGGTAAGGTTGCATACAATGACACTCCTTGGACCTTACATTGACGGGAGTTTCATGCAATGGGTATGCCCTTTTTTTTAGTTTTAATATTTATGTAATTGTTGGAAATACAACTTAGATTTACTATAGATTTGCATGAATTTAAGCTGGACTAATGTGAATTTAGCATAAATCTACATGGATTTGACCATTTTTTATATATACTGGTTAAGATCCATGTGGATCTAGAGTCTAGACAACATCTGCATAATTCTTGGCTGAATCCATCCAGATCTGGGATAGATCTATGTCGATTTTAGCTACATCCATGTGGATCTAGTCTTAATCCACATGAGGACAGCCTAGATCCACATAGAACTAGGCTAGATCTGTAAGGATCTAGGGTAGATCGATGCTGATCTAGAGTGGATCTAAGAAGTTCTAGCATAAATCTACACATCCACACTAGAACTAGGTTAGAACTATAGGGATCTAGGTTGGATTTGTTCAGATCTAGCCATGGTTCTAGCTTATATCTACATATTCACACTGGATCTGCATGGATCGTGGCTGGACCTGAATGTATCTAATCTGGTTTCATGTTGATCTAGTCTAGATTTAGATGGTTCTAGGCCGGATTTGAGATGGAACCAAGTGGATCCAACTTAGACATAGGTAATCTATGCTAGACATGCACAGATACGGCCTTATTTGAACAAATAAAGTAGATGTAAGAAAGCCAAAATCAAGCATGAAATCATGAACAAACCCTTAAGCATAAAAACAAAGTTTCAGTCAAGGCAATTAGAGAACAACTGAATGAAAATATTTAGAAGTTTAGCTTCAGATTTACCTTGCTTTGGAAAAAATGAAGAACAATTTTGAGATTGAATTTGATTTGCTTGATATTGAAATTTGATTTAAGAAAGAAGATTCGATAATGAGATTGAGATAGAATGAATGAACGAGCAGAAAGGGGACTGTTTTCAGGTTGAAATGGATGGGAAGTGGGTTGGATCTGGGTTCAGGCTGATCTCAGATTTGAGGTTTATTTGTGAGCCAAAAAGGTGTCAATTGAGACTTGCACAATGCAAAGCGGACATGTTGCATAGGAGGGTCTGGATCTCCTGGTTAATAAAATCTCTCAAATGAGATACAAGGAATCATGTTTTAACCTGATGTCAATAATCAATATGATTCTACCTCAAGATAGCTTGAGGCAATAAGATGACAAACATGCACTGTTGGCTCAGTCCTTACTTTCCTGCCTCAATTTCTGTCGATAGTTCAGAATAATTAACTATGGTATGTCACTATAGTATATTTCCAAAATAACCTGATACAAACTGCATTATAGCTATATTGCCTTAGAAACTGGAATGGTGTTCAAGCTTGATTGATCATGTAGAGGAATTGCAGCTTCATGCTGGGTTGTCTACTTATGCTAGTTATTCTGAGCTGATCAACTTATAAAGAAAATCATTTCTTGTAATTCTCAGAATTTACTATATTGTTTCATCTTTGAAGCTTTTTAATTGAAATGTCCAAGCAGAACTTAGTGTTTAATCCTTATCTCAAATAGACACTGTGATTCATCTTTTATTGAACTTCTATTGTATCATGCATTGGCAGATAGAGAGTTTATTGGATATAGTTCGCTGCATTGCCAGAATAAAAACTTGCAATTACAGTTCACTTGAGGACTTGAGCTCCTCTTTAGAAGATTTAAATGCTGTTGTTGATACGAGAAAGGTCGACGGACTTGTTGTTGAGACATTTGGAAGACGGATTGCAAAGTTACTACAGTGAGTTACAATTTCTATTGCAGATTGCAAATTCAGATGAGTTGCTTTTTTTCGTTGCTCTAACATTTTTCGACATTAATGAGAGACTTACCATAATGAGATCAAGAGTTTTAATAATGAATTTTTTTTTTAAAAAATACAAATTTTAGCTGAAAAAAAAAACCAGTGTTACTCAGAATTTGTTGTTCTTTAGACAATTGTGTACTCTTGAGTCTTGATTAATCCTTTTAGTTCAACAGGGAGAAGTTCATACATCTATGTGGGCAGATCGATGATGGGATTAAAGATGTCTCAAGTGTGATAGTAGATGATGGATCTTTGGGGAATGGTAGAACCTTGGGTGCAAAGTTAAAGGATCGAACATCCATCGAGGATTTTGAAATCATAAAACCAATAAGCCGAGGGGCATTTGGAAGGGTTTTCCTTGCAAGGAAAAGAGTCACAGGTGACCTTTTTGCAATAAAGGTAATATCATTAGATTTATCACCTAAATTGGACATCAGAAGAACATTAATGAATAATCACGTCTTTTCTGATTGTATATTTGTCATCTTATCTTTGTTTCTTCCATTTTTTACACTAGCCATTTCCATCTGGTCATACCTTTTCAAACATAATTCAACATTTTAATTATCATTCTTAATTATATGGGGTGGGTTTATTCATGAAACATATTCTTATTATTTGAAGTCAGTTGTGAAAGAAATACTAGAAAAATTAGTTCCTTCAGAAATTATTTAATGCAAATGCTTTGGTTTCCAAGTACAGTGACAAGATTCATTAATGCATTGCAGCCTGTTGTTATTCTCTCACATCCGTTTCTCTGTGTTATGACAAGGGTCTTTGTAGATTCTACAATCCATTACATTATCCGCATTATCCTTATCTGTGATAATCAGCTAGATGTAATCTCTCCTAATTCTCCTACTTGTGAACATCACATGTCTCTCATTAGTTTACAAAAAGGCACTCCTGCACTCCTACAACATTTATAATGCACTTGGGATGCCACATTCTTTTTTTGTTTCAACATAGAGAGAGAAAAATTCAAACATTTAAAAATGAAGAAAATGGGATGACTAAACAATAGGTACATACTTTGTAAGTCCATCCCAAGGTCTTGTTATAACCTGAGAGATGTCATCAGGTTTAAAGTAGACTTTTATTTGTGTAACACAAAATCAATAGTAATGACATACCTGGTTGTCTTAAAGTACATAGATTTCTACAGCTGCATGGTTGTGGCCACAATTCATTAGGTTACTACTTGATAAATGAGTCCTAATTCATCACATCTTACTGAATGCTATACTTTCTCCACTATAATATCTCCTGACTTGAAATCCTATGAGTTACAAAAATTTTATCAATGAACATGCTAACTTTTTCCGTATAAATGTAGGTTCTTAAAAAGTCTGATATGGTACGCAAGAATGCAGTTGAAAGTATTTTAGCTGAACGTAACATTCTGATATCAGCTCGAAACCCTTTTGTGGTAGGTATTTCTAGTTAACATTCAGCATCCCAACTACTTCAGGTGTGTATTTAATTTTAATTTGTGAATACACAGGTGCGCTTCTTCTACTCCTTCACATGTAGGGAAAATCTCTATCTTGTGATGGAGTACATAAATGGAGGGGATCTATATTCATTGATAAGAAATTTAGGCTGTTTGGATGAAGATATGGCACGTACATATGTAGCTGAAGTAGTAAGTAACAAATCTTTTGTCTTTAGAGATCTAGCTATGATCCATTTTGTTACATAATTTACACCTGGGAATATTTTATATGTGAAGAGTGATATAACTGGAGAAATAATGGTTCAAGTTCTTGCTCTGGTATAACTGTAGAAATAATGTTTCAGGTTCTTGCTCTGGAATACTTGCATTCTATGAATGTAATTCATCGAGACCTTAAGCCTGATAATTTGTTGATTGCTTGGGATGGTCACATTAAGGTCAGTATCGGTTTACTCAGTTCTTCTCTTGCCTACAAATCACCCTTACTCATCATTATTATAACTAGAACTTTAAATATTTGAAATGTCAATGAAAATTAGATTCTCTTATTCTGAAGGTTTGTAGGATGATACAAGCACATTGACCTTCATCTATAACAGTAAAAGATATAAAGTATACAATTTTTGAGGGAGAGAAAGAGAGAGAGAGAGAGAGGGGTGGGGGTAGGAGGAGGAAGAGGTGGGCAGTAGTGGTGGCGGCAGTGAGGTGACAAGGGGATGGAGAGGGCTCATGAATCATGAGCCCTCTCCATTTGTCTAAAACTGGACCAGACCAAACTGCCCAAGGTGGCGCAGTCTAAGTACCTGTTCACACCCCGACTGGTAAACACCAGTTCATACATATCAGTTCGGTGAAATCAAGTTCCATGAGCTAATCCTCCCTAGCAAGAGCCCCATGCATTAGATCATCTTTTTCTTAAGCAATTTCTTTAGTTTGTGAGAGAAAATGCAAGCATTTGTAAGAAATTTTCTTAGATGATTGCTATGCTAAAATACAAAACAATGTAATTTATGATATATAATATAATTTAGAGTGACATGGACAAAGAGCTAATAGGCCTATTGTACACTTTGAAATTGAAAATTTTGAAAATACCCATAAGCATATCTTTTCCAAGACAAACACTGATAATCACCTCCTGTTCTCTTTACAAAGAGTCACATTTTCTCCATTGACTGATTTATCTGAATATTTAATTACCCTATGGATAATCGATAATATATTATCGGTTGATGTATTGTTGGTTGGGCTCTCCTAATTTCATAAGTCATCATGAACATCCAGCTACATACTGAACTATTTAAACTGAGTGTTGCATTTGTATCTTATCGATTAAAGAAATACATTTAGTAATTCTTCTTGAAGTTGTGAACCATTTAAAAATCGCTAAAACTGTATTGCCTAAACTAACATCTTACTATTTTTCAATCCAATGAAATCACTTGACCACTATGTTTATTTCTGAAAGAGACCAGGTATTCACACTGAATTCTTTTTGTAGCCAGGCAATATTAATACATGTTACTTTTCAGGAATATTTTTTGTCTTGGACAATAGACTAATTTTCATTACATCGTTCTTAGAATTTAATTGTCAATATATAGTTATATTGAACAAGACAATAGAAGAAGAGAATTTATCATTTTTCAATACAGGACGAAGTTCATATAGTCAAACAAGAGAAAAAAAAGAGAGGAAAGAACTACCTAAATAAATCTAAGTACTAATCTAGGAAATATACAACTGGCAAATGTACACAAATAAGGTAATACAACTAGGAATGAATCAGCAATCATATCCTACTCTTATCACTTCGAATAAGGTAGCATGTCAGGAATCAAATCATAGCATATCTTGACATATCAAATCAAATCACAGAAGATTTGTCAGATTTAACAAATTTGACAGATCTCAACACCCCTCAAGCTGGTTCGAAGATATTCAACATCCCCAGCTTGCTATTTAAATAATCAAACTACTGTTTTTGAAGCCCTTTTGTGAAAATATCTACACATTGTTGCTTGGTAGGGACAAATGGAATACATAACAGTCTCTCATCCAACTTCTCTTTAATAAAATGCCGATCGACCTCAATGTGCTTTGTTCTAACATGATGTACCTGGTTGTAAGAGATACTAAAATGCTGCCTTATTATCTGAATATAACTTCATTGGTTGGTTCCAAGAAATTCTTAACTCATCTGGAAGTCTTTTTACCCATAGGAGTTCACATATTCCTTGTGCAATAGTTCAAAATTCTGTTTTTCACTACATTATGTTTTTTACTCCTCTAAGTCACCAAAATTCCCCCTACGAGGTATAATATCCATACGTAGATCTTCTATCATCTAGATTGCTAGCCCATTAGTATCTGTGTATGCTTCAACATATACATTGTCCCTCTTCTTAAACATCAATCCTTTGCCTGGAGTTTGTTTGGGATATCAAAGAATTTTAACGACAGCCCTCATATGTTCTTCATTAGGTGAGTGCATAAACTGACTTACAACACCAACAATGAAGGCAATGTCTGGTCTAATATATGACAAGTAAATTAATTTTTCAACTAGGTATTGATATCGTCCCTTATCCACCTCACTACTTGTGTTTGCACTTAGTTTGTGGTTGGGATCAATAGGCGTTTCAGATGGTTTGCAACCCAACATACTGCTTTTCATGGGTAAACCATTATATATTTTCTTTGTGACACTTACATCCCCTCCTTGGTTCTAGCCACCTCCATACCCAAGAAGTATCTTAATGATCCAAGATCTTTGATTTCAAACTCCTTGGCTAGGAAAGTTTTAATTTCTCTTGTTCTACAAGATCGTCACCTATAAATATAATGTCATCTATATACACAATGAGCATTGAGACCATTCCACTGCTAGCATGGTGTGATTTGCCTGACTTTGCCAATATCTATATCTTTTTATAGCTTTAGTAAATTTGTCAAACCATGCTCTAGGAGATTGTTTTAATCTATAAAGTGACCTCTTTAGCTTGCAGGCTTTGTCAGACCCTACTGTTTCTTCAAAACTTAGAGGTAGATTCATGTAGACTTCCTCTTCTAGTTTGCCATTAAGGAAGATATTCTTCACATTTAACTATTATAGAGGCTGGTCAAAAAATTGTTGCAAGAGACAACAGGACCCGAATAGTGTTCATCTTTTCCACAGGTGCAAAAGTCTCTTGATAATCTATCCCAAATGTTTGAGTATATCTTTTACTACTAGCTTTGCTCTGTATCTTTCAATTGACCTATCAATTATATATTTCACTGTGAACACCCATTTACAACCAATAAGTCTCTTTCCTTTAAGTGAATTTACAAGTTCCCAAGTTTCATTTTTCTCCAATGCCCTCATCTCCTCGAATACAACTTTTTTCCACTCAGGTACAGCTAGAGCTTCTAGTATAGATTTAGGAATATTTGTCTTTGTCAAGTTAGAAGCCAAGGATCTGAAAGAGGAGGATAATCTGTGATATGATACAAAATTGGAAGTAAGATGAATAGTATATAACCTCTACAAGTTCCCAAGTGTCATTCTTCTCCAATGCCCTCATCTCCTTGAATACAGCCTTTTTCCACTCAAATACAGCTAGAGCTTCAAGTATAGACTTAGGAATATTTGTCTTTGACAAGTTAGAAACAAAGGATCTTAAAGAGGAAGATAATTCGTGATATGACACAAAATTGGAAATGAGATGAATGGTACATGACCTCGTTTCTTTTTTAAGAGCAATAGGAACATCAAGATCTTGAAACTTGCAGGGTTCTAGGCATAAAGAATGGTCTGGAGTACCTGAAGTTTTATGATCAATTGCACTCGGAGCTCATTCTTGGTAAGCATTGTGTGGTTGTTGCCCCAAACCTTATCAGTTATGCCTCCTTATATAGACACGTATCTCTGATTGTTGTTTATCCATCACTACTGCATCAGAGCTTTCATGTTCTGGAATAATAGATTGAGGTTATAATATTGGGTTGGTGGTACAAAGAATGGGTTGTGGCTAAGAAGTTAGAATTGTGAGAGGAATGGACTCAGAAGGTGAATTTTGGGGAGATATACTAGGAATGAATCTAGAAGGAGAATTCATAGGTAGGGTTATAATAGTTCCCCAAAACTTCTCTTTCATATGGTTCTCCCCTTGAAGAGAAGTTTGGAAGAAATAAGATTGATTTTCAAAAAAGGTGACATTTGTACTTACATAAAACTATTTTGTAAGAGGATCAAAGTATTTGTATCCCTTCTAAGTTGGTGAGAAGCCTAGAAAAACACATTTTTTCACTCAGGGATCAAGTTTGGTGCTGTTGTGAGTCTTATGACTATGTATATGAATAAATGCTATACAACTAAACATCTTTGAAGGCAAATTACTAAAGATTCAAGTTTGTGGATAGGTTTGTAGGAGGATGTTTAGGGGTTTTTGAAAATTATATAGTTGGGTTCACATCCTATTAATTAAATAAGATACAGTTACGACAACCTCTCCCCAAATAAGATACAGTTACGACAACTTCTGTAGTACACATAACAGCCAGAGCTACGTCTAATGGATGACAATTTTTCCTTTCAGTAATTCCATTTTGTTGGGGTGTATCAACACAAGAAGTTTGATGGATGATGCCCTTTCCATTAGAAAGTTTTTAAGAATGGATTTGAAGCACTCTCCTCTATTTATTAATTCAAGGATTTGTCTTTGGGCATGGAATTAGGTGTTGACCATGGTGTAGAAGTTTTGAAACACCATAGCAGTTTCAGATTTTTCGTTTAACAAATATACTGAACAAACTCTAGTATGAACATTAATAGAAGTAATAAAACACCTAGTTCCAGTAATGTTTTTGACTTTTGAAGGCCCCCAAATGTTACTATGGATTAAGTAAAAAGGTCAGGATGGCTTGTATCGCTGTGAAGGGAACATAACATGATGATGTTTGGCAAGTTGACAGATTTGACACTGAAATTGAAAGATATTCTTATTCTTGAAAAGCAAATGAAACAACTTGTTTAAGTAATTGAAATTACAATGACCTAATCTATAGTGCCATAACATTATTTCATCCATATCATAAAAGGAAGAGAAACTGCTTGCTGCTTAAGCTTGTCCATCGATGGAAGCATCACCTTCAAAGTAATAGAGTTGATTAACCTCTCTAGCACTGCCAATCATCCTTCCTGAGCCCATATCCTGAAACTCACAATGAGATGGTAAGAATTTAGCCACCTAATTTGAATCTTTTGTGAGTTTGCTTAAGGATAAGAGACTACAGGATAGGTTAGGAATATGCAGAATAGATTTCAAAATTAGGTTCTTTAAGAGAAAAGCAGAACCTTTTCCTACAACTGGTGACAAAGATCCATCAGCAATACAAACTTTATTGTTACCAGGACATGGAGTATAGGAGGAGAAAATGTGAGAAAGAATGGTCATATGATCACTAGCACCCGAATCAACTATCCAAAGTGCTTGGTTAGAGGAAACATGGAGGGCAGTAGGAATATTACATTGTTTTGCAAGAGAAGATGTAGGATATGGATTTGTGGTGGTTTGAGATTGGCTAAGTAGTCCATACAAATGTTCTAGCTATTCCTCACTGAACAAAGGTGTCTCGAAACCCCCTTGATTTCCTGCAACTTGAATCTCTGTGGTTGCCTGCATTCATTTAACCTCTTTGTTGTTGCTCTTATTGTTTTTCCAGTTTTAAGGTTTACCGTGCAGTTTCTAGTATGTCTCCTTGGTGTGTTTTAGTTTCTTACAATAATCACACCATCTCCCATCTTTCTTGTTGTCTTCGGCATTGGGAAGTATCTTTGAGATTGCCAAGGCAGAGTTTTCCACTATTTTTTTGCCATAATCTATTTCTTTACTGCTTAAGAATTCCTATTGGCTTTTAGCACTTCAAACTAGGGTAAATGCTTCATCAAGGTCAAGAAAACATTGTCTACTAAGAACACAATCATATACCTGAACAAATTCAGAAATTGACCCCAATAAGAATTGAAATACCTTCTCCATCTCCAACAAGTTTCTCAGTCTTTTAGTGTCAGCAGCAGATTCCAAATTCAGATTTTGATATGGGTCTAATTTAGCCAATAGACCTTGCGTAATCTGTGATACTTGATGTAACTTGCTTTGTCTTTTGAATTTGCCTTTTGATTTGGAAAATCTGAGAAGTAAAATCTACTTTGGAGTAGGTTTTATTGACAGCATCCCAAATATCTCTAGTCGTAGGAAGAAGAAGCTACGTCTTGCTGATTTCTGGTTGCATGAAGTGAAGCAGCCACGACATGAACGTCGCATTCTCGATCTCCAAAGTTTCATATGAAGCATCTTCCAAGGCTGGTGGTGCCTTTGCAGTCTCATTCACATACTTGAACTTCCCTTTACTCATTGGAGAGATCTTCATGGATTGAGACCACTCCATAAAATTTCTCCTACTTAGTTTAACGGCACAGATTTGGAGGGCATGGTTCTCTAATTGAAGGGAAGATTTGAATGTGGGCAGGTTTAAGAAGATTAGAAACAAGCTTAAGAGTTTCAGACATGGTTGGAAACAAGAAGAGTCACTCGACAATGAAGGCCAAGAAAAAGAAACGAATCTGTCATATACCACAGACTGTAGAAAAAGAAAAACAGAACTTAACCTTTCTCTGATACCATGAACAAGACAATAGAAGAAGAGAGTTTCTCATTTCTCACTTTTGTTTGTATACAAGATGAAGTGCATATAGTCAAACAAGAGAAAGGAAAGAAAGGAAACAGCTACCTAAATAAATCTAAGTGCTAATCTAGGAAATATACAACTAGCAAATGTACACAAATAAGGTAATACAACTAGGAATGAATCAGCAATTATAGCCTAGTCTATCACTTCAAATAAGGTAGCATGTCACGAATCAAATCATAGCAGATCTTGACATATCAAATCAAATCACAGCAGATTTGACAGATTTGATAGATCTCAACATATATACTACAAATTGATATTGCCAATGCTGTTGATGCATGAATTATGTTTCCATTGAGCAACGGGAGACAACTTTATTGTGATTTTGAAATTTTAATTGTGCTGGATAAATTATGTTAGGTTCATGCAGATAAAAAACAAGGTTTATCAATTTAGATTAGAAATTAGAATGAAGACTCAAATACAATCAACTTGTAACTTGTTCTAATAAAAGTTTGCAAACCTAGAATCTGAATCTAAATTTTCAATTACTGCAACTAGTGGTGGGTATTTCTATGCCATTAGGTTATAGAATAATAAACTTATGAGATTTTGCCATTCAGATCCTCTGTTTTCATTTAATCTTTGATATAGGAATTAGGAACTTTAGAAGGGCTAAACCATCTTTAGTCTGTTTGCGCAAATCTCTTTTATACTTTTAATTAATACATTGAGGCATGCAACAAAATAGCATAGCAGTAAATGTAGATAATTGGCTGTTCTTGTCCTCTATAATGCAGCTGATATCATGGTATATTACATATATGCAATTAATTGGAAGATGACTTCACTATATGATTGTTCTCAAGTAAACTACTTAAAATGACGATATTTGCATATCTACTACACATGTACACCATATTTCATTTGTTCTTAAGTAACATGCTTATCAATACAAACATGGTGAAAAGTCCTAGTAATATGTGCTGGTTCAATCTGTTGGGAAATTCAAGGGGCGACATCTAATGCGCAACGGAAGAACAGAAAACAAAAATCCTGGATTTCCACGAAAGGTTCCACCGTCGTGCGAAGATTGGTGCATCAAAAATAAATCCGCGAATCCAAAAACTACGTGTATGAAAAGATAGTACTTAGGGAGATCATATATCCCTGAGTTCCTGCAGATCCGTGGGGAGGATGAAGGAGGTCAAGCGTCCTCTCTAGCGGTATCCACACGGTAGGGACTGCGATGATGCTCCTCTCTAGGGAGAGGAGAATAGAAGGTGGCTACCAAGAAGACCCCAGCCTATGGGCCTTTGGTTCCCTCGTATTTATAAAGGCGCCCTGTAAACCCTAATGGATTCTGCCCTATTGGGTATTGGATCTCCATCCAATTACCCAAGTCTCTTAGATTTATGGGTCTCTACCCAATAATCTAGCTCTTATTGGATCTCATCTATGTGATCCAATAATATAGGGGCTTATTGGATATCCAATAAGATAGGGGCTCCGGCAGATATCTCATATCCGAACTTCTACTCGTCACAACACCTACCATATGTGTGTAACCCTCTAGGCCCAATATTGAGCTGGCCGTGAGTCATACCTGTCAGAACTCCTTCTAACTCAGTGAATTATTATCTTAATAATAATTCACTCGACTCATCGACTATGGACGTACTAGGCCACTACGCCACAGTCCCCAGACGATACAGGGGAATCCAATCCTTTGGACCTATCTACCCTAAGTTACCATATACCTATAGTCCCTCATCTATCCAATATTCCAGTGACTGTATATCGGGCATGGTGCTATCAGGCCTATACGGTTTCCAATCGAGTCTTGCTCTAATCGGATTCTCCCGGAAAACTCTTTCTCTCTCAATCCGATTGACCTTGGCCAGGGATTTGCCTGAGCAAGAACGCATGGGATATTCCTCTCATGATACCAAGAGTGGATGATCCTCTATTGACACTCAATAGCCCTCGTAAGGTTGGTTGCCACTCCCACTAACCGGCTGTACTAGATCTAAAACTTCCAAACTTATAAGTCTGGTATCAAAGAGTGGAGTACTTATATAGGACTTCCTTGGTGCCTCAAGTCTAAGGACTAGATACACTACTGGGACAACGGAATCGCTGTCTGATGTGAAGTATCAATAACCATCCAGCATTCCGTAAGCGGATCAATCAGTGAACTCATTCTCCAATGGGCACCTGCACTGTACCCTTAGTGTCCCCACACGAGTAGCTATAAGACCAGCCACCTCCATCATATGGACGGGTATATAGCACACCAGTCTATCCGGTTGTCTCGATATCCCTCTTAAGTAACCTATGATCGGGATTATTTAGGGTCTATATTTAAAGGTGAATCGGTCTCATTATCGTGATCTCATTACGATCCGATTCTCATTGTACAGATCCAAGGACATCACAATATATATCCAGATAATGTGAGAAAATGCCAATAATCATAAGCAAAAAGATTGACGCAACTTGTTACAGGTGCCATCACTCATGTGATTGGCTTATAGGGCACCTATAACTGGCACAATCCACCTAGTTTCTATAGGTTTTCGAGTGGTAACATGCTTACCAATCTGAACGTGGTGAAAAGTCCTAATCCATATGTTGTTTCAACCTTGGGCCAATAAATAGCATTGGGTACATACCAGTTTAGGCAAAATTTGATACCTTAGATGCAATAGTCCTTAATGATAGGGTTCAAAGTGATTATGCCCAATAACCAGTGATAAGCCCACAAGTCTTGCATAAAGTAAATCCAAAATCAATTGCTAATGCATATGGGCACCACTTTAGCTGCTCCATCACCATCCACATGTGGTAGTGCCCAATTTGGCTCACAAATCTACGGATCGTTCTCATCTCGATCAGACTAGATACTTTTACAAGTCCAATAAGTTAAACACAACTAACTTTATCCATGTGAATAAAAAATCTTCACTCAAGTCAGTGGATTAAATAGGCGCTAGCCTAGGAGCTCGGGTGGGGTAAGATGAGGCTCGAGCTACTCAAGGCTTGCCCAGGTGGTGCAGTTTAGTAAAGCATCCCTGGGTGCTCGCTTAAACCCAGGCACCACACGCCATGGGCGAGCGCCTAGTTGAAGTAAAACAATCGAACTAGACTTAATAGTCTGGTTCGGTTGAATAGTAGCTTAGTCAGTTCGATTGAATCAACTAAGCTAAATAGCTTTACTAAAACTACGCACGGAAACCCAACCACCCCCCTTGCAACCTTGACCCATAAACCCTACTTTGTGCACAGCCACTGCCTCCATCGTTGACACTTCCTCTATTATTGCCTCTGTTGTTGACACACAGGACCGATGCTTCCTCTATCATTGACGGATGGGTTTGAAGGTCTAGCTTTTGTGCGTTGTTTCTCCGTTATCGTTGCTTTCGTGTGCAGCTCCTTCCACCATTGTGGGAGAGGATCGCAGCTTCCATCACCACCGACGAACATATCTGAAGCTTCCTCCACCCACGACGTCATCGTCCATAGCTTCCATCGTCGCTATCACTATCCAAAGCTTTCTCTATCATTGCCGCTGTTATCCGTAGCTTCTTCTGCCGCTGTTGCTTTCGTTTATAGCAACCTCAACCATTGCTGTTGCCATCAACAGGTTCCTCCACCATTGCTGGCATCGTCCGAAATTTCATCGGTCATCGTCACCCTCTCCTTCCCCACTTTCCACCGTCGGTGAATCTTTTCTCCTCTCTAACTACTATTAACAGTGGATTAAATACTGTTATCAATAGATTAAATACTGTTTATCAATTGTATTATATTTTTTATATTTTAATATTTTAGAGTGCCTCGTTTCCCTCGAGTGGTTGCCTAGCACCTCAGGTATTTGCGATCTTGGCACCTAGCGCTTTTTAAATCACTAGCTCAAGTTATCAATAGTAGGTTCATCAAGTTTTATACATTGATCTAATCCATATCTAACATCATAAGCATTTGAGATTGCAACAATGGTCCATAGGACATCCATTAACATTTTAGCATTCAATAATGTTCCACAGGACATCCATTTCTTATCCTAATTTCCTCAAGATAGGCTTGATTTCTAGAATATAATGTTTATACACTTATTCATCTTTAAACTTGGAAACTAAAGGCTGACCACTGGTTTTAGATTACTCAGCACAAAATAACCTCAATCAATTATGTGGTCTATCCAAACTTTGAAATTTTGACTCTTAATCAACTAAAAACCTATAAAAATTTAAATAAATATGAAAATTTTCGGAACAATCTGATTTTTATAATAACCTAAGAGAATTAGAGGAGTTAAGAATTTTATTTCTTTGTTTTGTAGAGCCTAAATTTCTGATCTCAAGCTTTCGGAAATTGATAATGACATGAGAGAGACCAGTTCAGCATAGTGATAGAACAAAAAATCTGTTTGAAATATGAAATTCAGGTCATTTCTTGGCAAGTGTTGTATGTTTGGTTCTCTTATAGGTTGGGAATGGTGGATTCCATTGTTGGAGCTGTTAGCTAAGTTAATTACCAATTGTAGGCTTAATAAGCCAAAGTTTCTATCCAAATTGTGAAATAATTTGCATCTTATGCTTTTGATGATAGCTAAAATTGAATGTGATAGGAACAAATATGGCTTCTTGTTTGAGTCTTCTCATTTTGCTTTTGAAGTTTAGCACTGTGGCACTATGTTATTTTACCTTTTCGAATATCACATTATCTGTAAGCTTATTAAGTCTCTTATTTTTTTGTTGCAGTTGACTGATTTTGGACTCTCTAAGGTTGGTCTTATCAATAGCACCGATGATTTATCAGGTCCAGATGTCAGTGGTTCTGCTATCCTAGGTGATGATGAACCAATTCCTGCAGCACAACGAGCAATAAAACGAGAGCAGAGGCGAAAACAATCAGCTGTTGGAACTCCTGATTATTTGGCACCGGAGATACTTCTAGGAATGCAACATGGTTTGTCATGTTAGACTAGTATGCTTCCAAATTTTCGAAGAAGAAGAATGTTTTCTCTTCACATGCACTCCTTGTGTTTCTATTTTCATAAAATTTCTTTTACACTTTAAGTCTGAATATTTTGACTCATGATCTCTGGATTGTAGGCAGAACTGCAGATTGGTGGTCAGTGGGTGTTGTCCTCTTCGAACTTCTAGTAGGTATTCCCCCATTCAATGCAGAGCATCCACAGGTATGCAATTAAAAATCCACCAAGTTTTCAAGAGTTTTTGGGAATTAATTTAATATAGTAAGGATTAGTGTACGAACAACATTAAGATTTATATGGCATACACTTGATAATTTGAATTTGATTTGCTTCTTCCAATTCGCCTAGAGACCAATATGATGGAATGACAATCCTTGTTTTCAGATCACAATTCTAATTAAAAAGTTCTGTAAGAATGAAACTAGAAATATCAAAGCAAATGATTGCATTAACTAAAATCGGTGCACTGTACAAGACTACTTAGAGTTTGGGGAGGCTCAGCATATGCTGCTTACTCCTTGTAAATAAAGTAGTTTCTGTAAGTTTAACCCTTGACACAGTTTGGAAATAAGCAATCTTACTGTGGCACCAAGGCTTGCGTATAAAATATATGACAAAATCTATGAACATCGAATAAAAAGTCTTAACACTTCACACTTTGGTTGGAAATATGCAATCTTACTGTGGCACCAAGGCTTACCCCTAAAATATTTGACAAGATATATGAACATAAAATTAAAGGCAAAATAAAAGGAGAAAATATTGCAAGTAAGTGTAGGGTGCCATCATAAACCAGTTTTCCCTTGCACTGGCATAAATATTGAACACTTTAGCTGAAAATGAACAATTGTTGTGTTAAACTGCTTCAGAATTCTGAAATATGTTATATCTAAATTTAAAATACAACTAAATCAGCAGTGTAAGATAAGGTTATCATTGTAAGTCTTAATAAATCAGGAGATGCTCTAACTTGTTTTTGAGATTGTAATCATTAGGGTCTTAATTCTGATTGTCATCAGCCACATTTAATGCTTCCTAAATTCTATGTTGGGTGTTCATTGGAAAGATTTTGGATAATTATGACCCAAGAACTAATATCTTTGGACTAGCCCTTTCAGGTTAGGTTCTAGGTTGATCAGCATTAAGAATAACAATAAAAACAATGCCATGCAATTGTTTTCATATAATTTGACTTATCCCTGGATTCCTTATTGTCAGTCTTTCTCGTACAACTATTTGAAAACTTACTGTGTTCATTCATTATTGTAGTTTTTATATTCTCCAAAGTTCATTCATCTTGCTAACTGCAGAAAATTTTTGATAATATTATGAATCGGGATATACCCTGGCCACAAGTACCAGAAGAGATGAGTTTTGAGGCTCATGATTTGATTGATAAGTAAGATTTGAGAGCTATAGTCAATTTTTTTTTTTGCCTTTTTTTATTGTCTGCAGAAAAATTCTTCAATAATGCTTTGAGTGATATACTAGAAAAATATTACTTTACTGCATTTTTCTTTGATATCTTCTATGTTGCATGAATTGTCAAATAAAAGGAAAAGGGCGATCCAACACGAGGCTCAACCAATGTAGGTTCTAGGAGGGTCAGTATAAGCAGCTTTGCTCCTGCCATACTGAATGATTTGTCAAATATATTGACATTTGATAAGCCTATGTAAGGGGGAGTGAGTAGTAGTCTATACTCTATAACAGTCACTTAGCTGATGGCCATAGATGTGCACGACTTCGAGAAATTCAGAAGAAAGTCTGAATAACTATTTTCTGTTTATCAAATGTTCATATTGTATTTACGTCGCTTGACCATATGACATTAGTGAATATGGTAGCTGGTAGCAATTTATGTTCTAAGTAACATTTAACCCATTAGTGTTTTCATCTTCAGGAAACTACCCATGCAATTCTTATTTAATATTCAAAGTTACAAATCCATTTAGGTAAATGCTAGATCGTGGGACTTAGATTAGCCAAAATCTGGTTGGAAAGAACAAAGAAACCTTTATCAAAGAGAAAATGACCAAATCTGCCTACAATTTGCTACTCCATATTCACATACCCAATGCATAAATAGGACAATGATGTTTGTGTTCAATATGTAGTTATGTACAATATTCTTCTGATTCTACCACTACACAGGGTATATTTCTACTTAAAGAAAATTCTGTTTGTGTTTAAGATGTGATTCGGCACAAAGTTAAGACAAATAGGATCAGAAAAACATGTTAAGATGAACTGTGAGCTCTAATTTAAAAAATAAGATCTTAATGAGCAAACATGAAGGTATTATCAACACCAAGCTAGTGAAGTGGAAAATATTTGTTACATGGAGGACAACCATCACAACCAGATGGGAGATTAAGAATAGATAATTTTAGGAAGTATCCCAGATGCAACCTTATCCAATGCATGTACTCCGTTAGTCATACTAAAGGACCTTAAATGTGCATATAAATCTGTGGACATTACTAACTTGATCAAATGTTTTGTTTGACCAGTCTTGTATTTAGAGACATTTTTATCCTATTTTCTATTAGAACTGAGTGTTTTGGCTATTTCCCTAGCAAAACCCTGTTCATTCGTCTTGCATATCATCTGTACATATTTCTATCTCTTTTTCTGTAGAGTTAATATCTGCATATTTTGTGAATTTATATCATACACTTTAGTGCAGTTTATTTGAGTTGTTGAGCTTTAAAATCTTAGGATTCCTTAATATGCATTCTAGGAAATTGAAAACTAAAACTACTATCTAATTTGATCTTTCATTGGATTCAGATTGCTAATTCAGAACCCAGTCCAAAGACTTGGAGCAACTGGGGCTGGGGAGGTAAATCTCTTTTAGCTTGATGAACATATTTTATTTGTGTGGTAAAGCCTGACATGGTTTTTCATCACTAGGACAGGTGAAATCTCATCCTTTCTTCAGAACCATCAATTGGGATATGCTCGCCAGGCAGAAGGTTATATGACATTATGACTGAGATTAACTGTCATCCAAGTTTTCTGCTTTTGCGACACAAACAAAAAGGTTGTTTTCTTGCCACAGGCAGCATTCATCCCCTCAACCGAAGGTGATGATGACACAAGCTACTTTGCCAGCCGCCATCCATGGAATGCAGCAGATGAACAGCTCCATAGAACATCTCGTGAATACGATGATATGTCTGATGCATGCAGTACGAGCTGCTGCAGCAGCCCTCACAGCTCCATCTTGGATGAAGATGTACAGAGATGTGTTTTTTAATCAATTTCATGAAATTGGTTATTAAATGGAGCTCTAATTCTCTTTAAAATTTTCTTTGATCAGGGAGATCAATGTGGCAGTATGGCAGACTTTGGACCGACACTCTCTGTGAAGTATTCCTTTAGTAACTTTTCTTTTAAGGTGAGAGTTTTGCAGAAACAAAATTGTTTAGATTATATTAGTTTGTGCTCTATATATCTTATTATGTAATCCTGTAAATTTTGTTCAGAATTTGTCACAACTGGCTTCTATCAACTATGATCTTATAACAAAATGTTGCAAAGATTCAGCAGAAGCTTCTCAACTTTGAGACCAATTTGGAGACAATAATTTGCTTCCATGGCTACCTATTTAAAAGTTTCAAGAGCTGGATGTGTTCAATGATACCTGCTAAATGATTTCTGCAACATGCCTGGCCTTCTTTTATTTAGGAGATGCACATCTGCCACAGCATTACACCAATAAATGGCAGTTTGATCCTACTTAACTGGGATACACGGTTGAACCGGCTTCCAACTTGTATGCTAGGTGAGGTTTTGTTCGCCAATCTTGAGTTCAATGTTTCTGTTTTGTTCCACTTCTTCTGATCCTTCCATTCTTAATGTCTCCAGATTAAACTGTAAATAGCACATCATAACTACCAATCTGGTTTATCAGCAACTCATCACCCAAATTCAAAGTTATCTTATTGCATATGTTGTACTTAAGGTCTTAGTTTAATTGGGAGGTTTGTAAGCCATTTGTTAGAAGGCTTCACAATCCCAGAATTTGTACAGTGGTACATGGCACCAACACTTGGGACTTGTGTTCAGCTTGCAAAATTACAAATATTGGTCAGGCATGAATTCATGTGATCATTCATGCCTTCACGTAATTCTTGAAGTGTTGTGAATTATGTGCAATTGGATCCATTATGATTTTGCTTGTTCATCAGATCTACTGGATAGTCTTTGAATCGTGGTTCATTGATGACAGTTCATTTCTGTACTTAGGAGACCATACTGTTACTTTTGCTTTCCTTTCTTATTGTCTTTTAGGAAGAATCTGCAAGATAATTGATATTATACTTTATTATAAATGAATTTAGATGTTTTATTTTCATAATTATAAAAATGTCAATATAATCTTTTAAAATTGAAGGATCAAGATGTAAAAATAACTAATTATATGAGATAATATATAATTAGTCTCATCATCCACTTAGCAGATTTCTTCCATTCTCTTAAAAAAATAATCTGCTGCTGCTGGCGATGAATCAGTGTGCTCAAAGCCTACCTCGCACAGGTATATATATGCTTTTCGGCAGTAGTGATAATTGGTTCTGATGCCGATCAAACTTATGGTTCTATCACTTCCTTGACATGTCAGCAGGATGATATGGATATACAATATTATAATAATTAATAACAACAATCATAATGCTCTAACCAGCAGGTGGCGACGACTACCACACGGTTCAGTTGAAAGTGCAAGTGAGCCCTAAAACATCAGGTTCCAGTTGAAAGAAACCAAGCCCTAAACATTCAGTTCAGTTAAAGAAAAACACAGATCTAACATCTTAGGGAAACTAAAAGCCAGCCCAAACCATCCAAAATGGGATGATCGATGTCCCGGTTCACATCTGGACCCATAATACCGATTGGGACGAACCGAACCAGGAAAATTTTTAACCCCTTGCTCTTCAGAGTATCTACATGCAAATTTCATTATGCGGCCATAGGTTATAAGAAGGCACTGCGCTGTATCCAACTAATTAAAATGATGTCGAGAAACAAAGCATCAAGTACACTTGGAAAATACTACATGTGAATCCTCATCGAGTCATGGGACCCTGTTTTAGCTGAGGGTAGGAAGGAGGTATCAATCTAAACAGTCCACAAACTTAGTCCTCTGCGTCCACCGAACCTCCCTTGAGGTGCAAGTGCTTCTCCCTCTTCTGGAACTCTGTCAGGCCCTTTCCACTGCCAGTAACACCAACCTTGCCCTTAGGATCATCTGGGGACTTGAAGATACTTTCTCGTTTACGACCAGAGAAGAATCCAATCTGCAACATCAAAAGATCAATTGAAATCTGATAATGATTGTGCACATTATGAAAGTAAGCTGGCACTGCCATAGAAACTGATGAATAGAGTAGTGGCCGCAACAAAAGAAAAGCAGAATATGAGCATAATCAGTACACAAAGCTCCCACTAATGTGAGGTTTGGGGTCTAGAGGGTCAACCTACATGACTTTTCCTCTAAATAGAGAAAGGCAATTTCCATGACTCGACACCTAATCTTTCAGGTTGCAAAGGAGCAACTTTGCAGTTGTATCAAGCTCTGCCCTCCAAAACAAAAGCGAAATATGACAAATGAAATCCTGATTATTTTTTACCTTCTTAGTTTTTCCCTTGGTGGATTGGAATTGCTGCCATGCATTCTGCCGCTTATTTTGTGCAACTTCTAGTTGTTCACTACGAACCTTTGACTTGAACGCATGTATCTTCTTGCGCTTTGAAGCTTTCTGCCAATACATGCAAGAATTTGTTATTTAGCAAAAATACTTGAGAAATAACAGGCAAATCACAAGCAAGTACTTGTTGCACAATGAACCAGTTCTTAGAAAAATTCCAAGCTACAAAAGATAAGGGGAAAAAATGTGAAACTGGCAGTTCAACTGATGATAATCCACAGAACTCCATGCTTCACAGAACTTTTGGCCACACAAAAAACAGGATTTAAATTATGTAAGTTCCATTCCTAACTAATTACACCATCAATAGATGTAATTCATTTTTACCACCACTGCCCTTTTTTTTAAATTTACACATGTGCAACACATAATTATATCTTAGATGGTAATCAGACCAGCCCTTTAATTAATTTCAGACTCATGAGAAAAGTAAATCATCACCATTTTCTTGTTGACCTAGCATTAAGAAATAAGTATGTTTTACTATTCCAAAGATTAAAGAGATGGCATATGCAAGCAGTATACTTGACATAACTCCATCTTCACATAAACTCCACACTTATATGGGTTTAAGCATTTAGATGACATAAGTTTCATTCCTAAATTATTACACCAGCATTTTCACAACTCATTTTCACAACCACTGCCATTTTTATTCAATTTACGCATGCACAACATATAATTGTATGTAGCAGATCATATCTTAGATGGTAAGGGGCCTTCTATCTAATTAGTTTCGTGCTCCTCATGAGAGAAGCAAATTGTTTTTGATAATCATCATTTTCTTGTTGATCTGGCATTAGGAAACAAGTATGTTGTAGTATTCCAAAGATTACAAGGACTACTGGTGAATCAAGAAGAATATCTAGTTACAGATAAAGACCGAAAAGGCATTAAAATGGGTGACATTATATCTGATAACACAAAGAAATGGCATAAGCAGTATAATGAACATAATATTCGTCTCTAGAGAATGCCCAATTACTTGGTTCTGGAAACCATAGTGAGCAGCTGGTCAAATTTACTTACCACGTCATCAGGATCATTGGGATCAATACGAAGTTTGGCAGGTAAGGTACGTGCTTGGAAGTCGGTTGTAGCAGCTTGTGCAATTTTCCTTTTGATGGCTTGTCGGGTAGCCTCAGCTTCTCTTTCAGCTTCTAACAAAGCATCACCCTCTTCAACTGGCCGAACATTAGCAGGATCCACCTAGATGCAGCATCAACAGCAATCATCACAAGTTAATAGAGTGGTTCATTAGGTAACATAAGCAATGTTGGATAAAATATAGTAGTAATAAAATAAAATTTCGTGCCTTGTTCACAAACAATTTGATAGAGAAGACCTAAACAAAAGAATTCAAGAACAGAAGGTTCAAATTCCACAACACCATTGAGTTGAAAACAGTAGAGTGACTGGAAAATGTTAAACAGGGAGATATAAGTGAATAAGGAGTTTGACACATAATAAATTGAATCTAGCAAATTACATCCAGTTTAAAGTAGCAAACACTAGAGGAGAGGAAGGATGGTTGACAAC
The DNA here is from genome assembly GCA_024322285.1 of Musa beccarii. Classification (NCBI taxonomy): domain Eukaryota; kingdom Viridiplantae; phylum Streptophyta; class Magnoliopsida; order Zingiberales; family Musaceae; genus Musa; species Musa beccarii. Next base: position 41,227,699 of record CM044395.1, on the reverse strand, counting down.
ACAGAATGAACTAGAAATTTTAGTATTTGAAAGATAGGAGATACACATTCTGTTCCAATTGAAAATTGGCCATAACAGAAACAAGGACATTTTTGAAATAAGAATTTGTAATGTGAAATTCACACCTTAAACAAGGAGAGATGAAAGGCCCAAAACTATCGTGAATTTACCAGGAAAAGCCCTTTTGCCTCTTCAAAATTGGGCTTGGTTCATTATATTAGTATTCAAAATATCTTTCTGCAGCTACATAACATGTTTTACAATGCATGCTTTACGGAACAATTAATATTCACTTCCTTATAGTCTAAACATGGCTATGATTTTTCCCTGCATAGAAAGGTTTTGTACTTTCTATCATGTCTACGCAATGTGGCACAACACAACTCCAAGCCCAAGGTGTCAATGTACTAAAGATGATGCAAGGATGAAAAATCATAATGATGAACAGGATGTTTAAGATCTCCCATCATGTGGATTACATAAATAATCAATAACGGAAAGAGAAGATAAATGAATAGGAGAAGAAGATGCTCAAAATATATTGAATGCAAAAGAAAACTTATTTCATGCAAATGCTTTCTAAAAGTGCTCAATTAACCAAAAGAAGCATAAATATAACATGTATGAAACTGCGACAAGATGGCTGTTATAAAATGTCATCAACCATGAACTGCTTAAGATTGTTGAACAGAAAGCCTCTTAAACCATCTATTCTCTACTCACATACTTTAAATTGGATTTAAAGCTTTAATTCTTGTCTTCTAAACTATCCATTAATGATGCTTTACCCAAAAAACTATTCATAAATGATGGAAAAAAATGGATGCTTCAGGGAAAACTTCTGGATAGTCATCTAGTTAATCTGAAAAAAGTCGCATACCTCCTCCTTGTTTCCCCATTCATCATAGCAGACATAATACCCATTAGGAGTAATAGCCTCGATTGTGGCATCATACCTGAACATTCAACTAATCAACACATAAAAGAGAATAGGTGAAACAATTGAAAGAAAAATATACTAACATAATTAAATCTATCATGGCATACACACCATTCCCCATCCTCACTCCAAACCGCTTGAACTTTGGTACCAGCAGAAAATCCATATGGCTGAGAATGTTCATATGATGCCTAAAGTAAGATGCCAGGCATTGGTTAAGACAAACTGGAAGGTAACACAAAGGAATAAGTTCATACATGAAAATTTTCTTAAAAAGATAAGAAAGTTAAAACATCATGTTAATTTGTTTGAAGAAATAAACCAGAACTAACATTTAACAAGTATTTTAAAATATGACATAGGGCAAAGTTGATGTTTCTCATGTATTTAAAATATGCCATAGAGCAAAGTTGATGTTTCTCATGTATAAAATAAAACAACACTGTGAACTTAGGCCCTTCACTGTGAAGCAAGAGCATATCAAGACCAACTGAACAAAAGAGTTACGTCATAATTGAGAGAACTGGAAGGATAAGTAATTGAATCAATACTATACATGTGATGAACAGCATACAAGAGTTCAAGCTTGTAAATTGTGGACATATTAGGGCAACATAACAGAAATATAAATGCATAAACTTTCATATGATTTCCACCTTATCCAATATTTAGTAGATAACTTGTTTAATGAAGTTAATACCAATTGCAAAATGAAAAATAAGACCATAATTGACCAGATAAAATCATTGATGGAATAACCACCATCGACTGAGATGCTCCACCAAACTGATCCTGGGGAGATGCATCTGTATCAAGCTGGTTAGCATCTGCTGGCTTTGCAGTCACCAAGAGTTCCTCTGTCAGTGCAATAACCTACATTCTCAAAAGTAACACTAAATTTAGCATAGAAAGGAGGAACCTATTTTTCTTGACAATCCACAATTTAGATCTAAAGCTTCAAACTTAGGATGCTGCGTGAACATCCGAAATCAGGTTATCATAAGCAGGCAGGCATTCTGCCATTGTGAAAGGCAAAACCTGCAGAAAACCAAGATAAAGAGTGATGGCATATTAAAACACAATCTTTCACATATAGCTGTTGCTTTTCTGGTCACAATATCTCATATATCTCCAACTGCTGCAAACAAGAGAGCTATTACAACAAATCATCCTTCTCACCTTTCAAGGTGTTAAGAGAATCTAAAATCCTCATCAAAACCCACTGGCATGATGCAGCCAGATCATGCTGTCCTTGAAATATCTTATCGTTCCTTGAAAAATACATGGCAAAGCAATAGCATGTATTGATAACTTATAATTACGATAAGGCAAAAAGAGACATTATTCTTTCTTGCTATGAATATTTGTATTGCACTAGAGCTGAGAGTTAGTATAGCTCACGTAGAACCACAAGCAGTCAATACGGTGAACATCCATATTTCACAAGTAAGGTGATTCATTGTTTAGAAATTACCACTAAAGCATCAATGCAGCTTACCTCTTCAAGCTCCTTTTCCATATCTGCATATTCAGAGTTTCCAGGGTCATCAGCCAAAAGTTTTCTGACCTGAAACATAGAACAAGTTGAACTGTAAAGATGTTTAGGAAAAATAAACAAAGGAATAAAAAAAGTGAATTCTACATCATCATGGATGCTGAAGTCTTACAATCATGGATGCTGACAAAAATCCTTATCACAGTGAAACAAAAAGGGAAATTAAAATGACACCAGACATGAGCTGGTATTCGTAATACATTGAATAGTAAAAAACAAGAAAAATTTTCTGGAATATGTACAAGAATATCTGCAATAAGCCAATAATAACTTTCCCAAAAACTAATCAAGGAATTCGATAAACAGTTACAGTTTAAACATCTTATTTCTGAAAAGCATGCCAGCAAAGTTGAGAGACCAGGTTAAACAGTAAGAATTAGGCACATATTGTTGCTTTAAGTAACTGTTGAAGGGGCCCAATGGAATCCCTCAACTTCCATCATCACATGATGGATAATGCATAACATAATCCAAAAAAGTTAGTCATGCAAACTACATGCTTTGGGAAACAAACCTAAATGGTTTCAACATGACTTTCTTTGCTATGTTCCATATTCTCCACATGGTAAAATACAATTCTCTGCATTTATCTCAAGCAACAAACTTTGCTAAATAAGGCAGCTAACAATAGCAACCTTAGATACATACAGTATGCACACTCGTACAAAAACACTGTGCCTCTACACCATGTCCCAATTCTTGAAGAGTATCTGGTTTTCTCACTGGTGAAATAAACTATCTGTGTATCCTCATGGAGATGGTGAAAAAGGACCATGACCTAATTCTAGCAAAACATGAATTTTGGATCTTACAAAATAATTCATGTTTTTCGATGCATCAGTAAATGTATCTGACTGCATTGTTTTTGTCTAGTGTAAAATTATAAGCCATTCAAACTATTAACAACTGTAACACCTAGCTTAATTACTTGCATAGAAGATTCAAGTTTCTATGGTCCACTAATCAAGTCAGATTCATCCAGTGGAAATGTGCACAATAACAAACAAGTGCATAGAACAGCTGAAATCATTGTAATGCATGCTACTATGCTTGCAGCAACCACTTGAAACTACAAAAAAATCAAAAATCAAGAAATTTCAAGCAAATAGAAAATCCGATTACTTATACGTTCAAACAAAAGACATGTTTTAAAAGCAAAACCCCTGAGTCTACAGATATCACACCCGCGAAACCCTAAAGAAGATATCTTGAATACACGAAAACCTACAAGACAGAGAAATCGATTAAAACCTAGACTGCGAAACGAGAGACCATAGCGCAATGAACATGGAAACCCTAATACCACGGAAGCGATCACCACCGAGGCCAGCATATAACAAAATCACCAATCTTGGGAGGTCTAAGAACAATAATATCCAGAAAAGAAACAGAGAAGCCGAAATCGGACCTCGCGTAGCTGATCTTTGTATGTGGACACATTGGAAGCTAGATCTTCGATGCTTAAGTCCTCGGCCCCTTGCATCTTTTCCCTCTGTATTTTCCCTTCGGGCTTTTGCTCTCGATTCGCTCCGCCCCTTCGAGGAGATTCGAAGGTTAAGGGAGGAACCCAAAATTTTGGTTCTTGTATTCTCCTCGTTTCTAATTTGTGACCCTCGACATTTTAATAAAATAATGTTTCTTTTATCAGTTGACTCCGAGGACACGATAGAGAATCAATTTCGTGTATATATATATATATATATATATATATATATATATATATATATATATATATATATATATATATATATATATATATATATATATATATATATATGTATGTATATATAACTCAAAATTTTGCAAATATATCATTGTAAATTATTAGAATTATAGAAGAACAGCCCTTTCACACTAATACACACTAGATGGAATGACCCTTTTGTGGGCTTCAAAATAATTACTATAAGGAAATAATAATTTATTTTCATTTGTAAGATTTTTATTTTTCAACTTATTTTACAAAAATCATTTTTAAACTTAAGAATAAATGATTGAGTCTGTCAAACTTCTATATCAAGTTTAACTTAGACCAATTAGGTTGATTTTAACTATTGATAAAAGAAAGAAAAAAAACCATAGAAGTTGTAGCCTTCACAAGTTAATTATATTTGAAGTTTGAAGTTTCTCTTAAATGTCCTTTTATTTTTTTATTCGATTTAATGTTTACATTAAACAAAGTTTCAAGTCTTCCTAAGAGCTACTTGAAATAAATATTTTTTTTTTTGTACTTAGGTCATTTGGAAAGATAGAATTCATTGACATATAAATCTTATTTTGTGTAATGCTATAGGAAATAATGACTTCACAAATATCTCACCGAGCAACATTTTGGCATCATATAATTGATACCTTAATGCTAAGTGATTGATATCTCAATATCACATCCTCATCATTTTTGTAATATGCAACTGACAATGTATCATCTTCTATACTATATTATACTTATAGAGCGTTCCTCGAATTTAGCACAATACATTTTCATCATATTTGAAAAATACGTAAAATCATTCCCAATATCAACTCATGTTGGTAAGCATAACAATTTCTGAGTCACACTATAAAAGGCCCCTCAAATGCATTTCAAAACGCATTAAAAAAACTCACATTCAATCAATGACTTTCTTTGTCACTATTGATATTTTGCTGACATCTTAACTTTTAAACTAATTTAAGTATCAGAAGGATTTTATTTGATGTACTCTCGACACGATTTTGGAGGACCCAACACCTCTTGGATTTGATTTTTCTCGATATCGACAAGAGACAAATGCAGAATAGAATATCAATTCATTTTGAATCAGCAACTCTCAGACAATCAAATGTCAATTTAACACCTGCTTAGGTTCTTAAGTTCTTTCATAGACTGTTGAAAGCTTAATAGAATAATTAAATTGGGAAAAAGAAGGATGATTTCCAAAATCAAGCATCAGAACAGCTCCTTACAGGAAACAGAACAGCTTGTGTATCACCACTATATAATAACGTAGTACATAGCAGCCTGCCAAGATATTGTCCTAATGGTGAAAGTAATCTCAAACTTTTTTAGGCAGTTTAATATTTTGGAGAACCAACAAACAGCACACAACTCAACATCTACAGAGATGTTGAACAGATTAGCATACATTATTTGATCAATACCTGCACCAAGTCATCATACAGAACAAGAAACCAGTGCAAGTAAAACAAGGTACCAGGACTTAGTTACGTCCAACATGAAATATACAACAGTGCACAAAATGAAATATACAACAGTGGCCAAACTAACAATCTATCCCTCTCAAGGAATACTGATAAGCCCTTCTACACCTCTAGCCCTCCACATGAACTTGATCAAAATTCCAGTCTCTAACTAGATCCCTACTCACAGCTCGGCTCCGGAGAAGGCGTGGAGTTCCTGCCAGTCCTTGACCCGTTGCCATCATGGGGAATGGTGTCACTTTGGATGTTGAAATGGCACTAGCTGTCCCAGTGGCGATGGTGACCTTCCGAATTAAGCAGGTAACTGCAGCACATCGCCCCTCATCTTCTGAACTTGAGATGGAGTAACTCCTAAAGGATCGTGATGGACTATCCATGCTATGGCACACAAGACACGCTAAACTCATTGCGGAGATACAGGTGGCCACAGCAGAAACTGTCATAACATAGGACAATTGTTACTGTGGTAACTTAGCACAATTGTTAGTAGGCATTTAAATAGATGTAAAAAATCACCAAGTGGTACCAACAGAGAACACAATGATTTTCACAAAGTTCATTCTGCTGTAAGACAGTCATTTGCATTCATGATATCTGCAGATTCTTTCCTTATGTGTTTCATGGAAAGTTTTATTTTATAAAAAATTTAGAAAAACAAAATTAATAGTGAAGTCATATGATATTTTATCCGTGTGAAGCCATTCCAAGGATTAATTCTTGGGGGAACAGAACTCGATAAATTACAAACAGGAGAAATATGAAACTATAACATGTTTTTGCAAGAGAACTATTAAAACAACTACTGAAATCTGGATGACTTTGATTAGAAGTTTTTACCTTTTTCTGATAAAATGTCATATTTTCTTGTGCCTAATTGGCGAACTATTTAACACATTGATACCAGGGGGATGGGATGAATATCAAGGAACTATATATCTAAACCCTTCAGAATGTATTCTAGACTCCTTTTTTCTTTTCCCCCTTTATGCCTGGTACAACATTTTAAAAGGATTTATCAGGGGTTCTTCTTTTATTTAAATGATTTCAAAAACATGTGAAATATTCATATCATTTAAGAAAAGGATATTTATGCTAGCCACCTCAATCCTTCAGAAGACGAAGACCAACTGCCATAATTATTCATTTATCCTTTTTGTTTCTTATGTAAGTTTCCTCCAGTAATCTCTTAATTTTCTAAGCAGAATTCTTAAAATTATCAAAAAGAGGAAACTGGATTTTTGGTAATTAAATGATTATGTTATGGTCAATACTCTGCTCCTCAACTGTTCAATACAGAAATTGGTAATTTAAATAAACAGGATAATTTGAACTGTATGTTAATTTAAAGGATGAGTTAATACAGTTATGAAATTGATGTTGTTTAGCTGTGACTATTCCCCTTGCCAATTCAAGTGGCCAACTTGATCCATCCAACTATACTAATAATGATAAGAGCTTATCAGTTATCACAATACCCACATCCGGATAAACAATAAAACATTTAGTAAGCACATTAGCTAATTAAAAGAATATTCAGTTCAAGTATCCCCTGATATATCTTTTTTGTATCAACAATGCTCAGACTTCAAAATTTAAGATATTTTGGTGACATTATTAAAAAAGATTCTTTCTAATATCATATCATCTTTAAATATTTAAAGGTAATGCTGCATACATTGACCCTCCCCAAATCTTGTATTTGCAGGAGCCTCGTGCACTAGGTATGCTCTTTCTAATATTCTACCATCTAAAGCTTATGAGCTTATATCATAACAGGATAATTAATACATTTTCCAATATCTTTCCCATAATGCTCCATAGCAATTCTGTATTCTCAAGTTCTTTAATATTGTTATATTTCTTATACCAACTTTATGTTATATCAATATATAAATTTTTTAAAAATGAGGTCCAGCAGGGCATCTGAATAATTTAAGAAGTATTCTTGCAATGGCATTCATGAACATTTACTTGGATAATATCTATACTTAAAGCATCTTTGCGACTAGAGGCAGTGATCCAACATCTTTAAATTGGTTTTGATCTTAGACTGATAATCTTAGGAACACTTCATTGAAAAAAATAGATTGAAAGCATAAAACCTTAACCGAAGATCCCTTCAACTACCTTCAACTAATGATATTAATCTGAATTCTGAAAGATCCCAAAAAATAATCAATTACTGTAGAACAATAAAAAGCATAATCAACTACTTGTAGAACAATAAATATTCAACATTGACTAAGTCATTTGGTCTCCACAAGTTACAAAGTAGCAGTCTAAGTGAAGTCTGTCTCCATGAGTTACAAAGTAGAAGCCTAAGTGAAGAGGTTGCATAATCTAATTAAGGAACTTCCAGTAAGCAAACTAAAAATGATGGACAACTGTTTATTATCTTTCCATGGTCATACTTATGAGAACTCCTAAGCTGCAGCATCTATACATGTTAATGTTCTCATTAGATTATATAATTTATATGGGGTATCGATCAATAATAAGACATGCACATGACATATATAGCTATTGTTAATTAAATTATTGAAAAAATGAAAGCACAATTTTAAGTTTGCCATACAAATGCATTGAACACATTTCTTTTTTCTGATTGTTGCATCAATCTTTAAGAATGAGAATCAATGATGCTATATAAATTAAATGTGCATAATAATGTAGGAATTGAGAAGGAATGAGAATGCACAATATAATGGTTTGATGATGAACCATATGTATCTGAAATTATCCAGATATATTGCATATACTTATTGTTGTTTTTGTTGTAGTCTTTATTTTTTATTTTTTATATTTGTGTTTATTTTTCCGAAAATATGTATTACCAATTCAGTTTTTTTTATAATCTTTTTGAATCAATTGCAGTTTTTAAACAACTTAAGCTTGACGGCTCATTTCAAATACAGGCTTGAGATAGAGTTCAAGTTATCTAAAAGATAAACAAACTATTAACAAGTTGAACCTAGTCCGAGCTATGACCCTCCTAAAATAAACCAACTCAAGCTTCAGCATCATTTCAAGTTTTCGGCGGCTTGGCTGAAGCTCTATTGTAACCCTAATTTTGAGAGAGATATAGGTAGTTTAAGACTTTAAGTATTATCATGATAATCTTACTTCTTGATATGGGATCACATAAGGAATCTAGTTATATGGTTCTAAGGGTGAACTTTAACTTCATGATAGAATTGCTATTTCGCGACCTATGTAACCAAGATTTGAGACATTGAAAATTGAAACCTCCTTGCTTGCAGGGTAAGGCTGGTTACATTGACCCTCACCAAGCCCTACATTGTTGAAAGACTCATGCATTGGGTGTCACTCCTTAGTCAAATATGGTTTTTCCCTACCTCCCTGTAGCAACCATCATTCCTAGTTCGAAGAGTTGATAAGTATTAAAAGATCATAATTAATTAGTTTAATATATAATGGAGTCTTATAGAAGTCAAGCAAGTGCTAATCCGATTTTTATTTCCAAAAAAGGTCACCATAATGTGAACAGAGAGATTATAATGGCTTCATATGCATGAAAAGGCTGCTTTAAGTAGCTTGGCACTAGCTTTAATTTTTTGTGCACTTTTCATTCCTAAATGCCTTTTTTCTTTTTTAACCCTTCATTTATAACCTCAAACTTTTCTATTTGTGCTCGTCCATTACGTATAGTTATTTTCTACTTCATAATGTTTTTTGTGATTGTACTAAAAAGTCAATCAGAATAAGAAAACATAACTGAGCTACTACAACATTCAATACGGTGTCAAGCAATAAGTACTGTATATGATCTTAATTTTCTTATTGTAATTGCTAATTTTCCCCACACCCCAACTTATAGTGGATCTTACTTATTTTAATTTCAAAATAGAGCATCTCCTTCAAAGGCTGCTAAAATTTTCTTTTTTTCTTGAGCTATAAATAAAATAAGAGAACACCATAGTGAATCCAAGACAATCATTTCCCTCTTATAGTATTATTAATCCCACATGTTGTACAAGAACAATACAGTAACAACAAAGCCATAAGTCAACTATTTCAGGTCAGCTACATGGATCTTTTACTTCCACTATGATCTGTAAAAAGTCATACGTTTAGTTAAGTTTGAAGTACCTAAATATTTATTTATAGCTTCTATTAAAGTCTTTTTAGGTCATCCTCTACCTGTTCTCGTACCACTAACATTAATCATTTCATATTTTCTGACTTCTGTATCCGGAAACCTCCTAAGCACATGTTCATGCCATTTTAAATGATTCTCTCATCTTATCCTCTAACGAAACGATACCTAGTTATTCACAAATAAAAATATTTCTTTTCTTATATTTGCTAGTAACTCCACATATCCATCTTAGCATTCTTATCTCGATAATAAATTTTTTTAATATTTTTTAACTATCCAACACCCAAATCCATTAAGTATTGTTGGTCTCACAACTGTCTTATAAAATTTTTTTAATCTCAAAAGTCTCCGATGATCACACAAGACTCTTGAAATTTAATCTAAAGTAAGATAATCAGATAGAACTCATAAAAATATCTTAAAAAGAGAGTCCAATCTAATATCCAGTTGATAGTAAATAGTAAGCACGATCAGATTAAAGAACATATGAACAAATGAAATAGATGATAAATAAGCAAGAGAAAACTGAATACGTCCACATTTTACATCAATGTCAATGATCAATCAGTCACTGACTAAATAACATAAAAAAATAATTTTAACATTTCATTTCAGGAAAATAAAAAAATCTAAGAATTAATTATTGAATGTCCTAAAGTCAAGGTTAAATAACAAAATGATGATGAAAAGCAAATCAGCTATCACCCAAACATTACAAAAATGAAAGCAGGTTTTAGAGTTGATAAAACTAACTTAGCAATGACTGGTGAAGGAATTTCACATGAGTGATTAATGGTGCCAAATTTACACAGTTTTACAAGATGGTCAAGATTTATCATCCAATTTGCTGGGATACAATCATCAATCTTAATATCAGAGTTGATCAAACTAAAGGAATAGTTTCAATCAACCTATCAGATTCTAGAATCTTCCTTGAAATACTTAAAAATGAACGCATCCAATGCATGAGACTCTCGCCAATATGGGATCCGAAGAGGATCGATGTACTAAGTCTTACCTTGAAATATTTAAATATACTATTTTCGTGAATCGATCCTTGGTCTTTCATGTCACAAAGGAACAACCTTATCGTTGTACAAAGGCCCTCCCTCATGCACGCACACTTCCATGATTCCATCTATAAATATCTTTCACTGCTCAATTCTGTAATAATATCCATCTTTTCCTCTAACATTCTGGGTCATATAGTCATATATTATTACTTTTCCCGGCAAATTGTATTATCTTGTACCATGAACGAATTCAGATACTGAGATATTACCAAATAGTCGGTCTCGTTCTGCAGCTAATCAGGGGCATCTATAGGCAACAAAATTCCCTCACAATTATCAATAAAAAATAATATGGCAACTCCGGCAAGCTGTTCACCCTCTATACCCAAAAAGATCCACAAGGTATCAGTCTAATCATCCCATCAATCATCAAAAATCATATAAATTTATCACACGTGAAAACCGACGAACAGCAGACAACAAAATCTAACAAATCTCAAACGGGTTTCACGTCGGAGGGGGAAGAAGAATACTAAAAGGGAAGGCGGAGACGAAGCTCGTCCGATCAGAATAACTTAATGAATCGGAAAGATGAAACGACCAAACAGCTTTGTGCAGCAATCATCAAAGAGCAGCATGCTTCTTGATCTACTGCACAAGGAATAAAAGGTGCAATTTTTAATTTCTGATCGAAGGGTAGAGAGCGAGCGAGAGGATGCTTACCTTGCGGAGGTGTGCGAAAAGCTTTAGAGCGAGGGTTACGGATTTCGAGAGCGAGAGATGGGGAAGGAATGAAGGGGATCCAGAGAGAGAGAGAGAGAGCTGACATGGGTGGGGATCAGGAAAAGGAAGGGCCGCCACGAGACGATTCTAACTCATTTGCGTACATCGACTGCGGTTTATGGTACCACTCAAGTAATGATTTAAACCACCCTACAGGAAACGCGACACGTCTTCCGACTCGTGCCTTGGGTCGTGGTTTTGTGGCCCAGAGATGCAACACTTTTTGGGACTTCTCTTGTTAGCATGAGCTAAAGAGCTAAAGGTTCGTTGACGCCAAGTCAAATTTGTAAACGCGTAATGGCTCCATCGAGATGAATAGGAAACTTAAGTCAATTACATGAGATAACGGTCAATTCTATAGCAGGGTCAAGGTAGTTATTTTAGTAAATTACATGGAACAGAGACAGTGCAGAAGGTGAGGTAATAACATTTTTAATTCAACTTCAGTTTTTTACTATTTTGTTTAAATGATATTGGATGGTATATACCATGTTATCATTGGTAATATCAATCAAGATTTGTAACTGTCATTTGACATAGTACGGACAATATTTATAGTATCTAAGAGATTTTGATACATAAAACAAGGTAATATGTCTTATATACGTTCAATATAGGACAAGTATCACTCAGCATATATCCTATATTTATATTTTTTAAAAAATTTTAAGTTTTTTTAGACTTACCAATGTTTCAACATTCAACACATCAATACATATCAGTTAAGAGCCCATCGATACACTCAACACACTATACATATCAATTAGGATCCTAGATCGTTATAACACCATACATAAATTTATGAATCATAATGTCAATTTTCCGTCAATCTAATTTATTACCAATATCACTATTAGATCGAGATTTAAAACCTATAACACTAATAATTCTATTGATAAAAGTACTTGAAAATCTAAATTGAATGCTTGGTCTTTATTGTTTCTTTTCGTTTCCAATACAGCTTCATGAAGTATACCCAAACTAAATTTCCATCCTTAAAGATGCACCCAAATCTCATAAATACATTCTGAAATAACTACTATTATGTGGCATGGGAAAGGTTGAAAGAATACAAACACATTGCAAGACAATTGGCCACTTGTAGCCTTCATCATTGTTCTAAAATCGAACCCAACATCTAGTGCACTGAGCCATGCAGTCTCCCTTACAGTCCACATTGTAGCCCAAAACTTTGGGGTTCCTAATAAGAAGATTTCGAAGAGCTTTCCCTTTGATTCCCCAATCCTTCTCCAGCATGCCAATGTTCGTCTGCACTTCATCAACTAGACTGCATCCAAGCACCTCAGGAAACTTCTTCAGTAATTTGTATAGGTCCTCATCGTTAAGGCCCAAACCTTTGATGTAATCCAACATCTCATTTATCTTTTGTACCTTTGGAACTTCCTTGCTTCTTTCTTCCCCCCAATAAGGTGAATGAACCCAGCCAAATGCCTTTTTGAGAATGGAGTTTGCTTCCTCAATCGAAAAATTTAATGTGGAGAGTATTTCTGTGCACGTCTCCCATGTTTTCTTCTGTTCATCTTCTAATAGGACAACCTGTACCTGTTCAACTGAGTGTATCCTCCACTTTTTTGAAGTGCAACTTAAATTGCAACTTTTGTTTTGGCTTGCACTCATTCGGACAACAGGCCTGAATCCACATGATGATTTACATATAGGCAGCACCAAATTTGGTATTGGAATTGAAGTATCCAACTGGAAAAAAGCAAATTTATGACAGTCAAAATATATCATATATGTAACAGATTTAATTAAACGCTAGTAATATATGATAAGTGGTACAATTGGTACATAGATAAATTAATATATCAGACCCTTTTTTTTTACTGTCATGCATGTCTCAGACAAATGCCCAAAGTAAATCTTCTAGACAGCAGGACTCAGATGACGGAGGAAAATAGCTCTTATACAACGATGTAAACTAATTTTAGTTTAATTAATTTATAACATAAACTGTCATAAGTGATTTTCTACTTGTTGTCATGGTTTAAATCACAGAAATATCGTGTCTACTTTTAAGGAAGGTTGAGTATGTTGATCCTCCCTAGGTGTAATATCGGTAGAGATGATGCATATACATTAACCCTCTCCAGATGCATATTGGCAGAAAACTCATTCACTAGGATCGTCCTATTTAATTATATTGATAAATTTCTCTCTCTATGACATGCAACAATGAGGCAAAAGTTACTATCAAGTGAGAGGGAAGTCGTAAAAAAGGATGTACCAAGAGAGAGCAGGATGCTGAGTATTCACAGGTCGGTAAAGTCACTGCTGATGATCGCCCCAACATTCCTAAACAAACAGACAAGTGAACATTGAGAAAAATGAATAAATTCATCAAACAGGAGAAAAATGATAAAGAAAGCAATAACAAGGAAAAACAGATGGGTTTTCATTGGAAAATAACTACAAGGGAAGAGCTAAAAGACCTGCACTCCAACAACAATTGACTGTCAAGAAATTAAAATTTTAATCTCAATCAAAACCCAGAAAAACACAATACAAGGGGTTAAATACAATCTCCTAATTTGTTAGCAGTCATAGCTTTTAACATATCATAACCAAATTGGAAAAACAAGATATTACAGTAACTCTATCATGAGCTCCATTTCACTGTATGCCGTAAACATACATATATGCCTGAGATCCAAGAAAAACACATAACAAGAGTTAAACTCAATTGCCTATTTCCTTGCAGCGTTGTAGTTTCTATCATAACCAAATTGCAAAAAGCAGATATTCCAATAACTCTATCACAAGCTCCATCTCACTGCGCACAAACACACAAATATACATCAGATTGTATGCATGTGTAATTGGTTATCTACATTTATAAAAGTAACTTCCTATTAGGTTTGTTTCTTCAACTCTCAGGTCATAAAGCTTTCGTCTCCTTTTAATCTGGTTGAGTTTTCTACAGTAAAGCAAACATTGTTCAAAAGAAAAGAAGATAAAATGACTTCCATTAACGGTGATGGATGCATCACCTACGACTACAAATCAATCCACATGAAGGTAAAAAAGACTTCAAGGGAAATTAATGCTTTAATTATGGGTTTCATTTCTCCAAATTTGTGTATCCTCAGTTGTGTCTTGTTTCAGTCTTTTCCACCGTGTGACCTCCAACTATTCACTTACAGAGTTTGACAAGAATAAATGCTTCGAAACTCCTACGGAATTACTTTAGAAGACACCAAATGTTGTTAAACTAAATAATGGGAACTTTTAATCTTTATTGCCTTTAGATACATTTTTCCTATGAACATATTATTTGTATTGCAGAAAAATATAATCCATGGTTAACCCCTCTAATTGTCTCCTTCTGCACAGCCCTTGTGTATCTTGTTTGCATCATTCTAATTGGTGCTTGAATAGCTAAAGAAATAACTCCTACCATTTGTTGGGGTCAAGAGCGGCACTAAGAGGGGGTGGGGTTGTGGTGGATGGCGTGTATTAGTGCAGCGGTAAGATTACGACAAATTCAACGATTTCGGGAGATTTCAGAAAACTTCGTACGATAAATCGTTTCGATGAAAGCCGTATCGGAAATGTGTTAAGCTTGAAAGCGATTCGTAATGAGAGGGATTCGAGTAATTGCAGTAAGGTAAAGGCTTGCAGCAAAGATAAACAAGAATAGAAATGCAAACTTTTCACTAGTTGTCCTCCTTCCAACGGGCGAGGATTGACTCCCTTACAGCGCCTTCTCCTTTTGACGGGCTCAGGAGATAACCTTTACAAGCACTCACACACTTCTCTCTTTTTGCTGAAAACAAATGGAAGCTAGAGGAGGGATTTCTAAAGGGATTTTTACAATGTTTTCTTCCTTTTAAAGTTTGTGTGCTCGTGTGTTCAACCCAGGGATAAGAGGGGTATTTATAGGCTCCAAATGGATTCAAACTTGGAGCCAAAAACCTTTCTATCCCGGGTACTGGCGATACCACCGCTAGTGCTGGGCAGTACCACCGCCTGGCTCACTGCCACTGTCAGTGTACTGGGCGATACCACCGCCCAGACTTAGTCTAGAAGACTGAGCCTTCTGGCGATGCCACCGCCTGACATGGCACTTGGGCACTGTTTGGGTCTTTCATTCGACCCAACACAGCCCTAATGCATGCCTAGTTGGCCCCTAACTGGGTTGGCCCAATTACAACCCAATTAAGCTAATCCTACTCCAATCTAGACAATACAATGCGAATCATAATTAGTTGCCCGGCACGTCATTGGTCCATCGGCGCTTCGTCCGACACTTCGATGCATCGTCCTCTCTTGCGGCTAGTTGCCCAATCGGCAACTGACCTCCGCTGCCCCGATCTCCTTGGCGCAGCTCCGCTCTTCTTGGCCCAATGCCCGATTTCTTTGTCCGAAGCCTTCTGTCGATCGTCGACCGGACCTCCGGCTCGACGTCCAATCTCTTGACGTGATTTCCTTCGACGCAACGCTGATTCATCCTGCGTCAATTGTCTAATTCTGATCGAGAGTAGACCTGCGTGACTCAAAACGCAATTAGATAACTAGAACACAATCAATTAGTTTCATTATCAAAATCCGAGATTCAACACCATTCACCAACAACAACACTACTAAATGTATCTGCCCTTGGTTTAGACACAATATCAAATGGAATGTTCAAGGTTGATGGTTAATCATCTTATATTGACAAATTTCGAATAGAATATCATCTTCATAATTCTTTAAAGGGCACAATAAGCATTTCTGTGAAAATAGTAAGTCAGTGTACAATAAACATTCTCAGTTAACCCTAGAATGCTATTTGGTGCTTCCCACATAGCTTTATATATCTAAAAAGTGTGTGGGTAAAGTAAATTGTACAAGTAGCTTCTTACAATGAAATGATGAAAAAGCTATTTCACATTGTTAAAAAAAAGGAAGAATGTTCCATTACATCAAATAGTGTATATGACGCTCACACGTGGATTCAAACTTGAGGCCTATCACTTGTGCAACAATGCGCTAACTAACCCGGATATATCAACAGAGGCACTCTTAGATAGTTTAAATCACCCCTCCTAAATAGCATAACTCTATTAATAAAGTTAGAAGTAAGAATGTGTGGAAAAACAAAGCATGTTTGTAAGAAGATAGACCAAGGAAAGAAAGAATGTGAAGTGTAAAGGAAAGAGGATTCTCCAACAATATTCTAATTTTTATTTGTATTATAATTCTGCACAAGGTACTTGGCAGATGACATCGCTGCATGGAAATACAAATGTTTAAAAGGAATTTACATCCAACAAAGAACTTGAAACAGAAATAAATGCTTATCTTACTCCTGTATTCCCAAAATGAACCTAGAATAAATGATCTATGGAGCTTTACTTCTTGATCAAAATTCTAAGGGTGAACTTTAACTTCATGATAGAATTGTTGTTTCTCGACCTACGTAACCAAGATTCAAGACATTGAAAGTTGAAACCTCCTTGCTTGCAGGGTAAGGCTGGTTACATTAACCCACACCAAGCCCTACATTGTTGAAAGACTCATGCATTGGGTTTCACTCCTTAGCCAAATATGGCTTTTCCCTACCTCCCTGTAGCAACCATCATTCCTAGATTGAAGAGTTGATTAGTATTGAAAGATCATAATTAATTAGTTTAATATATAATGGAGTCTTAAAGAAGTCAAGCAAGTGCTAATCCAATTTTTATTTCAAAAAAAGTTGACTATAATGTGAATAGAAAGATTACAATGGTTTCATATGCATGAAAAGGCTGCTTTAAGATAATATCATAATAACTTTACTTTTTGGAGCACTTTTCATTTCTAAATGCCTTTTTTTCCTCTTTAACCCTTCATTTATAACCCTAAACTTTTCTATCTGTGCTCGTCCATTACATAAATTATTTTCTACTTCATAATGTTTTTTGTGACTGTACTAAAAAATAAATTAGAATAAGGAAACTTAATTGAGTCACTACAACATCCGATATGGTGTCAGGCAATAAGTAATGCATATGATCTTATTTTTCTTATTGTTATTGTTAATTTTCCCCACATCCCAACTTATAGTGGATTTTACTTATTTCAATTTCAAAATAGAGCATCCCCTTCAAAGGCTGCTATTTTTTTTTCCTGAAATATAAATAAAATAAGAGAATACCATAGTGAATCCAAGACAATCATTTCCCTCCTATAGTATAATTAATCCCACATGTCGTACAAAAATAATACAATAACAATAACAACAAAGCCATAAGTCTCAACTATTTGGGATTGACTATATGGATCTTTTGCCTTCATTGAGATTTGTAAAAAACCATACATTAGTTAAGTTCAAAATACTTAAATCTTTATTCATAGTTTCTATTAAAGTATTTTTAGGTCTTCTTTTACCTCTTCTCGTATCACTAACATTAATCATTTCATCGCTTCTAACTACTGTATCCGAAAGTCTCCTAAGCACATGCCCATACCATCTTAAACAATCTTCTCTCATCTTATCCTTTATCGAAGCAATAACTAGTTGTTCACGAATAAAGGTATTTCTTTTTCTATATTTCCTAGTAATTTCACACATTTATCTCAACATTCTCATCTCAACAATATAAATTTTTTGTATATGTTGTTTCTTAATTGCCCAACAAATTCATTTCAAATTATTAATATTGCACACATGTTATACAACAATAATAAATAAATAAATTTTCAATGATATCTAAATCTTGATAATAAATTAGTGAAGAGAAAAAGCAGAAACAGAACAAATAATTGAATAACATAGTTCGCTGAAATTTAATCTAGAGTTATGATACGACAGAAATCACAAAAATCTCTAGAAAAGAAAGTTCACTTTAATATCCAGTTGATAGTAAATAGCAAGTTGATCAAATTAAAGAAAATATGAACAAATGAAATACATGATAAATAAGCAAGAGAAAACTGAATAGGTCCACATTTTGCATCAATGTCAACGATCAATCAGTCACTGACTAAATAACATAACAAAAAAAATTCATTCTAATATTTCTTTTCAAGAAAATCAAAAATATAGGAATTAGTTATTGGAGATCCTAAAGTGAAGGTTAAATAACATAATGATGATGAAAAGCAAATCAACTATCATGAATTTGTAGGAATAACATAAAACTAACTTAGCAGTAACTCTTACAAAATAAACAATATATGTAGAAATATTTCTCATTGCACCATTAATCACTCAGGTGAAATTCCTTCATAAAAAATGAAACCATAAACATCACGAGTTTGGCACCAGCATACTGATAAATCTTTACTAGTCATGTAAAAAACACAAAGAAGGTTAGCAGCAATCGTCTTCTTCTTAAAATGATAGTCAGTGAGTAAAGGTTTTTTTTTCTTTTAAAACCTAAATACAAAATTTTTAATTTCATATCAATTACATATTTATGTAAAACAGGAAACTTGTACCATATACAAGTATCTTGTTAGTACTCTATGACAATTTACACAGTTTTACAAGATGGTCAAGATTATCACCCAATTTGGTGGGATACAATCATCAATCTTAACATCACAGTTGATCAAACTAAAGGAAAAGTTTCATTCAAGCTATCAGATTCTAGAATCTTCCTTGAAAGATAGGATGGATGCACACTTAAAAAGGGCATACCCAGTGCACGAGGCTCCTGCCAATATGAGATCTAGGGAGGGTCAATGTATGCAGCCTGACCTTTAAATATTTGAATATATTATTTTCGTGACACAAACTCTAGTTTCCCGGGTCGTAAAGGAGCAATTTTACCATTGTACCAAGACCTGCTCTCACGCGCGCACACTTCCATCTATATAAATATCTTTCACTGCTCAATTCTGTAATAATAACCATCTTTTCCTACTAGCATTCTGAGTCATATAGT
The DNA here is from genome assembly GCA_024322285.1 of Musa beccarii. Classification (NCBI taxonomy): domain Eukaryota; kingdom Viridiplantae; phylum Streptophyta; class Magnoliopsida; order Zingiberales; family Musaceae; genus Musa; species Musa beccarii. The sequence goes on along the minus strand of CM044395.1, from coordinate 41,208,210 downwards.
CATACATTGTTACTTTTCCCAAAAGTTTGTATTATCTTGTACCATGAACGAATTCAGATACTGAGTTATTACCAAAAAGTCGGTCTCGTTCTGCAGCTAATCAGAGGCATCTATAGGCAACAAAATTCCCCCCACAAATGATAACCAACAATAATGTGGCAAATCCGGCAAGCTGGTCACCCTCTATACCCAAAAGATCCACAAGGTATCAGTCTAATCATCCCATCAATCATCAAAAATCATATAAATTTATCACGGGTGATGACAACTGACGAACGGCAAACAACATAATATAACAAATCTCAGACGGATTTCACGTCGGAGGGAAAGGGAAGAAGAATACTTTAAGAAACAAAAAGGAAAGGCGGAGATGAAGCTCGTCCGATCAGAATAAGTTATTGAATCGGAAAGACGAAACGACCAAACAGCCTTGTGCAGCAATCATCAAAAAGCAACATGTTTCTTGATCTACTGCACATGGAATAAAAGGTGCAATTTTTTATTTCTGATCGAGGGGGAGAGAGCGAGCGAGGGGATGCTTACCTTGCGGAGGCGTGCGAAAAGCTTTAGAGCGAGCGTTCGTGATGCGCGAGAGAGGGAGATGAGGAAGGAATGAAGGGGATCCACAGAAAGAGAGAGAGAGAGTGATGCCGCGGTTGGGAATCCGGAAGAGGATGGCCGACCACGACACCATTGGAACCCATTAGGTTACATGGACTGCGATTCATGGTTCAACTCAACCCACGATTTAGATTACCCTTCTGGAAACGCTTCGCGTCGTCCGACTCGTTCCGTTCGTCGTGAAACAAACACTTTGGGGACGACTCTTGTTTGCATGAGCTAAAGGTTCGTTGACACCAAGTCAATTGTGGAAACGCGTACTGGCACGATAGAGATGAATGGGAAAATTAAGTCAATTACATGAGACAAGTCCCACTTCTAAAGTAGGGTGAATGTGGTTATTTTGGTAAATTAAACGGAACACAGTGGGTGCAGAAGGTGAGGTAGCAACATTTTTAATTCAGCTTCATTTTTTTACTATTTTGTTTAAATGATATTGGATGTTATATATCACGATACCATTCGTTATATCAATCAAGATGTAAAGTGCTGTCTGATATGGCATAGCAGGAACAAAATTTATGGCATCGAACAGTTTTTGATACGTAAACCAAGGTAACACGGGATCTGTACTATCATATACGTTCGATATAACTTGTATTGCTTGATATAGACCCTATGTTGATTTTTTTTTCTTTTTAATTTTTTAAGCTTTTTTTTCTATATTGATTGTTTATTTTGTATTTTTAATTTTTTAGGTTTCTTCGAGACTCGATATATATCAGATGTATAAATACTCAACAGATCAAAACATATCAACCGTGAGCTCCGATCATTATATACCATACACAAACTTATGAATCATAATATCAATTTTCTATCGATCTAATTTATTACCAATATCACTATTAGATCGAGATTTAAAACCTACGACACTAGTAATTCTGTTGATAAAAATACTTGAAAATCTAAATTGAAGGCTTGGTCTTTGTTGTTTCTTTTCGTTTTCAATACAGCTTCATAAAGTATACCCGGACTAAATTTTTATCCTAAAAGGTGTACCCAAATCTCATAAAAACGTTCTAAAATAACTACTAATATGTGGCAAGGGAAAGGTTGAAAGAAGGCAACCACATTGTAAGACAATTGGCTACTTGTAGCTTGCATCACTGTTCTAAAATCAAACCCAACATCTACTGTACCGAGCAATGTAGCCTCTCTTATAGTCCACGAATGTAGCCAAAAACTTTGGGGTTCCTCAGAAGAAGATTTCGAAGAGCTTTCCCTTAGATTCCGCAACCCTTTTCCAACATGCCGACGCTGATCTACACTTCATCAGTAATTTGTGTCGGTCCTCATCATTAGGGCCCAAACCTTTGATGTAATTCAACATCTCATTTATCATTTATACATTTAGAACTTCCTTGCTTCTTTCTTTTTAGAAGCAACCCAGTGAAATATCTTTTTAGAATGGAGTCTGACTTCTCCATCGAAAAATTTAATGTGGAGAGTATTTTTGTGCTCTTCTCCCATGTTTTCTTCTGTTAATCTCCTCGGATGACTGCTTGTACCTGTTCAACTGAGTGTATCCGCCATCTTTCCGAAGTGCAACTTAAATTGCAACTATTGTTTTGGCTTGCACTCATTCAACCAACGGGCCTGAATCCACATGATGATTTACTACAACACCCCAATTAATTCTACATAATACTAAAATTAGCTTATAAGGATATGATAAATATACTACTATCAATTTTAATTTAAATATTTTGATTAATGATTTTGACCAAATAAAATCGATAGATTAATTAACTTATCAAGCTTGCATCATGACATTTGATATCAGAGTAGACCTAATATTTATATATGATGAGAGAGTTCAAATAAAAAAAGACTATTCGTAAATAAAATTAGAAGACTCGTCACGATATGAAGTCACTAGCAGACTATACGCTCATATGTATTATGTTAGGATATCGACAAAGACGGAAAACCCTTTAGTAAAAATAATCTTAACACTCCAATTAATCACACATAAAAATAAATAAAACTAAAATTGACTTATATAAGTATATTGCTATTAATTTTAGTTTAGATATTTTGATAAATGATTTTATTATCTTATATTTCTCAAGCAAAACTAGGTAGCAAGATTCAGATAAGGGTGTAAAATAGCTCTTCTAGTAAACAAATTTTAGTATTGATAATATTAAATGATAATAGAGGAAAATAATAAATATTATTTTTCATATATATTATTTAAATGATAATGATATTGATAATCGTAATGATAATTATAATAATATTGATAATGATAATAGTAATCAATAATAATAATGATGATGATAATAGTAATAATAATAATTATAATAATAATAATAATAAATATAAATATATTCTTATAGTGCCCATCGTGAGGCCTGAAGAGATATTATATTCTCAACCAATTGTGTCGTACCATATGATCCCATCTCGAGGCTCCAACTATGGCTTATGATAATAGCACTATTAATCTTATATTTATTATCTAACGTGAAAAAAAAATAGATAAATCGATAACAAATTTGTTCGTTCATTTATTAGAAAGATAAATGATGACGATGAGTAGCATAATAAAGTAAAATCTGCGATGATGCTATTAAATCCTCAATCGAGTTTGACAAGATGTTTACTGATTATTTCAATATTTTAAAGTCAATTTATGAGGGAAATAAAAAGGAATCCATTTGGATATTTCTTTGATGGACAACAATGCATGCGAAGAGAAGCGGAGTCAACAGCACTAAATGTTGGTTTCTTGCGTGACTTGCACGCCACAAAGTAGTCCACCTCTTCCACCAGCCATTTCAATATTTGTCTTCCTGTCTTGTCACGTATGCAACGCGTTGAGCACGCGACGGGGCTGTTCGAATTCGACCCGCCTCCGTTGTTCTCCGCGCTCTCACCGGCACGCGTCCGGGTCAATGGCTGGATGCGGGTCCCGCATGACATCCCAATCAAGGCGTGGCTGCTGGGCTCCACAACCAGGTGTGCCGTGAGCATCGTTTTGTTTTTCCTGTGGTGGAGTGATAAATGCCATCTTTTACTTCTGAAGGATCTGATGACGTTACATCAAACCCCTTAAGAAGATCGAAGACAAGATATTATTTAAAGTAATGCCTAATGTTCCATGCGAAAACAAAACAGTAATCTTTTGCTTTGATATGTGGCATGAGAGCGACGATTGATTATTGATTATATGATCGGGACGGGTTGATGTTGGCTCGGCCAACATCGATTTTTATTCCCTAAATAAATAAATAAAAAAAGATAGTTTAATATTAAAGCAATTTGAAGTTCTTACCGCGTAAAAGCCAATAAAAATTTAGATGCGGAATTGGCCGAGCAGACTTCACGAGCTGCTTCCCCGATTCTTGGGTGTCAAGGTGCTCCGGAATCGCGTTTCCCCTAAAAATGAAAGATCAACACGCGTTCGTCTCTCCACCGTCTTAGCCGCTGAAGCTTATCGTGACGGTGTATTTTGGGCCCCACGGTGGGTCCCGACGATTCGTCCATTGGCACCCCGAGCCTGTGGCGGTGGCCGCGCGTTGGGTACAAGTGGTAGGTATTCGTAAAAAAATACTAAAATATGATTCGAAGATGGGGTTCCACTGGACGAAGCTGTCCTCCTCTGCTTTCTTATTTATTCTCTCTTTTTCTTATGTCTCCCTCTTTCTTCATCTTCTCGTCTGTCTTGCTCTGTGTTCCTTAGTAGAGAGGTCGACGCCGTTGAGATCCGACGCTCTGTTGCCTTTTTGCTCCCTTCGTTCTCGGTACGACGTCACAGATCGAGTGTGAGTGTACGAGGTTTGGTTTTTGGGACCTGCCATTTCTCCAATCCGTAAGCGACGCTCTTTCTATCTAATTTTCTTGTCCTTTTGCAGTTGTTTTTTCTAACTTGTGTATTTGACGGGAGACTGGTAAGCTAGGCCGATCTCAAAAGAAAAATTGGATTTCTAAATTCTTTTTGAATTTGGGTTCTTTGGTTTTTGGATCGGAACCTGAGACTAACACTTGAATTTATGAAATTGCATCTTTTAACAGAGTTATGACATATTTGATTTTGTAAAATCGAAAGTTTTTTCTGACTCTGTGTTTTTAGTTAATTTTCAGTGAAATATTACCTAGATAATTAATGATAAAATGAAATTGCATCTTTTAACAGATTTATGATATATTTGATTTTGTAAAATCGAAAGTTTTTTCTGACTCTGTGTTTTTAGTTAATTTTCAGTGAAATATTACTTAGATAATGAATGATTAAATTCTGTTGCATTCGGTTTCCTTAAATGAGTTATTTCGTTCTGAGTTTCGCTTTAGGAAAAAAATTGTATGAATTTGGCGGTTCTGTTTCAAGATTTGACTCCTAAGCCTGGTCAATGTTTAGATCTTGATTGTTGGAGCGTCTGGGGTGTTTGTTGTGTTATGTTTTCAATTACTTTTCTACTTTATTTCTTACTTGCAGTGCCCTCGGAAAATTAAGATGTCTGGTGGTTATTATGACAAAAAATTGTATGATTTTGGTATTTTTTGGGATTTATTGTGATTAATCTGTTTAAAACTTTTAGTTTGACTGTGTCTAGATTGTGATTTCCCAGTACTGTAATGATGGTCATCTTTTCTTCCATGACACAGAATCTTATCTCTCTGAGATCGGATGAATACAATGTGCCGGTCATGTGGTTCATAACAAACAACTCTAGGTAGTGAGTATAGAATTTGCTATGAAAAGATGGATACTTCCTGCCCCCCAAACCCTGAGCATTATGAGTCTTGTCTGGAGAAGTATGGTGAAAAAGCCTTAACTAAGAATGGTTCAGGTCCTTATGTCACTCCGCATAGTCCCATATCAAGCTATGCAAGTTCTTCAAGCTTCGGTAATTTTTTTTTGTATTTATTATTTTGTTTCTACAGTAGCTTATCATTATGTCTATTAGGAGCATCCAACAGTTTTTGCTTTCATTCCTTATCACTTTGTCTTTTTACAGGTGATAGCCAGGCTGGTTTGAATTTGCAATGCAGGTATATGGCCACCTTTGGCACCTTGTTTGTTAAGACACTAGCTAATTCTGGGACATGATATGTTTTAATTTGTATGATAGGTTCAGTGTGCCTATAGAATTTTCATTTATCAATTTGAAAAATTGTCTTCAAAGCATATTAAAAAAGGGCGTACTCAGTGCACGAGGCTTCCATCAATGCAGGAGCCTTGTGCACTGGGTATGCTCTTTTTTAGTATGCTTTGAAGACAAAATTTTTCAAAGCATACTATTTAATGTATTACAACTCAATTGTTTCTTTCTTGATTTTTGCTACATCCTTCTCTTTACATGTGAACTCAACAGATTACTTGCTGCTGGCAATTGTAATAATCACAAGTATCAATTCTATTTTCATTTTTTTTACTTGTGCATGTGTTTGCAGTTGGCGCACTGATATTCATTAACTATCATTTGCAGGGAGGAGGGATATGGTGTTCTAGATACTGATGTTACTCAAAGAAATATGGTTAATGATCCTTCTGATTCTAGGGCCAGTGTAGCTGGCTTCATACCTCACATTTCAACTGAAAAGAAGCTGTCGTCCAGCTCAATAGACAGTAATGAAGAGAAAATTAAATTAAGCAATGAAATCTTGGATGATGCCGGAGCCAAAACTGTTGATTTTAAGTCACATATAGCAGAAGAGCAGGACTTCAATGACATTCTGCCATTGTTACCTGATTTTGAAGCAGATCCTGACATCTGGATACCACCTGAACCAGAAGACATGGAAGATGACACACCCAGCATTGCTGATAATGATGAAGATGATGATTATAATTGCCTAGAGTGGAAGCAGTCAAATCTTTTGAGTAGTTTAGATGAACATCAAAGGATCAGTCAAGGCTTTAAGGAAAAACGGCAAAAGGCAATGTTGGAAGCAATGAATGGACAGTTCAAGTTTCTTGTAAGTCGTTTTTTGGCATCCGAGGGAATTGATTTTTCTAGCCTAGAAGCTGGTCAGAGTTGGTTAGACATTGTTGCTTCCTTATCATGGAAAGCCGCCTTGCTTGTTAAGCTTGATGCAGCTGAAGGCAGGGCAATGGATCCTGGGTCCTACGTGAAGGTGAAATGCATCGCATCTGGTAGTCGGCATGAAAGGTAAAATGGAGATGGCATATGAGTTGAAGCCATGTTTGTAATATTTTTTTGTCTGTCAAATTATACTTCTTTTTAGAACTGGAGATTTTGGTTGCAGTGAACTGATCAAGGGTTTAGTTTTCAAGAAGAATGCTGTTCATAAGCACATGCCAACCAAGTTTAAAAATCCTAGAATCCTACTGCTTCAGGGCGTCCTTGGTCACTCTGCAGTTGGCTTATCATCTTTCGAGTCAATGGAACAGGTAAGTTTATTATCGTATGGATGTTGTGTTTAGAATTTATTGATCAACATTTTTATTTCTGAAATCAGGAAAAGAACCATTTGAAGTTCATCACTGATATGATAGAGGCTTGCCATCCCAATGTGGTTCTGGTAGAGAGAAATATTTCTCGTGACATACAGGATTCTCTTTTAGAGAAAGGAATAACTGTGGTTTCTGATATGAAGATCCACCGTTTGGAAAAGGTTTCTCTCTGTACAGGTTCTCCTATCATTTCTTGTTCCAACTTTCCAGCAAATCTGATCCTGCCACAATGTGATTTATTTCATATTGAAAGATTTATGGAGGAATATAACAGTACTGCTGTAGGTGGTAAGAGGTCAAGCAAGACCTTAATGTTTCTAGAGGGCTTCCAGAAACCTCTGGGTTGTACTGTGAGTATGATTTTCTTTGGGTTTATTTGACTATTGCATTCGTTTTCCTCATATGCTATAGGACATGTATTTTATTGACTTTTAATTCATGATGTTCTTTCTTTTTGTGTGTGATCATTTGTGGGAAAAATGGTTAAACGTGTGCTATTCAAATATGTTGCTCCATTCTAATTATTATGTATGCCATTTATTAGTTTGACAAGCGCTTGTACTCGTGTTTCAAACTTTGGAAAATCATGTCGTTTCTAAGTGACTAAATTAGCTCCATGCTGTACATCAACTTTTGCATTGTGGTTTCAAATCCCTTAGCATGTTAATGACATCAGTTCCTTTAATTAGTTTAGTTTATCGTTTCAATATCATGATGATTAGGAATTATAATGAAGTTTACAGGCAAGACAATTAAATGAGGAGAAACTAAATGGTGCATACCGATACAAAGTGTATATGCTTCCTTCTGTACCTGTAGCCTTCTTTTAATGTGTGGCTCATATTGCTGTTTTAATTATTGTTGCTTATTATTAACCATAATAATTTATATGAAACATAAGGAACAATGGCAGTTCCTGGGGCATTCATATGATGCATGGCAGAATATAATTGAATATGAAGAACTATATTTTATATATAGGTCTGAATCTGATCATACTTTCTTTTTGTAGATATTGCTGAAAGGGGCTCAGAGTGATGAACTGAAGAAGATTAAGCGTGTAGTTCAGTATGCAGTCTTTGCAGCATACCATTTGATTCTTGAAACTTCATTCCTTGTGGACCTGAGGGTGTTTTTTTCCAATAAGAATGATAGCAGGGAAGGAATTGCACCCTTGAGGACCATGCCTTTGCCTTATATGGATAATCTTGAATGTTGCCTGTCTACTCTGGCCTCAGAACATACACAAGATGTTCCTGTTTGCAATGGATCCTTGGGTATATTTGACCATAGGTTGATGTCATTGAATTCTGACTTTGAGTGTATGTTTTCTGACAAATCCATCAGTGGTGACATATCATTGCTATCGCCTCTCTCTGCTACTTGCGAAACATTCCAAGGAAACAGTTCTCCATCTCTCATTTCTGAGTTTGTTTCACTAGGGTTAGACATCAATAATAAAACTTTTGATGGTAACAGTATTGATCTTGCTTCATTGGAAGCATCTGATCATGAAAATGCAGCAAATTCGATAATTAGTGAAGAAAAAATAGATGATGGAATCTTTGATTATCAAAAGACTGAGCCAGTCAGAGATTTAACTGAAGCTGTTGATGCTAATGGTTGTGAGATTGTTAACATAAAACACAAAGATGTTGTTGAGAGTGTATTAGATCCCCAGAGCATCATAGTTTTGCTTTCTAAACAGTGCACAAAAAAAGGTACCCTTTGTGATCAGAGCCATCTTTCTCGTATAAAATATTATGGGTACTTTGACATATCAATTGGACGATTTCTGAGAGATATCTTGCTTAACCAGGTGTTTTTTCATTTTCTCTGATAATTTTGTTAAGATTAAGTACTATTTATTTATCTTGAACAGAATTCTAATTGATGGAAGTTTGTACATTTGTTGCAGAACAGTTGCTCTTCTTGTAGTGAACTACCAGAGGCACATGTGTACCGTTACACCCACCAAAATGGGAATCTAAGTGTGCATGTTAGACAACTTCCTCAAGGGTCACAGTTGCCGGGTGAAGTCGAAGGAAAAATTTGGATGTGGGCCCGTTGTTTGAGATGTAAGAATGGAAACAAGATCTCCACACGGAGGGTTGTCTTGTCTAAATCAGCATGTAATCTTTCATTTGGAAAGCTTTTAGAACTCAGCTTTTCAGGCCATTCTTCGGGTAATAGGCTATCTGAATGTGGACATTCTTTGCACAGGGATTTCCTTCGATTTTTTGGGTGAGTCCATCTTTTTGTTGCTTTTTTGCAAAAGTTTTGTAATTTTTGTTTGTTGGATATGATATCATATATGGTATTTTGACAAAAAAATTGCAGATTAGGCTCCAAGGTAGCGATGTTTGTTTATTCATCAGTTAAGATCTATGCTGCTTGTAAGCCACCACCAGTCTTGCAGTTCCATAATCCAAAAGAACAAGAATGGCTTAAGAGAGAAATGGAAACTGTATGTAGTCTTTAGTTTAATCATGCCTCTTTTTTCTATCGAACAGCTCTCCTTATCTAATAACATCTTGCAAAGTATGATTATTCTTCTTGACATTGATTTTTTTTCTATTTAAGGTTCTTTTTCAAGGACGTGCATTTTTCTCCGAGGTTTCAGACTCATTGCAGAACTTGAAGCCTATATATTCTGGCCCTCTGGGTAAACAATGTATTGAGCTCTCAGGTTCACTTAAACTGTTTTCTGAAATTGAAGAGATGCTGATACAGGAAAAGTTTGAATTTGAGGTAATTATGTTTTTTTTAATAATTTTTTAACCTTTTCAAGCATGATTTTGTTGTCACCGATTAAACACAAAGGTAAAGTAATCTAAATTTTCTTAACCTTTTCTGTCACCCACCAGAACTCTCTGCTGAAGGCATTAGATCATAATAAACAAATGGAGGTTGCTCTTCATGAGATTCTTGGTTTAAAGTGGCTTGGCCAGGAGCTCCTTCTTGAGTTATATGTTTGGGACCGTCGGTTGGATTGCCTTCTGCAGCATACAGAATTCAAACTAGGGAATGATGAATGTGTAGCTGACGAAATTCCTAAAGTGCATAGTCACGTTAATGAACATCTCTCTCCTAGTGGTAGCCATTGCATACAAGACATGCAGATTGATCTTGATACAGAATCAACTGAAGCTTCTGCTTGTACAAGCAATAACTTCTATAAACTTCTTGATGTTGGATTTGTTGATGCGGAACACTCAACAAGACAGCATTTTGATCAATCAGGGATCGAGGAGCATGCAGTCTCTCTCCTTGAACAAGACCCTTGTATACCACATGATCCTATTTTGCCCCCTGAAGATGATCAGAACCGTCAGGAAATATGTCCTTCTGGTGATATACTAATTGACCACTCTATACATATTGCAGAAGTGCCACATGTTGGGAAGGCAACTGACCTTGAGCTTAAAAATGCTGAGACAATTACTGAAAGTGAAACACCACCTCCTACATCCTTGTCAAATGAATATTCAAATATTTCAGATGATGTTTATGCAAAATCAGAAGGCCCAGAAGAGTTGATCTGGACTTCGTTTTCTGATCTGAGAGAGATATGCAAAAAGGACCTCTATGGAGGTTCATTACGGAAGTTTGAATTTATTAATACCTATGTTCCAACTCACCTTTCTCCAATACACCAAACATCTATTAGTGAAGTGGACTTATTGCACTTTGCAGTTGGTCCGGGTGGGAATGTCCTGTCTGCTTCTGAGAATGAGATATCTAGCATAATTGCATCTGCGCTAGCCATATCTGAAGATTTCCAAGGCTTGTTAGACAGGGCTGAAAGCGAAGTAGGGGAGACAGATAGATCTTTTAGCTTCACTTGTGATGGGTATGGGGCTTCTGCATGTATGTCTTCTACTGGAGCTTCAGAATCTGAAAGGATCAACTTGCTATATAGTGCCTCCTCACTTTCATTGGACGAGTCATCAACTTTGAGTATTGATGGTTCATCATCTGTTGATCTACAGCTACAATCAGTAAATTTGCATCCTGAAGTCATTGTGGGGAAAGGGAAGGTTTCTGGAAAAAGTATTTTTTCAGTTATTTGTATATATGCAAAGCATTTCTATGATATAAGAAAGAAATGTTGTCCTTCTGAACTTGCCTACATATCTTCCTTAAGCCGTTGCAAGAAGTGGGATGCACAAGGAGGAAAGAGTAAAGTGTTTTTTGCAAAGACACTGGACGAAAGGTTCATCATTAAACAAATCAAGAAGACAGAGCTCGACTCCTTCTTAAAATTTGGCCCTGATTATTTTAAGCATGTTTTTCACTCTTTAAACTCAGGGAGCCAAACTTGTCTTGCTAAAATCTTGGGAATATATCAGGTTTTATAAATTCTTCTTTTTTATTTATAACTGCACATTTTTATAGTGTTATTTCTGGTTTAAGCAAAGTCTTTTACACGCAGGTTCGGAAAAGCAAAAGTGGCAAGGAAACCAAAATTGATGTCATGGTGATGGAAAATCTTCTATATGGACATAAAATTTCTCGAACATATGATCTCAAGGGTGCTGTCTTTGATCGATACATTTCAGATGCCAAGTATGGTGAAAAGGTTCTTTTGGATCAGAACTTTGTGGAAGACATGCATAAATCTCCCATATATGTTGGTGGGGATACTAAACTCCTTCTGCAACGTGCCATTTGGAATGATACATCTTTTCTGACTGTAAGTTTACAGCCAACTATTTATATCTAAAATATGCTACTTGAATTTAATCGACATTGACTTTAATATATACTATTAAATTTGCAGTCTATTAACGTCATGGACTATTCTTTGCTTGTTGGAGTGGATGATGACCGGAAAGAGCTTGTTTTTGGCATTATTGATTATTTGAGGCAGTATACCTGGGACAAGCAGCTTGAGACTTGGGTGAAGGCTTCAATTGTTCCTAAGAATGAATTGCCAACCGTTATTTCTCCGAGGGAGTACAAGAAAAGGTTTAGGAAGTTTATGACCAGATATTTTTTGTCAGTTCCTCATTGCTGGAAACATGAGTACTGTTCTCCCTCATGCATATTTTGCCCTAATGGCAAGAGAAATTCAGCTAAAGTACACAATGCGGAGCTCTCAGAAAAGTCATGACCAGTTATCTGCCTGGATCAAAGTTCCTGCTATGCCCACGTCATTTGAAATCTTGAATCTTTTTCTGATTTGTTACTGTACTTCTGGCTTTCTAATTATTGTATATAGATGTTGCCCGTCTCCCCAAGATTTGCGACTTTTTAGCAAATTTCTGGGGTAAGTTGGGCCACATTGTATACTCAAAAATGTCTATAATTTATTTCTTCAGAGTGGTTACAAAGAGATCCAAAATGTGTTTGATTCTTTATGTTTGTGTTCTTTGTGTGTATTTGGTTGAATAAAAGTGGGAATTTCTGTTTAACTATCAATCTTGTTTTGTATTCTTCAATATCTGTAAAATATTTATCATTGCTGAGTTGGTACCAGATTATTTTTCATGTTGCTAAACTATATGAGCAAACACCATTTAGACAGACAGAAATTTGGATTTTTTCTTTCTGCATAAGGGGTACGACAGTTTCATTGTCTGGTCTGTGCCACTTTACCGCTTCTGAATTTATTGGCATGAAATAATTTCTGGATACATTGTGTTGGCACTTGGTACAGTGAAAAAGGAAACAACATTTATTCCTTCAGATCGTTGCTCCGGTTGTCTCTAATGTTACTCCAGAAGTACCTTTGGAGTTACTGGATTTTATTATATTCATTTCATTTATATTGATAATTTCTACAAATATCTAACTGGTAAATATTAGAATATGTTGCATGACCTTGTAGTTTTAAATACTTGGTGAGCCCATACATCTTGTCATACTGCTTATGCACAAAACCATGAATTATGATTTTCTTTTATCAAGGTGATTTCTTTTCTTACTGGTTGCTGATTTTCCACTAGTATATATGGGTTCATGTTTATTTATTTGTTTGGGTAATGCAGGTTTGTAAAACCTACTGCCGATTTTTTCCACCAGTATATGAAGGAACCTACCGATCAGTGTCCTTAATCATCATGGCATGCTTGCTCTTCTTGTTGATTGATGGAAATGAAATTAACACATCAGGTTCCATTATTCTTGTCTTTTTGTTGTTCCTTTTGCTTATATATCTTAAGATTATCGAAGACAAGATATGATCAGTGTTATGTTGGAACCGTGGATAGACTTGGCAAATTTTCGTGCTGCTCTAGGTTGTGGTGAGTTCAGTAGATTTTGCTTCTTGGAGCTGATTTCACTAAGTTATCCAGTTGATCAGACTTTAGGTAGTTGGATTACACCATGCTGTTTTCTCTGATATTCTATGTTAATAATTTTGGCATTTCATAGAATAACTGACATGTTATCAGTGAGTTCAGTGCCCTCATGTTCCTGAATTTTCATTCATTTGTATTTCCTTCAGGTGATCTGTATATGTAGAGTTTTCTATTGCCATGAAGACATTTCTCATGCACAATTTATTGAACTAGATTCATGTCAAAAACATGAATTATGAATGCTTGTTAAAAAGATTATCAATTTCTTCATTTTTTGATAAAATTACCACAAGAAAGTGTCCAAAGTTGTTGCACTGTCTTTTGTGTTTAAAAAATACAATCATTAGATATTCTTTAATGTTAAATTTTTTTTTTGAAAGTATGTTTCCTGGATCTGCAGCTGATCTTGTTATCATGGGGCACCATATAACAACACAGGCATAGTATTACCATTACCACTAACCAGTAGCAATCCTTCTATAACACTATATACTGGGATTAGAAAAGGAAATATATCCATTAGAGGTCAAGTAATTTTATTATAACATATGGATTTTCTATAGTTGTAAATAGCAAGTTGATCCATATTTAGTTGGTTTGTGTTTAAAATTTTCCAAGACATTTGAGACATGGATCTTCAATAAGATGTTTGTAAGGGCTGAAAAATACAGATTTGAATTTTGGCAGAAGATACTCTTATGCTTCAAGATATTCTAAAATGTGACCTTTATTATCAGATGCATGTGACCTACTTGAGATAAGAGTACAAAGAATATAAAGGCCATGCTTGAGTATGAATCTGATATGACCTTTCTAAGTTTGGAGTGAAAACAAAAATATAGCATGTTGGACCTATTTGTATGTCTCTGGAAGGATTCTGTGATAGAGTTTAAGGAGAAACTTGTGATGGATGATTATAGTTTGACATGTTGATGGTGAAGAAGAAATCATATTTTGTTGCTATTAGAATGGAGAGAAAAGCATGAAGTGTATATAGATGTATCAACTATATCTACCTTTTCATCTATTTGGCCTGACCCTCTTTCCTTCTGAATAAAAATGGAAGGGTCTTCTTTGGTGGATTCCTGTTGTTCCTGTCTAGTCTCCATTATAATTTGCATGCTCAAATCTTTTATCAAGATTTTTAATCCATCTTACCTTTTTTGTTGCCTTGTCTCATAAGTTTTGGGTTGACTATATTGAAATCCGAAAATGTAAAGAGGCAAACTAATTCTATAGAAAAGCTTCAATAAAAATGTTTTAATAGTCAAATTCTCTGCAGATCTTGAAGAATATTAGCTCACAGGCACTGATGGTGTTAGTGCATACTGATCTCCAGTACTTGTGAGCATTGATTCTTGGGTATAAACATGTAAGTCTGATGATTTATTTTAATGCACATAATTAAATGCCTTTGTGTACAATGTTAAAACAATTGGCCAGGCATGAGAACCAAGCCAACATGGGATCTAAAGAGGGTTAGTGTATGTGGTCTTACTCCTGCAAGTAGATACATTATTTTTGTAACTAAAACTCATGCTTCCCAGGTACCTAACGAGGAACCTCACAATATTCTCTTTAAATATTCATCCGATATACCCACGGTTGTTCTAGGTTTAACACAAATAAAAGATATAAATAATTATGCAATCTCTTCATTAGTTGTGCCACAAATAAAAGATACTTATAATCATACAATCTGCTTCCTGTCCCAGTAGATTCATGTGTAATTTAAGTACCACAAGGTCTACTGTTTACTAGCAAGGTATAATCGGAAGGATATGTTTAATCAGTGTTTTTTACTAGCTATCTGCTAGAACTCGATCATCTGGAACTTTATCTGGACTTAATTATGTGGCTCATCAATCTTTAGCTATTGAATTATCCTTGTTTTTGCTTCTCACATATGACAGTTGGTTTCAATTCTGTTGTCTATGCCATTATTATGCTTAAATTGAAATTCTCCAGTACTGATCTCCAGTACTTGTGAGCATTGATTCTTGGGTATAAACATGTAAGTCTGATGATTTATTTTAATGCACATAATTAAATGCCTTTGTGTACAATGTTAAAACAATTGGCCAGGCATGAGAACCAAGCCAACATGGGATCTAAAGAGGGTTAGTGTATGTGGTCTTACTCCTGCAAGTAGATACATTATTTTTGTAACTAAAACTCATGCTTCCCAGGTACCTAACGAGGAACCTCACAATATTCTCTTTAAATATTCATCCGATATACCCACGGTTGTTCTAGGTTTAACACAAATAAAAGATATAAATAATTATGCAATCTCTTCATTAGTTGTGCCACAAATAAAAGATATGTATAATCATACAATCTGCTTCCTGTCCCAGTAGATGCATGTGTAATTTAAGTACCACAAGGTCTACTGTTTACTAGCAAGGTATAATCGGAAGGATATGTTTAATCAGTGTTCTTTTACTAGCTATCTGCTAGAACTTGATCATCTGGAACTTTATCTGGACTTAATTGTGTGGCTCATCAATCTTTAGCTATTGAATTATCCTTGTTTTTGCTTCTCACATATGACAGTTGGTTTCAATTCTGTTATCTATGCCATTATTATGCTTAAATTGAAATCCTCCTTTTAGTAACATGCACTATATTGAAATTAAACTTCTCCTTTTGCAGATTACTCTTTCCTACTGCTGCACATTCTGGTGTGAACTTGGCAGTTGAGTTCCATTTGCTTGATACCACTCCTTACTTTACATACATATCCTTGTCATCTACCACCTCTTATGAATTAATGCAGTTCACAGTTTAAGTTCAACAAGTTACCTGAGTCCACTCCCATTATCCCTCGTCAGTTGGCTTTTGTAATCACGTGTCCTAATTGTATAAAATTTGAATCAAATAGGCTATTGACGCGTGAGGCTCAAGAACCATTATCTTTTCTGTGGAACTTTTCCTTTGTTCTCTGTTATTGCAAGTGCTCTGCATTTTGCTTAAATGGTTTGTTATGCTTATTTAATTTTCTGCTTCTTTTTACTTGGCTGCTTATCTCAAGATGTTCACCAAGCAGGCATAATGGTTACTTGCAGGTCCAATGTCATATTACTTATCCAAATTGTGCATGCTGCAGCTTCACTGCTCATAGATGCAGTGACTTCAGTGTTCTCCATGTAGAAGATTTCAGGATCATGTCTTGATCTGTGGCTTGTGAAACTTATGTATGTAAAGGAGAAAATTAGGACGGAGCTTTTGTTTGTGTCTTGATATGTAGTAAATAATTGCTCGTGGATTGGTTATAGTGGTGTCTGCATCAGGTTTCTATTTTAGTATTTTACAAAGGGTTTGGCTTTTGTGTTGGATTGCATTTCTTTTTATAATTCAATTTTTTTGATGTTTTATAACATGTTGTAGATGACCATTGCATACTGATGAGCAAATATGGAGTTCCAGGTGACCTAATTCTTTACGTTGGTTTCCATTTAATACTTCTTAATATGTATGATAACCAGATTTCAAGTGTACATTCCAGGAAGACATCTGCTACCAGGCATAACTCTGTAAATATAGAGAACTGGAGTTTTCTGTCTTTGGGGACTATCCTCCAAAGGTAGCATTGATGTTTACCATTCTGGCCTGCTTTTGCTGATGAGTGCTGCTTGTATGATATTTTCGACGACCAGTTTGGTGGGAGATGGTGGATACATCAAAGACTCCGGCGAGAAGAGTCCATTATTAAAAAGCTTTGAAGTTGTGATATCAATCTGCTAATACAATTGGTATGTGTGGAACGACTTCCAGTTTCAAATATGATGGCTTGGTAAATTCTTCTGTGTCAATCTCCTCTCCATGTAATTGTTGATCTTGTTCAAAAGGGTAACTTGAATAATCTTGTTGAGTAGTTTATGTTGTGGATATGATACTAATTGAAGCTGATCAAACCATATCAAATTCTTTTTCTGATGAAACATCAAGAGGGTTACCACAAAAATCTCACCTGTATTATGCTAGAATAGCCATATTTGTACCATGTGAGATTGCTGTCAAAATTAATTATATTCTCAGAATCTATGAGCTACTGAGCAAACAGTATTTATGGTTAGATCTTTCATGCTGATGTAAGAAAAATTGGGTATATTAGTGTCAGCTAATACACATTAATCTTATGTGGAACCATGCAGGTTATGGTATGTGGAAGGGTCAACCTTGGAAAAGTGCATGGGAGGGGGGTAACTGCTACTCTCAGACTGTTCATCCAGAACTCTTAATGTTCAACCTCGTGCCAGGTCAAACTCCAAAGTCCTCATCCAAATTAAAGTTGTTAATGAACTATTTGAAGAGTGCATTTGTTTAATGTATGTCTTCTGCTATTCTTTTGCAGTATGTTCTTTTTGGGTTTACTTATGTGCTTTCCAGTAATGCAATTTAAGGTTAAACCTCTGCTTTTATGGCTATCAAAAATACTTGAACAGCTCATAATCCTGCAAGTTTTCAGCTCATAATGATCCACCATTGAAGTAACGAGCTCTTCTTTCTTTTGCAGTCATCTCTGCGCATTAGCTAATCTGATGATAAGATTGTAAATATATAATAAGAATAGTTTTTGGTGGCAAATATATGAGAGATGATTGTCTTTTGTTTAGTACATGGTTGGCCTTAACAATTGTCGTGGACTGCTGATGGAAGGGAAGACACGGCGAAGTGGTGGTCGGACATGGGGCGGCAACGCAGTAGCGCAGAAAGCTTTGCATGCCTGTGCTTGATGGATGGAAGAGCGAAGCAGCGGAGAGAGGGGGGCCGAGATGGGGACTGGGAGGGGCTGAGCTGTTGCGGCGGATGCCGGCAGTGCTGCGACGTGCTATTTGCGTGCTTGGGAACGCCCGGTTGGATCTCCCAGTTGAATGGAACAGATCCGGGCCTCTTGAAGGAATCATCTCCGTCAAGCTCACTCTTCTGGCATTCTGCAGCTCATGGCCCTCGCTCTTTGTGCTCTGTCTCCCCTTTGCCTGAGTTTTATAGCGGAGTAGAGTGTTCAAACCGGGCTGGAAAATGGAACCGGAATAGAATTAATTCAGAATCGATGTGGTTTGAATTGATTTATCAATGATTTGATTTTAAAGGTTATAAACGGTTCGGACAGAAGGATTTTTTTTTAAAAAAAAATTGGATTCGATTAATTGGTTTGAATCAAATCGAACCAATTTTAATATAAAGAATATTAGCTCGATCAAAATTTTGATTTTAAACTTTTAATCGGTTCAAACTTTGACGTGACTCAATTTTAATATCTTAATTTCACAATTTTTATTGTATCAAATCAATTAGATCAAATTTTGATGTAATTTATGGAATATATATTGGGGTGTCAAAAAGCAGGAGAATTGTGTTTTTGGCTGATGAATCTTAAGCTTTTTGTGTGTTAAGATATGAAGATGCTTACAACTTCATAACTTTTGCTGTGTTCAAACTTTGAGAACCAGCTTAGGGGTAAAAGGCAGAAGGGACTTTTTCTTGGCTCATGCATATTGTCAGTGATTTCCAAGTAGACCATGCAAATGTAAGATCACAACTTCATCACTTCTTAGTATCACACATCCTTCATGACATCTATTTTATGGAGGCACAAGAATGGTGTTGAGACACATCATACAGAACCATCTTATTTCTCTAAAAATGTTATATTACTATCGGAACATAAGCTGTATGTATTACTGTGGTAACATCATAGTTTAGAGAAGCATCTTATTTATCGTTAAAAATATTGTATTACTATAGTAACATGTCTCGGCCAACTTATTTTGGGTCTTATAAAATGCGAGATAATTTTGATTGTAATATCCTTTGATTATTATTGAAAATTTATTAATATTAACACTAAGAATCATCGTTTCGGATATCAAATCTGTTTAAGTAATATGTCATCGATCATCATTGATGTATCATGTATTGGTACATCGATATGTATCGGTGTCTCGGAGAGGAAGAAAAAGAAAGAGAGAAAAGAAAGAGGCGATGGAGGGACGGAGGAAGGAAGAAGAAAAAAAAATGACGGAAGAAGATAAAAAGAAAGAAGAGTAAAAGATATGGGAGTGTATCATGGAAAAATAAAGAACACGATGATAATGGCATTGGTAGTGACGTAGTAAAATAAGAAGAGACCATAGTAGTGGCAAAGCAACGATAACAACAAAATAGTGACGATAACGAAACAGTGATAATAGCATCGAATATAAGAAAAGGGCTTACGTTTGATTGCCTTAATTTCTATTTTAGTTTATTTTCTAAAATTGAGTTGGATGAATTCCATAATTATTTTAATTATTTTTATAGATATGGATAGAATCGCTTGAAGCAGGATGGTATATGTATCGATCCATCCTCGAACTAATATATATCACTCGTTTCATATAGTTCTAAATAGTACAATAGCCATTTAGCACCCACACAATCTCTCTATCTTATGATGATAAGAATATTAAGCATATTTTAAGTAGTTCATTATGAAAATAATGTAATGGGTATTTTAAGGATATTTCTTTCGCAATTACTCCTCTAAATTTAATTTTAATGGGTATAAATTCAAATATAAACCCAAAATAATGCAAATATGTTCATGTAGTTCACTATGAAAATAATTTCCTTTGACTATTATTGAACTTTTATTAACATTAACTCGCATAAAGGTTCTTATTCTTATAATAATGAGAACATTAAGCATATTTTAAGTATCTATTATGTATGTAAAATAAATAAATTTTATACATAACATTTAAATTTCCTTTGGACTGTCTGGCATGATTAGCTTATGTGTTTATAATTTTTAAAATAAAAAATTAAAAGAATTATATATATATATATATATATATATATATATATATATATATATATATATATATATATATATATATACACATATTGCGAAGACAAAAATTGCCTCATGCTTATTTATTTGTATGAAAAGGTCAGACCTAAAACCCAAAATAAAGATATTAATTTTAGTGAAAGCATTACTACGTTATCCAAAAGAGATTTACTTTGCATAACGTTACGTGACATATGTTTCGATTAAATCGAGGAAGGTGTATATATATATATTCCCAGTGTTGTGAATCTTTTATAAACAAATGCATCCTTACGTACTTCCCATAATCTCTATTCCCATGCATGCATGAAGGATTCGATTTAATCATGTACAACAATCTTAAGTGATGAACTTGACAATAATATATTAATCTTATTTTTGAGTTGGAAATAAATTAAACTTTGATTAGGCATTAGAATTCCAATTAAAAACAAAATAAAAAGAAGTATGTGGAGTGCTAATGGCATTAGTTTGTTTATGGATGTGACATTGCAACATAAGGATTAAAATAATAATTTAGATTCAATTACATGACCCTTTTTTTCTCATACTTAAAATGAAGGATCGATGATAGTGATGACTTAATGATCGAGATATTTTTTCAAAACCTAATTTTGTCTGGCCAAAATTTGACATTTTTTTCTCTCACCAAATAGTAATTTATGGACAAAATTTCCTTCTTTCACTGTAAAATATTCCAAAAATGACCTAAAATGGACACGTGGCATCCCTCTATTCACCTTCCAAAACCAATCTTACAAGGACTATAGTTTTTCTCCAGTTCGAAGTCAGCGCACACCGCCACCAATGAGTCGCGGAATCTTCTCCCGTCATTGGACCATTTTAAACCGGAATGTTGACTCGAACCGGTATAATACTGTTCCTATCCTCTTGTGAACTCGCAGACGAAGTACCCGCCACTAAGGTAGCGTTGCACCACAGTGAACCCGAATGGGACCCTTGTATGGACCAATAACATTAAGGGTGGTAATCGAGGATACGAAACTATTGCTCCTTCTTTTGATAGGTTTGAAAATGTTATGTTCTCCGTCGTTGTAAGGATCGCGACAAACTCTTTGATGCTTTCTTCTTATAAGGGGCGATTTGCTCCTCTATCTTCCCCCAACCTTCCCTCTCTCTCTCTCTCTCTCTCTCTCTCTCTCTCTCTCTCTCTCTCTCTCTCACCCCATCCGTTGTTCTTCCCCATCGGCCCTCTCTTTGGCTCGTTTATTAGAGGAAGGGGGTTGTCGATAGTCGTCGATCGAGTGTTGATTCGTGTGCCCTCGACGCGGATTCACGGTATCTTTCGATCGTTATCCGCAGCTGATGGGCTCCAGGTAAGCATTGGCGCCGACCTCTTGCTGAGTAGGTCGAGCCTTTGACCCGGGTTCTGGAAAAGTCTGCTTCTATTTGTCGACTATTTTGGGTTGATCGTGAGGGGTTGAGATTGGCTATGATGGGTTTACATCTTGCATGTCAAGGTTTTGGCTTGTATTGTTTGTCTGGGGATAGTAAGCGGAGTGCAAGATTGCTGAGCAATCGTACGGTACGGAGACTAGTTCTGTTTTGGTATTTTGGGTTTTTAAGATATTTTGTTGCGCGTCAGCTCGTTGTCTGGCTTATGCCAAAGTAGGAAGTGGATAATCACATTGTCTCAGTTCTTCCTGAAATAGTCAATTGCAATCAGTCAGTTCTGAAAATTGTAATTGGCTAAAATTTTTAATTTTTTGCAGCCAAAATATAGCACTTATAGAGCTTATGCTTAGGTCAGCTTCTTATTCCCCTACCTTTACCTGGTGTTTCTAGTCTTGAATTTGGTTGGTGTTATTTTTAGCGTGGGAAAAATTTATCATGTAAGTCAATATTGATACTTTTAGTATTGCAAAGAATTATTAGCTGGCTGAAAATTGTAATTGGCTAAAATTTTTAACTTTTTGCAGCCAAAATATACCACTTATAGAGCTTATGCTTAGGTCAGCTTCTTATTCCCCTACCTTTACATGGTGTTTCTAGTCTTGAATTTGGTTGGTGTTATTTTTAGTGTGGGAAAAATTTATCATGTAAGTCAATATTGATACCTTTAGTATTGCAAAGAATTATTAGTTGGCTGAGGGCATTAAATCTGGATTTTATGATTCCCTAACGTATAGAGGACGATACTATTAGATGCCCTTTAATGATACAGTTGAGCCTATCGATGCTTCACATTTTCAAAGTTTTCTGAATATGTCATTGTGTTTAACTGGGTTCTGAATGTTCAATGATTGTGGAACCTTCAATTGTAATTTAAAAGTCATGAGATTCTTGAAGAAATGTACAGGATATTGAATGTTCTCTTGATTATTTGGTGCAATTTGTCATGGTGATGAAGAATTCTTTTGAGAATCATTCGAATGTTTAATAGGGTTCTTGATGCTTAGCTTAGCTTACGAGTCTAAGTACTTGGAATTTTTGGTTGAAAGCTACAGGGTGAATCTTAGGATTGATGAAATAGATAATAGTGTTGTAAAAATACCTCTTGATTCGATGCTATTTAATTTATAAAAACAACCTTACTAACTGTAGGGGCAAAAAGCCTCTGTATATTGATCCTCCCTCTTGTGCACTAGGTTTGTCCTTTTTTTATTAATTGATATAAGCTATGCAGCAACAATATTCGATCCACTCCTCGCTCATGTACAGACCACCCTACATAAATACTTAAAATTTGCTTGTGCTTGGAATTACTAAATGGGTGGCAGATCTAATTCAAATTATTTGCACCTCCTATATTGGGGAATGGACCAATTTCTTACTCTGACATAACAACCATAATTTACAACATTGTTGGAAATTTTTTCTGCTGTATGATCTGAAATCTCCCATTGTGTGGGAGCTTTTTTTGGATTACACTCTGAAAGCATGAACTGTTTCTAATCCTAACTAAAATAAACAAACTTATGAGTAAGACATAAAGTCATAATCCCAAAAAATCTAATCCAAACAACAAATGTAAATTCCTGAACTTTAGTCTTAATGACGAAATAACTGTCTCAATCCAGTTCCCACTTAGCTCTATCCTGTTTCTATTTATAATGGGACTATTAAATTCAAAATAAACTGTGATACTGAATAAATACTGAAATTTCTGTACATGGAAAGTTTCTTTATAGATGTGCTTCTTTTTCTTTGGAAAAATTGTTTTACAAATTTTTCCACGTCGGATTATAATTCTTTACTGCAAACTTTTTGCTTCATTAAATGAACTGCAAAAGTTATCTTATATTCTAACGTCTATCCTTTTAATCCCAGAGTTGTTCCTTTAGGTATGCCTCTAAACTCTCCCGATCGACTTCTTGGAAGACTTGATTCTGAAGATGCAAGTAATTTGGTGTTAAATGGTGAAAGAACTGTTTTGATTAGCCGTGAGCAGAATGGAGATCTAAGTCCAGTAACCAGTGGAAGAAGAGATGTTGTAAGCCGGTAGGGTAGGCTTGATGTCCTCTCGTAATTTTTTTCTTTTTGCATTCTGTTTGGCAAGAGCAAGTTATAAAGATGGGATTTGATTCCAAGATCTTGCTATCAACCATCTAAGCCTACCAACCAAGCTAGCAGACATCTTCATGTCCTTTCATAATTTTATCCTTCCAACATTTCTCTTCATCTATGTCATAGTATCTTATATTGTAACTTGTAAGTACCAGTTCCTTTTTTCTAGTTTCCTCTTCTTGATATGCTCCATATCTTGGATGTTTTACCCTACAATTAATTTTTTGCAACTTGAAAGTGTTGGATTTATGTAAAACAGAAGATTTGCTTTTTCATTACATCTAATTCAATCAGCTTGACAACTGCTGAATCTTATCTTCACAGTTTTTGCAATTGATTAATAATTGTTCTTATTGCAGTTTAAACTTTAGCTGAACTGAGTATCTCAATGTACTAAAAGCACAAACTGAGTTCGAGGAAGTAATAAAAATATTTATTCCTTTACTACATTCCTAGTTCTGTGATCTGCTTAGGCTCCAGTCTTTGTAACTGGATTCATATTTTGAGTCATTTGCAACTTGTGTTTTTGTTATGTTGCTTGTCTACTTTGTATGAGATAGGGTCTTCTATTTTGAGTGTATCTAGGATATAGAGGATGAGTTGTTTATCATGTTAGATAAGAAAAATTCTACTTCATGGTTGATTACCGTAGGGTTCACATTAGAAGTGTTGGATTTTGTTGTATTTAATTTTATCACTTTGAATCTCATCTTCGCAGCTTCCTAGTTGATTAATATTGTAGTTTATCACAGTTAAACTTTAGAAACAAGCATCACAAATTAATAAAAGCATAAGCTGGTAATATAGTACCTATATTGCATTGTCCTTTTTAGTCCTAGTATTTTTATCTGTTAATGCTCAAATCTTTGTAAGTGGATCCATACTTTGAGTCATATGCAACTTGTTTATTTCTCATTTAACATGTCTAGTTCGCATGAGATTGATTCTTTTATTCCAAATGCATCTGAAATATAGAGGATGAATAATTTTATTATATTAATACAGACAAAGAAAATCTAATTTTCACCGGGTTTATTGTACAGTTCCCTTTGAAGCCTTTTCAACATTTGTACATATAGCTATGAATCAGTTTGGCAACTGTAGAATAACTTTGCTTGTCTTGTCTCATTTCATTTAGCATATGTTAAGTTGCCTCTCTCTCTTTTTGTGATTGTATCCATTAATCTATATGATAAGTCTGCTAAATTTCTCTTTCTACACCACCTTATTTTCATCTATAGGTCTTTATCTGGTGCAAAATCTTTCTGTGATGATGAGATGGACTTGGAAGATGGTAAAGTTGAAAAAGACAGGGTTAAGACTTTACGCTGCTACCGACCGATAAAGTTACATAATCAAGCCCTTCTATCTGGTCTTGCATACTGCATATCATCATGCAGCATGATACTTGTTAACAAGTTTGTGCTCTCAGGCTATGATTTTAATGCTGGAATATCATTAATGGTTTACCAGGTGCATCAGCATTCTATATTTTGTTTTGTGCTTCTAAACACCTTATATGTAGTTTGATGCCTTTTCTTTGTTTGCAGAATCTTGTTTCAGTACTTGTGGTCTCTATCTTGAGGATATTTGGTGTAATATCAACAGAACCACTCACATGGAAATTAGTTAAAGTATGGTTTCCAGTTAATGTTATATTTGTTGGGATGCTCATCACAAGCATGTTTAGGTATGACAAATTTCTATAACACAGATTTTTTTTATCGTTCTCCTCTTGGATGATTGCAAGATTTAGTCAATTCTATTATTTTACAGTGAAATCAAATGGTTCAGTGATTTAAGTAGATTGCTAATTTCAGTGAGGAAATGCAAATAAAATCAACCTTTGTACTTTCATATGCTTGCAGTCTGATAGAAATTTGAGGACCTCTCTAATTATATGTGATAGCATACTTCATGTTTCCTTACACCTCTTTTGTTTGAACTACTTGCATTTGTCCTCTAGAGAAGGAAAAAGAGTAACCAATAATATTCTTTTTATTTATGGTCAATCTACACTGTAGACTGCAAGGGCACATGTGAATGCTTATCTGGTTTTTAATTTTGCATATTTAGAGCTAATAAGAAGCTCTTGCAGCATGAATCATTTTCTTACTATCAAAATTGTGATACAAGGCAGATAACCTGTGGTACCAGCATAGTTTTGTGAGTCAGTTTTTGTTTTTGCATGGATCACCTATTGTTGACATCAAGTTTCATTTGTCTGTTAGCAATTAATGGCATTGTGCCAGTGGGTGTTTTGTTTCGCTATCTTGCCATCTTGAGATAGTAAACACAGAGGGCCATGACTTATTGGAAATTCTGTTCAATGTCATCCTTTCCCATCTTAAAGTTTCTTATATGCACTCATACAAAGGTGTCTACAGAAGATCTCACATTTCTATGTTTTACGATTTGAGAGCAAATTTATGGTTCAATCTAACTATTTGTTCTGGATTTTTTGAACAATATTCAGTTGCCATGATATGCTGGATTTTCGAAGTGTCAACAAAGTGATATCATATGACCACTGCAAGTTTTCATGGACTACTTTGTTTCTCTTTTTATTTTTTATGGAACATATTTGATGCTATTTTTTCTGCCTTTATTGGCTGGAAGTATTCTCATTTAGTTCTTATCTCTGTTGTTTTGGTGGTCCTCAATCTGGTATACACCCTTATTGCATGTATTTCATTATTGTTGTATCTTTGTTCAAAATTCAAATACTTGGAATATACTTGAGATTTGTTATTTTCATAGTTTTAAACCGCAATTTCATCGTATATATATGTATGAAATCCTACTCTCCTATTAGTGGATATTTCTATTTATCTAATGTCGCTGAAGGAGTGCTTGTTATATTTGCAGCTTAAAATATATCAATGTTGCAATGGTAACAGTTCTCAAGAATGTCACCAATGTCATTACTGCTCTAGGGGAAACATACCTCTTCATGAAGCATCACGACAAGAAAGTTTGGACAGCCCTATTCCTAATGGTATTCCATATGAAATATAGAAAATTCAGCGTATAATTCAAGGAAAGAAATTTCAAATTTTATATGTAGTTCCTTGATTTCGTAGCATCAATAAATAGTGTATACATCTGATTGGACAAGTGTTCTTTGGCAACTGTGTCAAATGAAATATAGAATAAAGGAATATTTTCATTGCACACATTGTTCTTTGGAATCTAATACATATATATTGCAAACAATGATTAAGTGCAAATTACTAGATCATTCTGGCTGCTGTTCAACATTTTAATTTAGTTAATTTGCATCACGATCATTCATATAAAATACTTCTAGGTATTTCATTTCCTGAAAATTACCTGGTTGATCTTTAAGATCTGTTATGAAGGACATTGAGTTTTAAATTTAATTCCCTGATGTTTAACATATTGTCTTCTTTACAGATAATTTCCGCATTTTCAGGAGGGATAACTGATCTCTCCTTTCATGCAATTGGCTATATATGGCAGACCTTAAATTGTTTTCTGACAGCATCTTATTCGGTCAGTTTCTTGCATGCTTTCTTTTCTTATCACATGAAAAAATCAGTATTTGTTCTATATGTGAAAGACCACATATGAAATGACATCTTCTTTTATTTACTTTCTATCTTAATCTAAAAACATATTGTTTGAAAGTTTTGAATAGGTTTTCAATGTGTATAAGCATGATGGACTTATAGTGGCAAAAATCCTTCCTCATACATATCTTTTTTCAGCCTAAGACTTAACAATTTTGTTTGGAATTAGGATATTTAGATTAATGCTTGGGCTTATAGAAAGATAAAATAAGAATTATATTTCAATTTTGGACACTGAAAAGTGAAGACATTTGCAATCAAGGATAAAGTGAAAGAAAACTACTTAAGGTGCTTTGGACCTATTCTAAGGAGACCTACAAATGCAGTAATTAAGTTGGGTGAGTGAATTCATACGGTTGTTGCAAGGAGGGTGAGGCCTTAAAAGATAATAATGGCAGCAATAAGGGATATTAGATATCTTTGTTTGACTAGAGACATTG
Organism: Musa beccarii; assembly: GCA_024322285.1. Taxonomy (NCBI): domain Eukaryota; kingdom Viridiplantae; phylum Streptophyta; class Magnoliopsida; order Zingiberales; family Musaceae; genus Musa; species Musa beccarii. Next base: position 41,180,458 of record CM044395.1, on the reverse strand, counting down.
CCCTCGATGGAACTCAAATGAGCCTGATGTTGGGCCCATTTGAATGCACATTAGGGGATTAGGATACTCCGTGAATCCTTGTAATGTGGAAAGCTTCTAGTCAACACTCATACTTCTTGTTATGTAGACAGCCTGCATAAGACTTATGTATCACAAGGCATATTCATGCTTATTTGAAAAAAAAAATTTGGATACCCATGTGGAGGGTCATTATGCATTTTGTTTGACTTTTGTTGGTATCAGTTTATTAATGCTGACCTATGTAACTTGTTGGCCCTATTTATAAAAATAAAAGTTGAAAAGTCTACTGCAGTCTGACAAATCCTTCTTGATATGTATGGCTGACAAATGTCCTTCTATATCTCAGTTAACACTACGACGAGTCATGGACACTGCAAAGCAAGTCACTAAATCTGGAAAGTTGAATGAGTTTTCAATGGTTTTGCTCAATAATACCCTTTCTCTGCCTTTGGGACTTCTTCTTATATTTGTTTTCAATGAAGTTGACTACCTTTATAAAACGTGAGTGATCTATTCAACTTGATTTATAACCATTTACATCATCTCCAGCAGTAATTTTAACATATGCTGCTTCCACTCTTATTTCTCAAACATGATTTCTTTATCCAATTTTATGCTGTTTGTTCAAAACATTGGAAAACAAATACCCAATCTTTATTAGTGGCACTTCGTTTAAATTTAAAGGTCTACTCACCATCAATATCAATGATGATTTATTGGTGGTAACCTGTCGTTTCAGCTGAAATTTACCATTCCAATGAGGGAACGGCAGCCAAAAACAGTTGTTTTAAGTATACATATCAGAACATTAACTGGCAGTTGAATATATTAATTTGAGTAACAGTACTCTGTTAATAGGAAAAAAAGGAGGTGATATACCAAATCAGAAGAATGGGGTGATCTTGTCATTTCTATGTACTTTACCCCTTTCCCTTTGTGCCCTCTTTCTGTTGAATTGCAATTTTACCATGATTGCAACTGCAACTATAGTTGAGTCGTCAACTGCCACAAGCAGCAGGCGCCCAATGCTTGAGATAAATGGATACAACCTGCCGGACACTCTCATAGGCTCATTACATATCAGTCTTTTGGAGATTGACCAAGTGGTTCTTTCTTTTTGTTTTCTTCTTTGTTTTTCCTTTCTTTTTCCCTCATGTTTATTAGTATTATATACTTTTCCAAATGGTGTCATTGGACAAGTGTTGGCCCCACCTACACTGTCAAATTGTTTTGGAGACTGGTTACCTACATCAGGGACACGTACTCCACCTCAGCAGTGAGGTCTTAGAGGTTGACATGGAGATACAGAATAAAGTTTTACAAATATGTACTTGGTGACAAATGCACAAATATGCAGAAGGTAGGAAAATGATTGTGTTCAGTGTTACAATGTAAATCGTTTTGCCTGCAAATTTATGTTAGATCAAAAAGTTCTAAATTATTAATTGTAAAAAGTAGTGGAAATGGATCAAGTTAGTGGAAATTTTAGCTCGGAAGAACTTTGAGCTGTTTCACAATCCATTCAAGTTTTTAAAATTGTTGTAATGAAAAGTAAGTGATCCCTAGCAATACTCTAATTGTAAGAAACATTCCAGGATACTAATTAAATGTGAAGTCCATTTCTGAATGGAGCTAGATATGCGACTTTGGAGGTAGATTATCTTTTGTTCTCTGCTCTTTTCACTGCTTCATTTATTTATAACCTTAAATGACTTTGTAGAACTTTGATAATTTAATCAAAAGATAATATTGTTCTCTCTCTTTCATGATTGCTTGGAAAGGAAGCAATATTGTTGTTTCTATCTTGATGGGCTTATGATTTCTCTAGTGAATTTGCAGGCCACTTTTGAAGATGCCTATGTTTTGGTTGGTGACAACTTCAAGTGGTTTTTTGGGTCTTGCTATCAGCTTCACTTCAATGTGGTTCCTTCATCAGACAGGTGCAACCACATACAGGTATGAACAATTTTTTATTTGTCACATAAATTCTATTGCACTTTCTCCTGTTTTCCGTTAAGTCCATCCTTAGCCACCATAATGAATCTCTGCATATTCATTGGACTAGCAGAAGAATATTTTGGCCTTCACCTTTGTATTTTTGCTTACTTGATAGAAGATTCAGATGAAATATGCTCTCAGCAGCATGTTCTTCCATTTTAGCTTTCTTATTGTTATGATTCTTGGAAGCATACTGTTGTGCTAGAATTTGAGTTGCCAAGTAGACTACTAATTCTGCCCAATGATTAGTAGATTTCATCGAATCCAGTCTAAAGCTATTCTTTAGCTTGTTTTATCAGTCTACCATTGCTCTGTTTTTAGCATAAGGGCAATATAGAAGATGGGAGGACAAGTTCCAAGTACACATCGGCCATTATCTATGTAACACCCCTGGTTAGTCCAATAGTCCCACATCGGAAGTGGGTGGGACTAAGATTGACTTATATGGGTCTGATGAGTGTACAACTAATAACTTCAGCTTAAGCATTTTGGCCAGTGGTTGATAGGCCAAAACGAAGTTGATAGGTTAGTTAGCCCATCAAACTGAGTCGTGACATTTGGTATCAGAGTCGACCTAGTATTCGGGCATGGTGAGGTAGGGTTGAGTAGGAAAGGGCTACATGTAGATGAAGTCAAAGAACTCATCACAGCATGGAGCCACCACTAGGCTATGCCTCACATGCACCATGCTAGGGTTTGATCTGAGCCTTATAGTTAGTCCAATAGTCTCATATCGGAAGTGGGTGGGATTAAGAGTGACTTATATGGGTCTGATGAGTGTACTACTAACAACTTCAGCTTAAGCATTTTGGCCAGTGGTTGATAGGCTAAAACGAAGTTGACAGGTTAGTTAGCCCATCAGGTCGGGTTGTGACATTTGGTATCAGAACCAACCTAGTATTCGAGTATAGTGTGGTAGGCTTGAGTAGGAAAGGGTTACCTGTTGATGAAATCAGAGAACTCATCAGTGGAGTCACCACTAGGCTATGCCTCACATGCACCATGCTAGGGTTTGATCTGAGTCTTAACGGGGACATCAAGTCGTTTAAGTGGGGGAGATTGTAACACCCCTAGTTATTCCAATAGTCCCACATCGAAAGTGGGTGGGATTATAAGATTGGCTTATATGGGTTTGATGAGTGTACTACTAACAACTTTAGCTTAAGCATTTTAGCCAGTGGTTGATAGGCTAAAACGAAGTTGATAGGCTAGTTAGCCCATTAGGTCGGGTCGTGACATTTGGTATCAAAGCCAACCTAGTATTCGGGCATGGTGAGGTAGGCTTGAGTAGGAAAGGGCTACCTGTGGATAAAGTCAGTGAACTCATCACAGCGTGGAGCCACCACTAGGCTATGCCTCACATGCATCATGCTACGATATGATCTGGGCCTTGACGGGGATGTCAAGCCGTTTAAGTGAGGGAGATTGTAACACCCCTAGTTAGTTCAATAGTCCCACATCAGAAGTGAGTGGGATTAAGATTGTCTTATATGGGTCTGATGAGTGTATAACTAAGAATTTCAGTTTAAGCATTTTGGCCAGTGGTTGATAGGCCAAAACGAAGTTGATTAGTTAGCCCATCAGGCCGAATCGTGACAATCTAAAGCTGGTTTGTGTATTTCAAAGGTAAATGCTATCACTTATCATGATCTAAAGTCACACATTATGTGGTTGCTAAGTAGGAGTGAGTTCTATCTGAAGGCCCTAAGTCAAACAATGTGCAAGTTGCTTACTAGGAAATAGGAATAACATTTCTCTAACCAATCATGTCCATTGTAAAAGCTAACATCCTAGACAATCGCGAATACCTAGAAATGTTGGTAAATTGACTTTAAAAGACAATTGCATCACATGTAAAATGATAGTATTGAAATGGTTGTGTTGCTACATCACTTGAATGAGCCATGATTTTTTCTTTCTGCATACATTTTGTTTGTAGGTATTTAAGGACTGGATTTGGCCACTTCTTTTTTGAAAATTAACAATTGAACATTATGGTGATATTTGTACAAATTTTCAAATATGCTGGGCAAAATTTATCTATCAATGTGTGGCTTTTACAGCCTTGTAGGGTCGCTTAATAAGATTCCTCTTTCAATTGCTGGGATCCTTCTTTTTAAAGTCCCAACCAGCTTGGAGAATTCCTTGAGTATTCTCTTTGGTAGGTTTCCTTCATTTTGCAACTGTGCTTTGGTTTGAGTGTATACATCTGTGTGCTTATTTTATGGTTATGTTTAAAACTGCTTCTGCAGGCCTCTTAGCAGGTGTATTCTTTGCTAAAGCAAAACTGCGGGAGCGATCTCAATCCTGATGCGGAGAAAGATGCTTTATATGAACACACCTTCAGTCTGAAGACATTTTAACAGACTGAAGACATTATTAAGGAGAGTGAACAAATTAATCATACAAGTTATGATAACAAACTCATCAAGACGTCATGTGACATTCTTGATATGTAATGATTCTTCTTCATAAAGGAGAAGATGTTGGACGACTAACTTGTCATTTTACATATTCTATCAGGAACACTTATTGTCGGTCCAATACAGAGGCATGTTGGATGGATGATTAATTTTGTGATTCAGCAGGTAGAGCAGGATCAGTGCTTCATAGACACAAGCCAGTGTAGCCAAAGACTGCCTACCGTCCATCTCAAGAACAAGCAGGTTCAACCGAGTATAAAGGAGGTCCACTGTTTTTATGTGATAAGGATTCCCTGTTGGCAATCTAAATTTACATGTGCATTTAGCATATGCTTACAAAAGCATGCGTCATGTCATGTTCCACAATGTCCACTGAGTAGCTGGTAAGATTGTTCTGTAGGTCATGATGGATATAGTAATCAGTTGAGGTTCCTATTCACCATTGTGCTGAAATGCTGATTGTTAAGCTAAATATGAGGAGAAGAAAGCAGCAGGTTTTAAATCTGTTTCCTCAAATTTTAAGCATCCTCATGATTATGCGCATTGAAGATACTGCAAGAGCTGCTGATATAGTGTTATTGGTTGGATTTAACAACTGTTTGATACAAGTAGCCATTTTGGCATGTTGCAGATAATGTTTGGGCGGTATTCAAGATTAACTAAAAAGCTGCATCCACAATATTTATTTCTTGGATGGTATTTGATGTCCTTGTTCCAAATCCTACCTGTAGCCCTACGCCACATGGAAACTCCGTGAGAATTCATCCATTTGGGCAGCAGCATGGCAAGGTTGAGTTATTTGAAGTTCTAAAACACTTCATAATCAAGAACAGAGTAGTTGTAATCGTCTAGATTCAAAGTATCTTCCATAAAGCTTTTATCTTTGTAAAAGAGTATTAAAGAGATCAACTTGTAGAACTGTCTCACTTCTCTTTTTTTTTAATACATGATATAATCCATATATATATATTTATGCAGTTGTGCCTTTATCTTTTTGCCAAAACTTTGGTGTTTTGTAGGAGTCACGGGATACCGTGGAATCGTGGGTGAGCACGTGTATTATATATATATATATATAGATATATATATACAGTTCTGTGTTATATGTTAGCCAGAACTGTCGTGTTTTGTAGGAGACACCGGATCCCGTGGACTCGTTGGTGTCACGTGTCTTATGTATATATAAATATATACATTTCTGTCTTATCTTTTTGCCAAAACTTTCGTGTTTTGTAGGAGACACCGGATCCCGTGGACTCGTGGGTGAGCACGGGCATCATTCTTCTACAACGGTCGCGTTTTTTTCTTCGTAATCTCTATCACATGAATCACTCGACGACAGTATATATTTAATTGGGAGGGCGAGAAAGTCCATAGTCTCTCTTCCATGGCCACTTCCAGGGTTTGGATCTCGGCGGCGTGCCTTGCCCTCCTCGTCTTCCCTTCGCTTCTCTCGCCTGCCCTAGCGGAGGAAGTAGAGGAGCCGACAGCGGCGGCTGAGGCCGAGCCCTCGTTCGTCCTCACCCTTGACCACTCCAACTTCTCCGACACCGTCACCAAACACCCCTTCATCGTCGTCGAGTTCTACGCTCCATGGTAATCCCGTCGCTTCCCCTCTGTTGTCACCGCTCGTAGCACAGTGGATCTGTTGCAGGACATGGTCACGAGTTTTCTTGAGCTTAGATCCCTAAAACAGATCTTCGATCCCTTGATATGCTTGATTTATCTTTCTTGATCATGGAACTTCTCTTTCCACCTCCGTCCATGTGTCCAATTGTGGAGGTGCGGCGGCTACGAATTGGTTGACTTTGGCGTTCTTGATGCTACATCGTGCATGGACTGTGCTATTAGGAGATTATTTCTTTCTTTTACAAGGATTTGACGATTGACATATGTTATACAACTCCTGGTAGTTGTCTCAGAGATCTAATTTGTGTAGCCGTTCCTTTTGACGTGGATCAGACCGGGATTATTACTTTCCGCTTCTTGGTTCTGAGGTCAATCTGTTAATTTTTTAGATCTCAAAATTCATAGCACGATATGCTGTGCCGAATAAACATTTGTTATATCTACCTGTCCTGTGTTCACTGATGTGCTTCTGTTGCAAGGACTTGCTTGGTATTCCATAACTTGACAGAGTTAATCAAGTGGCTTGCACTGACTGGTGCAAACTGAGATTGTATGGTTTCCGAGAGTAGAAAGAGTTACCAACTTAAGTTTCAAATACATTTTCTCCATCCATTTTGCTGTAAACTTGGATCAAGACAGTGTAATATATTAATTTCAAAGTTTACCTGCTATTTGTAGTTCATACATGACATATGCACAGTTGTCTTTAGCTTTTCTCTGTTTTTTTTCCTGATCTGGAAATATTTTTGTGTTTTCTTGATAGGTGTGGTCATTGTAAGAGGCTCGCTCCTGAGGTATAGTTTCCACAACATAACTGAGGGCAATTTCTTTTAACTAATTTAACACAAAAAAATAAACGATGATAATTTTCCTGATAGTTCTATGTTTTGTGCATGTAGTATGAGAAGGCCGCATCAGTATTGAGTAAAAATGATCCTCCAGTTGTTTTAGCTAAGGTTGATGCAAACGAAGATGTAAACAAAGAACTTGCATCAAAATATGAAGTCAAGGGCTTCCCTACACTCAAGATTTTCAGAAATGGAGGGGATATCGTCCAAGAGTATAAAGGTCCTCGGGAGGCTGATGGAATAGTTGAATACTTAAAGAAACAAGCTGGTCCTGCATCTGCTGTAATTAAATCCTCAGAGGATGCCAGCAACCTAATTGTTGATAAGAAGATCTTTATTGTAAGACATCCACTTATTTTGTTCCATTTTCTCTTTTGTATCTCTGCCATACTTGCTGTCTCTCAAACTGGTTACCATCTTGTAGGTTGGTATATTTCAAGAATTTTCTGGGGAAGAATTCGAAAATTACATCAAGGTTGCGGAGAAGTTAAGGTCAGAATATGATTTTGGTCATACATTAGAGGCCAAACTACTTCCACGTGGGGATCCAACAGTAAAGCTACCAGTAGTTAGGCTGTTTAAGCCATTTGATGAACTTTTTGTTGATTTTAAGGTGATTTTGGAAACCCAGTAATGATTTTTTTATCTGACTGCTGTTGAGAATTCAAGTATGTGTATACATAATAAGTCCTAGTCAATATGATCATTGTCTTTTAATTCCCCTGTTGTGTAAAATTCATTTATGCTGATACAGTAACTTCTGGCATCCCTTGCAGGATTTTGATGTTGATGCTCTGGAGAAGTTTATTGAATCTGCAAGTATTCCGGTTGTTGCTACTTTTGACAAGGATCCAAGCAATCACCCTTTCCTTATAAAGTTCTTTAACAGTCCTAATAGCAAAGTAAGAAGCAGATTTGTATTTGTTCTTCTCATTTACTCCATTTTTACTACCTGTATTCATACCAAGGATTCAAGTTCCTGTCTCAGACCATACCTGTCTTTGGTTGCATTGGTATGGGACTGGTAAATACCAACACAGTGGCACATAGTACACTAGCATACCAATCAGCACGGACCAAAGAGAGAGGGATCAAAGGAGTGGAGAGAAGAAGGTCAGGAGGAGTGGAGAGGAGAGGACTGTTGTTGACACTCAATAGTCCTCTTGGAAGCTGTTTTGGCTGTGAACAGCAGCACTGCTGACAGGTTGTCCAGATTAAAAATAGTTAAAAGAATTTGAAAAAGACCAGTTTGACAGCCAGGACAGATGTCAATAGGCTGTCTAGATTTTTTTAAAAAATAAAAAAAACCAGTTTTAAACTTGTGAAATTGTCTAGTCCTTGTATCAATTCCTAGTCGGAATGGTAAATACTGGTCGGTATGTACTGATCTGACTAGTTTTTTGAAGCTTGATTCAAGAAACATTCAAAATGATACTTTGAAGTTTGAACAACTATATTCCTGCCCTATGCAAGCAATAAACATATTATATTGAGGAAGAAAAATTAAAAGCAATAAGATGATAATGGTATATTAAATATTGCATATCATGTTCCTTTTTCCTAATTCATTTTGGTTCTTGATTTTCTTGGCATCTTTGTCATTGTAGATTTTATATCTGGAAGTCCTATTTGTGTTGTGAAATTTTATATCTGTAAGTCCTATGGGCATGCTACTGCAGTTAAATTGTTCCAGCATGCATGTGGAAATTGCAGCCAACTCCACAACCATGGGTGTGTTTCTTGGTTTTTCTGTTTGGAAGTACAGGAATTTTTTCTTTTTGTGAAAGTTGAAGTTGTGATAACTATGATTCCTTTGCTGCATAACATGCTTATTTAGTATTTGTTATTTTTCTTCAATATGACAGCAGTGTTCCATCAAATTCTGTCTGATAGTTAGAGGTAGTTGCTTATAATTCTCTATAATAGTTGTCACCATTAACTATATAGATGCAGTTGGAGAATTCACATTTTTTAAGTGTGAGGGTGTTTTTTCAAGGTCCGCAATACCGTACCGTACCGGTGTACCGAGAGTTGCTCGGTACGGTAGTAACGGCGTGAGAGGCATACGGCGCATCGAGCGGTACCGTTGAGTATCTTACCATCGGTAACGGTCGAAATCGACCGCTACCGAAGTTGTCACCATTAACTATATGAAGTTACCGTGTTGGCGGTAACTGTTCGACATTACCAAGCTGTACCGAGCGGTAACGGTGAAATTTCACCGTTATCGCTCGATATATCTCCGTGTTACCAGCCGCTCAGGGCGGTCCGCGCACCGGTCCTGTCGGACGGCACGCATAAAACGCAGACCTTGGTTTTTTCAATGTTCTTTTATAAAGCACTTAACTGTAGTATGTTGCTTTATTCATGTATTCAGATTCCTTCTTTGTTGGATATTGTAGCTCAAAATTTTTAAATTTGTCAAAAATTTATAATTCTTTTCTCCTATAGATATTGTCTTACTTCTATTGGTGTATCACAATCCATAGGCTATGCTTTTTATGAACTTCAGTGGTGAAAATGTTGATGCATTCAAATCTAAGTTGCATGACGCTGCTGAGACTTACAAGGGGAAAAACATAAACTTCTTAATTGGTGACCTTGATGCCAGTCAAGGTGCCTTCCAGGTTTGTTCTGGTGGACATTATTGTCTTTATCTTCTTTTGGTATCTCCTCATTATTCCTATTAATTATCTCTTCCACATGATATAAACTCAACAGTATTTCGGCCTAAAGGAAGACCAGGTGCCTCTCATTATCATTCAAGAAAATGATGGCAAGAAGTATCTTCAACCAAAAGTCAGCCCTGATCAGATTGCTACATGGGTGAAGGACTACATAGTATGTTACAGATTGTCCTTTTGCTTGATTTTTGCAATGATCTACCATAGAACTCAGTATCTTCTGATATCATTTTACCATTGTAGATCTCGTCTCATCTAGGTTGTCCATACTTGTAGAGGTTGACATCTTTATGTGTAGTAGTGTCAAACCATCATGCAAGTATGCAGTTATATGTTTGATTCATGCACCTTGGAATTAGAGCTGAAATGACAATGTCTGTTTCATAAACCCTAGTGCTGATCAAGATTAAAATAGGGTACAACAAAAATATTGTATTTCCCATGTGAGTATTTTTTTTTTACATTATAGTTACTTTTAAATATATGATATATCTGAAGGTAATAATGAACAAAAGTATTGTGTATAAAGTTTTTATGGGCTGTCAAATCCCCTCGAAAGAGAATTTAGAATCCTTCAAAAATGAAATTTCAAATCCCATTTGTTCAAACAAAAACTAGGATGATAATCACTCACTACCATTCCTTTCCAGTTTCCAAATCCAAGAACCAAATGTCAACTAAGTTGATAAGAAGGTAGGGGATTTTTGTTATACAATAAGTTATGATTCTGTTTCTGGGTACAATAACAAAATTGCCACTGAATGAAATTTTAGGGACTAGACTATTTAAATTTTTTTGACCATCCATCGTTGTCATTTGATTTTGCTGCATGTATGCAGGATGGTAACTTAAAGCCTTACAGAAAATCAGAGCCAATACCTGAAGTTAACAATGAGCCTGTCAAAATTGTGGTGGCTGATACTCTCCAAGAAGTAGTTTATGGCTCTGGAAAGAATGGTTCGTTCTTATCCTAAACTCACACCTTTAATTAGGTTGAATTGTTGGACTTGTTGAATTATAATTTAGTTGGCCTAGCTATTTGATGTTAAAAATTCTTTTGTTGCATATTTTCTAACTGATTCTAGAATTATAAAACCATTGGTGAAGCGTCTATTTTCCTTGCAAAAGTAATTGCAATAATTTGTGGTGGATGATTTTGGGAAAGAGATTGAGGTCAGAAGGTTGTCATATTAGATTCCTAAAGAACATGTTATGGTTGTAATTATTTATGACCTGCAGAACCATTAACTTATTCATTAAGTTTGAATTTGTTGTCTTAATTGGCTGGCCCCAAGATTTAGATACTTCTTAGATCGATGTTGGACACAGTTAGTAGTAAAGAAAATTAGTGAATTGATGGAAGATTTTTGAAGTTGTAATTATGGAGTATAGTCCTTGAAAAATTTTCACATAGTTATAATAATTTTACCATAAGGTGCTTGCTTCAAATTTTAACATAGTCATAATAATTTTACCACAAGATGCTTTGTGGTCTAGCATAGATTGGCAAAAATGTAGCTTAAATTCATGCGGATCTAGCTTAGATCTGCAAGGAACAATTAAATATGTGAAAATCTAGCCTAGATCCATGCACATCTAGCCTACTTTGGTAAAAGTCAAGCATAGGTCCATTTATATATAGCCTAAATTCATTCAGATCTAGCATACATATGCATGGATCATGACTTGAATCTTGCGGATTTAGGCTTCACTTTTGTGGATCTAAGTTAGATCCTTCCAAAATCAAGGCTTAATCCATGTGAATTTGGGCAAGGTCTAAATGGACATAGGCTAGGATTTCATGGATTGAACTTAGATCCACATGGATGCCGCTTAGATTTTTGCTGATCTAATCTAGATCCATGAAGATCTGATCCTTGTAGATCTAGGCTCACATTACGATCCTCATGGATCTAGCATAGATTTGCATGATTCACGTCTTGATTCTTGCAGGTCTTGTTTCGATCTGCAAGTTTCAAGATGATCCCTATGGATCTAGTCTCAATCCATTAAAGAGAAAACCTAGATCCTAATCAAGATTCGTGAAGTAATTATGTTACGAGATAAGAAATCTATTCCTAACAAGTAGAAAGTTATTAAATTGAAAGATAAGGTTTGGGTACAAGATAAGAAATCTATTCCTGTACTTCTTGCAATGAACTAAAAAGTGATTAAATTGAAAGATAAGGTTCATGTTTACCTATTTTTGGAGAAACCTTGGTTCGGATCTCAAGATTGAGGCTTTCATTTGTTGAGATTGACTAATTTTTGAGAAATCTTGAGCATGGGAGAGGATAGTGTAATTGGGTGGGAATTTGGGAGGGATTGAAGAGGAATGAAAAGAGGAGAGGCTAAAGGGGAAATGGCGGGTTAAAAAGGTTACATTATTCAAAAGTATTTTTATTGACAAAATTATCGCACTTACAAGGGCAACAAAATGAACACTTGGAGGCCTTTGCTTTTTATGTCCTTTGATTTGTAGATGTCCTTTTCATAGAACGAATAACATATTTGATTCCAATAAGGCATCTTAATGCTATATAAGGTCATGATTTTGCACACCTGGTTATGATTTCTAGATGTATTATAACCTTTCTACGTAAAATACCATTAAATTTGATCAGGTTTCATTTCCCCGGAGAACATGTCCCATTTAAGTCCATATCTTAAGGGAATAATTTCTTTTGGTGTGACCGATGCACATATGTTATTTGTTTTGTGGAAGAAGAATAAGACACACACATATGTATGTATGTATGTACACACACATATACATATATACACATATACATATACATATATATATATATATATATATTTATGTACGCATATATACATACATATGTACGTGTGTATGTACACACACGCATATACATATATACACATATACATATATATATATATTTATATACACATATATACATTTGTATGTATGTATGTATGTACACACACACATATACATATACATATATATATATATATATTTATATACACATATATACATATGTATGTATGTATGTATGTATGCACACACACATATACATATACATATATATTTATATACACATATATACATATGTATATATATATCAGTCCCAAACATTTTATTTCTGTATGCTAGAATATATATCTAAGCCATTGGATCATGTTTTTAGATTAAGCAAACATAGAGCTACTTGAAGTGTGTTATATAACCTTGTGTCTTTCAATTAGACAAATTTTGTTGAAGCTGCTATTTACAGAGTATCATATGCTATAGTTGTTTAGGAAGATGCTATTTTATAAAATAAACTTTATTTTTATCAAAAGATATGTCACAAAAAATGTTTTCCTCTACAACGCCCACCCTTGTAAGTAATTCATAAACTCTTAAAATCAGATGTTTATTATGATTTTTTGCACAATTTCTGATGTTTTCTTAATCTCTGATACTATTTGTCTTGCAGTTCTGCTTGAATTTTATGCACCTTGGTGTGGGCATTGCAAGAAACTAGCACCTATTTTAGATGAAGTGGCCATCTCATTTGAAAATAATGATGTGATCATTGCAAAGATGGTAACCTTCTTATTTATATTATGCTTCTGATTTGGGATATTGTGCTTTCTTTTAAAGATATTGTTTTGATAGTCGGTGCAGTGCCTACTTCTTAAGTTCCTTCTAATTATGTGACATGACAACTACCTACAAATCTTCATTATTTATATATTTTTCTTATCCTTATTTTTGGTTCTCATATGAAACATCATGATGACTAGACAGTGTTATGATCCACGATCGATAAGGTTACATTGTCATAATGAATTAGAATTTGAACTAACTTCAATGTGGTAGCCTAACCAAGGTTTTCAATAAACAGTCTTACCCTGGTGAGCATTAGGATACGCTTTATTGCATGAGGGGCAACAAATATATGACAAGGATATTAATATATTATTGACATGTATCTGAATGGATATTAGGATAAAAAGATCTAGAATTGCGAGGATAATGCAGTGTAAAGTTTCAAGGCATATTGTTGTGCTATCTTTGAGTTCAAGTGTTAGGTGCTAGACTGATTGCATGCACTGTTGAAGCAAGGGACAAAAGCTTAGTAACATATTAAATAATTTTAAAATTAGCAAATCTACAATTAGATATAATATTATCACTGATATCTAAACAGTCAAAACAATATTTGGCTCATTAGCTTAAGCTTCATACAGTAACATGGATGGTGAAAACAAAGAAGTAGCAGAGAGAGAACATATTAGTAAATGACGAAGCAGATGCAAAAAAGAAAGAAATGCAGAATGGAAAAGATAAGGACAATGAATTAATATTTCAAAACTTGATAATTTGATCTATCTTACCTTTTCAATAAAGTAAGGTATTCTTTACTGCTTAGCCTTCTTCTTGTTTCAAAGAGCTGATTTTTTTTCTTTGAGCTGAACTTTTAGTCATTTAAGAAATAAAAAAACTGATATGATATCCAGCGTCACATAGATAATATAGAATGAGTTTTGAGTTTTTACTTTTGTAGCAGGAGGCCGCCAAAATTTGACTTTTCCACACTTCCTATATTTCCCCACATCCCAACAAGTCCTAGACTTCCTCGTGATATCAGCCGTAATTGTGGAAACCTACCTTTACTGCACATCTCAGTTAATTGGATTCAAAACCTTGGTAGCTCGAACTGGTTATTGTTTTTATAATATATATCAGATTTCTTTAACAGGTATTGTGGTATAGAATCAGAACATAAGCCACTGGATTAGGGGGGATTTTTTGAAATAAAAATCAATTGGCGATGTTTTGATTGTGTATATGGATTACTTGTTAATCCATATATACGAAATTACTTTGTAATTCCATGCAGCCATAAATATGTCATGTTTTTCGATAGCACCACTGTATTTTTTATGTTGAAACCTCCCAACACCCTTCCATTTTTGCTCGCCCAGTATGAAGAATTTGGGCCATGCATTTTTGCACTAACTTTTTTGTCGATGGCACCATGGTCCTTCCGTCACCTCCTGCTCCGGCCTCTGGTCTATTGTCTTGAATTTTTAGTTGTCTGTTTCCTTCATATCGTTGAAGTTCAAAAATAATTTCAAGTTGGGATATTTTGCTCCTAGTGTTTATGCTTACATAATGCTATTGTTTCCACTTATCAGATTTCTTTACATATAGTTCTGTTTGCCTATTCTTATTTCTCACTGTGATGTGCTTCTGATAATTGCAGTAACTGAAACATTTTTAACTCCTTTCTTTCTCTTTGTCTTCGACATGTAGGACGCAACAGCAAATGATGTTCCAAATGAATTTGATGTTCAGGGTTACCCAACACTCTACTTTTCATCTGCAAGTGGCAAGCTTTCACAGTATGATGGAGATAGGACAGCAGAGGCTATCATTAACTTTGTGAAAACAAATAGTGATGCAACCAGTCAGCCTGACTCACCTCATTCTGCAAAAGATGAACTTTAATCACGGTGTGTTCTGGGACCTAATTTTCCATCCTATTTGGCATGATATTACTGAAATTGGTTGACTTATGTTTTCTTATTGTAATACACTTTAGCTTTACTAACTTTGGATCTACCGTTATACTTTATGCCGCATAAAAGCAAGATATATTTCTTTCTGCTATGATATGTTGATCTCTAGCTTAAGCTGCGGAATTATCTGGGCATTCAGGATTTTGTTTCTTCAATAATGGTCATTGAATTATAAGGTTAAGGTTGTGGAATAAATTAGAATCAGGTCACACCATTTTGTCTTGTTAAGGTTATAGCTTGGAAATTGGCTGAAGGAAAAGCCCATAGCTTGTAGTAGGTCAACTCATTGAAAAAAAAAAGCCATGCCTTTATTCAAAAGTCATATGCATTTCTGCATCAACCCATGGAGACTGGCGTAGAGGGTGTATTGACCAGCATAGTCAGCATGATTTTATGCTTTCCTGGCCTTGTAATGATTTGCCAGTACCATGACATCAGGACAGGTATGCTTGACTGATTGTTTTTAATCCTTGAATATAGGTGATGTTAGCAAAAGTTTTGCCAACTTGGTACCTTTTCAGATACCAAAGTTTGGTATTAAGTTTTGGATAAGTTGTAATGGGATTAGGGTAGAGGGTGAATCAGTCATCAATGTTTATGATTAAGAAAATATCTAATGTCTGGGGTGAAACAGCTGTTGGAAATTTATAAGGAGTTGATGATGGGCTTCTTGGAATATTGCCAACACCCTATCATGAAATATCAGTGTACTTCGAAATTCTCATTTTAATCATATAACATACACATACAATCTGATTTTTGCAGATCATGATTTAACATATCAGTCTGATAACTTCACTAATGACCGGAATGGATGAATTGGAATGTATCATCAGCCTTCATTTGTTCCATTTTTTGGCCTGATCAGATTAAATATATAATATATTACCACTCTTTAAAATTTGTTTAATTTTGTATCTATGATTATATATGAATTCAGAACTTGTTTTAATGGTGGGTTAGATAGGAAGTAAATGAATAATTCTGAGCAGTAGTTGAATGGGGGCTCCAATTCTTAATCCATCCAAACACGGATACTTGGACTGGTCAAAATTTTTAGGACTTGGATAGACACAAGAATTTGGCACATTTACTCCACTAAAGCTGCAGGAATCACCTCACGGGAACAAATATTGAACAGGGATATACGAAATGACTTGTGGTTTAGATAAATGAAAAAAAAAAAAAAGATCTGGATGGCAAACTTTTATTTCTGTAATGCTCTCTTGGAACATTTGTCATTTCTGTACTTTTGTTTTGTTAGTGGTTTGAATTGGTGGTAGTGGTTTTGTATGAATTCAACCTCCCCTTTGCATGAACCAAAGAAACTTACCAAGTGCTATAATTTTGTATTTGCTATATTAATTGCTTGGCTATTATTGACAATGCCATGGGGAACTGCAAGCTGATGGTTCTTCTAACTGCAGGAATCATCTTGTTAGACGTAGAGGGAGAGGAAGACAAACTGTTTCATGGAGCTACAAGATCAGCAGAAACTATGCTACTATGCCTTGATCCAAATAGCCTAGTAATAAAAGGCATTTCTTTATGCCTGATTTTGGGTTTTATGGCAGTAAGTATGGTTAGAGAACTGTTCTATCTTTATCGGATGATGTAATTTCATGTTTCATGGCAGTAAGCGTCAAACTTGTTAAGAATTTCTCCATTGCTGCTGAACTTACCAATCTATCATTTTTCTGACACATCCGCTGTTGCTTTCTTGCTAATCTGTTGCTTCCAAGATCTTGGTGTTGTGTTGCGATGGCCTAATGTGGGACATGACTACATTAATTTACATTGAAGAGCTTCAAGTTCTACGTGTTTATGCCATACCACTTCGATCCTTTTTGTCGTAAAAAGTTCTTTTTATCGAATATTTAAAGTGACCATCAAAAGAAAGGTCTTTTTTTTTAATTTTCTTTATCTGAACACCTTGATTTAATTTAATATAACAAGTAGATAAAATTTTGGATTGGTTTATAGGGTTTGATGAGTTTATTATTAACAACTTGATTTAAATAATTTGGATCAATAGGTCTTGTTCAAATAAATCAATAGATCTGTTATTCTGTCGGATCGGGATTGTGGCCATCTTCCTCTTCCATCTCCTTGAATGAAATGTTAAAGGGAGAGGAGCCAACACGCGCGATGGACAGAGTGTTGACCATCCCAAGCATTTCGGTTCACCGAACTACAACGACTGTTGACTACTCAAATGAACAAGAAGAATTCGCACCGCATCCTAATTCGATTCCCTCATTCTTCGTCTCCGTCGGTCACAAATTTCCCAGTTCCTGGATTCAATGCAGCGAAGAAGAAGAAGGCAACGTTGAACAGCACCAGCGGTTCGAGTTCACCGACCGGCACTCCGGTCTCGATGTTTAACTGCGCCAACGCACCCTTTCCTGTGATTATTTCCCCGATTATGGAGAACACAATGCCCAGCTGCGCTAATCTTCCAACAAAGAGCTCGTTCGCTTTCGTGAATCCGAAGAGGGGCCCTTGGAGATAGAACACGGATCACAAATCAGCAGCTGAATCCAAGTGTTGTCTTGAGAGCGGAAGAAGAAGATGAAGAAGGTGGAGCTGAGAGCTTGTGGTTTACTTTACCTCCTTCCTTGAGGCCCAGAGCAGCTCGGAAGCCCTTCCCCGGGGGGATGACAGCCTTCCCGAGCCCGGTGGGAGGATCATCGACGAACTGTCCTCGGTCACCCAGCGCTCCTATTGCTCCGAGGAGGGTGAAGAGGATGAAGAAGAGGAGGAGCGGCTCGGCCTCGTAGATCGGTATGCCGGTTTCCAGGTTCAGTTGTGCTAGGATTCCTTTTCCTGTGATGCCTTCTCCTAGCAGAGAAGCCTGCGGACATGGTCGAGTTGAGTCCGACGTTGGAATGAGAAGGGAGAGGCCGCAGAATACTCACTGCAAACCCCAGCATGGCGACGCGGCCAACGAAGAGCTCGTTCTGCTTGGTGAACCCAATCCCCCCGGAGGTGCCAAAGATGCCATCCTCAACCTTCGGCTTCTTCTTCTCCACCTGCAGCAACGGCATCAACAACTGTGATCAGTGCGGAGATCCTCCTCAACAACTAGTCCCAATAAAAGGCCTCATGTGGCGTCAAGTCGCAGACCTTCGCTGGAGGAGCTTTGGTTTTAGCCTTGTACAAAGCAAGCGCTGGGAAGAAGGAAGAAGAAGTGGAAGGCAGGTGTCTGCGAGGAGTCCGAGGAAGGAGGAGGTCCGAGAACCGCGTCGGCCGGAGCCGGCGAATCTGTGCCTGGAGCAATGGCTCCTTGGTGGAGCTCAACGATCGGCCTCCAGTGCTGGCCATTAGCACGGATTGAGCCATGGCGCTGTCTCGTACGTCGCACTTGGTTTCTGCTTGCCTGCAAACACCGAGCGAGCGTCATATTTATAAATCAAGGAGATACGATATTTCATGTGAGATCTCAAGGCAACGAAGAGACCACGTCGTCACTCCTCTTTCTGTGGCTTTGGAGCTCCTCGAGCTCACCCCTCAAAGCTTGTGATCTGAGACAACTCCACGCGTACAGGGGAGTCCACAGCAGCACGAAGAAGCCGACATTTTGTGGCTATCTATCGTTGTCCAGTTTCATAGACCTGAGCTGGTCATGTCCATTTCATGGTAGCAGTCCCTCGGATTCATTGGCTCAAATAAATTTCGTGGACATTCCGATGAGACATCAATTGCTCCCTCGGAAACCATTTTAATCTCTTATAATTTAATTATAATATAAAGAATTATTTTAAATATTTATATGAAACCATGCTTTTCCCTCTAATTAATATTATAATATAACCATTTACATATGGCATAAAAGAAAACACAACCGACACTGCGCTCTGTCCCCCTCCGTCGCCTCTCAAGAAATCAGGGATGCCAAATTGTAGGGTTTTTTACTGAACCCAGCCGGCCATGTCAACCTTCTGCGGATTCTTCGGGGCCGCCGTGGCCTTCGTCTTCTCCTGCAATCCCCCCTTCGATCGAATCCCAGGCCTCCCGCGATCCGGAATATGGCTTTGATGGTTTGTTTTTCTCTCCTTGTGGGCATCGGGGACGGCGTGCGGGTCGAAGTTGATGGGCGGGATACGGCCGGAGCTGGGGAGAAGTCGATCGCGCGCGCCGTCTTGGCTGGAGTGCTCGGGATGCGGGCGGTGGCCATCGCCGCTATGTTTAGCAATATTATAGACCCTAAGGCCACCTCGTACTACCTTCTCGAAGGCTACACCCACCTCTCGTTAGAGCTCTCTGCGGGGGTGGCGAGAGGGCTCGATCGGGATGCCGGTGTCAGGTATCTCTTCTCCGACCTGATCTGCTTTCCCTCTACATTGGCATACTTTACATTGGCGATTTTGATTGACTTCGCTGAGTGGTACTTCTTTCATACTTATAAAAGAGAGATATCTTTTCTCTATTAATCAGAGTTACTTATTGTATTCATTAAATGTGTAATACCTCAATTTAGTCTCATGTCACAAGTGACTTGCAAGGACTTTTTTTAGCTGTACTATTATTTGGATTTAAATCCTTTGTGCTAGTAGTTCAAACTCAACAAATTAATGAACCAGTTATCTCATCGGATTGGATCATGATAAATGATACTAAGGTCAATCTAATATCGAGTAACGAGAGCACATCGAATGGGGAGAGAGATATGAACCGACTTATAAGATATGATGAGTGCCCTACCATTAACTTGTAATCAAGCATCCTTAGATCAGGTTCAACAAGTTAGTGGTCACTTATAGTTATTGAGTTATAACAAATTGAACTCTTGCAATTTGGCATATAACATTTTCTGACCAAGGGCATCAAATCTTTTCTCGTTGTTTTCTGTAATTTTTTTTTTTTAGATCTTCCTTGTTTCTCTTGCATCCCTTGTTTTACTTTTATCATGAATGTAAATATTACTCAATTTTTGAAGCTACAAGAGATCAATGATATCACTCTGATTTTAGTAAAGATTAAATTAGTAAATGGTAAATCATAGTTCTCTTGTTCACATTAGCTGTAGAGTTACCTCATGATTACCTAGCAATTTCATGGAAGGACCTTGTGGATTTTCTCAAGCTTAATTCCTTAACAGATTTATTTTCCTTGGAACTTGTCCATTTGCTTAACACAGATTGCTTGTGTGATTATGTTGTGAAACTCAAATTTTTAGATGCTCATTCTCAGTCAGCTATGTGTTCAATGCTCAGTTTTCCCTATATAGTTCGCAATGCTGTTGGCGATGATACCGAAGCTTTAGACCGAAAGCCTTTCTAAATGCAATTTCTGGGACATTTGGTTGTTGCAATCCGAGTATAAAAGATTGACCATACTACTTCCAAGAACTTGTGAAGCAAGTCCAAAAAAATGGAGATCAGAATGTATAAAAATTATGGTTTTCTTAATTTTAGATCTCATTTCTATTCAAATAAGATAAATCACTTTTCTTCTATAACCCATGGATGATGATGACCTGCCAAAAGGTGTGTGATCTGCCAATAATATGAGGATGATTAAATGTTTGGCTTCTGCTTTTAAGCTTATTGTGATTCAGCTGTTGGAATGTGTTAGCAGGAGATGTGCTTAACTAGTACTAACAGCCTTTGTGCTTGAATGACTTTGATTGATTACGTTGTTCCAAGTCTTAAATATGATTTGATGTTCTTAATCTTGAATTGTATACGGTTGAGGTGGGCGATCTCCTAGGAGGGTGACTAGCAGCGGTGAAGCTTCTACCATCGGTGAGGGAAGCAGCGTTGGCTCCAAAGGAGGAAGAGATGGCTAAGTCGGTGAACTGCTGGGGTATTAGGAAGTGTTAAATTGGGCATTTTGGTCGGTTTGATTAATCAATCTGAATCAATGAAAGGCTTTAGATAGCGAACTCAATAAAATTGATATCTTTTAAACTAAAATCGATTCAAATCAATTTAGTGAACCATCGATGAATCAGTTTGGTTTAGGTTCAATGCAATTTTTCAGTTCAATATGAACATCCCTAGTTAGCACCATCAAGTGTTCCACCCCACCTAAGAGGCTCGAGAGATCGTTCGCCTTGGTCACTACAGCAATAGTGATGAACGAGAAGCAAAGGCGATGAGGTGAGGCTGGCGATGTACCAAGCTGAGGGTTGAGGACGAGGGGTGAAGGCAACAAGGCAAGAGGGTTGAAACAATCTAGGAGGGGTGGAGGTAAGAGGTTAGGATCTAGCGTAATTTCATCTTTTAGAAAATAAAAGATGATATGCTAAAATAAATAAATAAGGATCGTTCTATTGGAAAATGTGAAAGCTTAGGTTTTTCTTTTTTTCCTTACTTGCATCCATAAGTATGTCTAACATTCCTCTATAATTGGGTCGGGATAGTTAGCAAGAATTTATTATCCCGAACACAGCCCTGGGGAGTTGTGTCTATAGCCACTTAATGTTCCTTGCGCCTAAACAAGAAGCGATATCGGTAAAGATCTGGATCACTAATAGCTGGGATCGAATTTAGCGGTCACTTCTCGTTTGCATCAAAAGAAAAAAAAAACTCCATATTAATTATTTTCTTCCTACTTATAAACATAAAGCTGAACCCAATGACGAATCACGTTTGCACCGAATGAAATATCGCTCGGGGGGGAACTTTATTCAAAACATAGGGCAACTGGGCTGGGAGAGCGTCAATCGGTCATTCGCTTCCTTTTCCAAATTTCACCACCCAGAAGCTCTCCCCGCCCCGTCTCGTTGAACACTTTACTCGCTTCTGAAGGCATGATTTCTAACGTTCAGGTCTGAAGCTGCGTCGTATTCAAGAGATTGGTTGCTCGATGTTGAGCCTGGATTCACATCAAGGACGCGGATTAAATTCTGTTTGATCCGCAGACGAATACAACACCATAGCATGTACTGATTTGACGGCTGCCTGAAACCATCACAGTTTAACGAACTAGAAACACACCACACTATAAATCTTATACTGTTTATTTATAATTCAGATTGAGATGTCCACTAATAAACTCAAAATGTCCATAGACAACAGAGCAAACACAGGTTAAAGATAAGCAAAAAATAAAAAAAAACTGGAAACAACAATTTTCAAATTTCCAGACCTCTTTCCGTTGTCCATTGGTGACTAGTTCTAATCACTTTGACATGCCAAACATCTAAAAAACATATCAACATTTTTTCATGCAATGTAGGAAAACCGACCAAAGGCAGCCAGTTTGAACGAAAGGGGCTGAGGTTCCATTTCAAGAATGTAAAAAACCTGATTCTGCATGCCAAAAGTTCAGATTTTAAGTTTCAAATGAACATAGATCTAGAAAATCCTTAGTCAAAAATTATTTCATTAACATGATATATCATAAAATGGAAAATAATGCTGCTATAATTGGAGAACAAAGAAGCTTCAACCGAAAACCATGGAATTTAAAGACGCATCACGATTTCTGTAAGTATTATGTATCTAATCAGCAACTTTTACAAATTCTAACAAAGCCAACAATAAATCTGATTCAAAAGCAAAAACGGTTCATCTAAATGCTTAATTTCATATAATAGGGAAGCTTCTGAAAGGTAGCGCCACAATCTACTGAAAAGAAGCAGATGCAGGGCCAGCTCCATATCCTCCACCTCCGCGGCCAAATCCAGGCCTACCACCAGTGCCCTGCAGGATTACAACAGTTAGGATATACCACTCAGTGCAGATTTAATTGCAGAACAACACTCAGGAAAACCATCAAAATACTCTCATTTCAAAAGAACCTTTATAAGGCACAGAAGAAGAACATCACTGAATAGGGTCATAACTAAACATTGCAACAAATACTCTCATTTCAGAGAACCTTTACAAGACGCATGAGAACATCACTAAATTAAGGTGACAACTAAACATTACAACAAACACATTAAAAATATTAAAATATTTCATTCATGTGGTCATGTGGAAAAACTATAATGCTTGATAAATTTGTATAAGATAGTACAGACAAAAATATGACACAAAATAATATCAAACACCATCAAAAGAAAAGCCTCCTGAATAAGTTTAACCAGCCCAGTGTGTCTCAATTGACTGTTATGAGATACAAAAGGACTGTACTCATCACTTTTCTTTTGGGTCTGAAAAAGTAATGGCTGCAAGTTTCTCTTACATATATATATATATATATATATATATATATATATATATATATACATATATATAAATATATATACATGCATACAGATATAGTGTTCGCCGTACCACAACATATCGCTCAATACAAATAGTACATACCGATCCGAATGGGGACTGGTATGGGTGACATATACCAATACATTGGTAGGCTCCACTGTATCATGTGTCGGTATGGCTCGATGTATACCATACCGAGACTAGTACATCGATATAGACCGATAAAACGAACTATGTACATATATATACATACATCTACATCTACATCTATATATATACATACATATACATATACATATATATATGTATGTACATATATATATGTATATATATATATGTATATATATATACAAATATATATATATATATAATATGGTTGTGTATATTATTGTTGTATATTTTGAGATAGAAGTCAAAATCTAGGGAACATAAAAAGAAGCATAAATTATTGAACGGGACCATTTGCAGTAAGAATATGACATCTTTCTGCACAGCAATCAATTCCAACTTAAAAATTCACTTATAGTACCAACAACCTTGTTTTTGCAAAAAGTAAATAAACCATACAACATTCCACAGTTGAAAATTTATGAATTGACAATGAAAGCATGAAGAAGCTGCAAATTGGTATTATGATTATAATCATGGATATACTTCTGAACCTTCTAGTGCCTCATATGAAATTCCAACTGAGCAAGAATTTAGACTTATAAATTTTAAAAAATTAAACATTTACATATCTTCTTTTACTTGTCCATTTTGGAGACCAGATAGTTCCACCATCTCTGTCATATGGATGCCTGTGATAGTATGATACTACTCAAATATTTAACATTAAATAGTTTTATTCTTTCAACTCCAGCAATCCACCCTACAGAGTACAATTAGTCGGTATGGCCAAAGTATGCTTACATCGAAGTAAGAAATAAAGTAACAATTCTCTATGACCAGATCACACAATTCTCAAAAGCAGTCTCTGCCATCAATGCATTAGCAACAAGAAAGTGCCCCAAAATTTATCTCTATCAAGTTTCGCCATAAATGCATTCTTAACTGATAAGAAAAAGAAAAGCTAACGGATATGGATATCAAAACTGAGCTGATGCATACCCTGAAAGATGGCTGGAATTCAGGTGGTGCACCGCCCTTGTCACCACCATCACCTGGAGGACCCCCAGGACGAGGACCTCCCCTATATCCATCCCTATCCCCAAATCTCGGTCTATCTCCCTCGAATCGGGGTGGCCCCCTGCCAAAACAATACACCAAAGTGAATCCAAGCTCATCATAAGGGAAGGGCAGAAATGGAGCAACGAATCGGAGAAACTATAGCCGCACCTGGGGCGGTCACCAGGAGGGCCGGAGCCAAACGGGCGGGCCGGTGGCCTCGCGGACTTCTTCAGGGTTGCGGGGACTATCTCCGAAGGAAGGTTAAGGTAAGTTCTAAGGTACTCAATACCATCGTTGGTGAGGTACCAGTAGTAGTGCTGCCACGCGAAGGTCTCCCTCACGTACTCCCTCGACTTGAAGCTCTGCATCAGCTTGATCACCTGCAGGTTGGGCACGTCGATCTCTTGGTGCTTGGCGAGGTTGTAATCCTTCTTCGCGTAGAGCACCCCCTCTGCACCCACAAAGAAAAGCATCAAGTCAAATCCAAGAGAGTACAAGAAAATCCCATTAAGCATTAGAAACCCTAGAGGCGCACCCTGAAAGAGGTACTTGCAGATCTCATGGCGGTTCTTCTTGGGGATGATCTGAGATAGAAGCGCAGGGGAGATTAGGGAAGAAGCTATTGAGACGAAGGCCAACAGCATAAGAGGTTCGAGATCGTAGGGTTTCTCACCATGGTATCGAGGTAGAGATCGCAGCCTTCGCCGGAGAATCGTGGGAGAGCCGACCACGAGAAGCGCAAGGCAAACCCTAGGTTTTTTCCGTCATCTTATAGCGGCGTTGATTGGGTGGGTTGGGCCGAACGTAGCCCATCTTACGGCCCAATTTGGTTTGTTATAGGTATGGAAATGTCGAAAATATTGAGTTTTATTGCTTGATAAATAAAAGATGTTTTTTCTAATCTTTCAGATCGATCGTCTGAATGATGGTAAAAAATACTTTTTTTACTGAGTTCTTTAAAATCCTTATCAGAAGTATCTCAAGTTTATTGTAATACAATTATAATTTTTGTTCAAATGTGTTCTCGTTTTCTTAAATATGTTAAGGTAATTTGTTCTTTGAATATTATTACACACACTCCGTTTATTTTATTTTTTTAAAAAATATAATAGCAATAAATGAAATACCTATGAAAAAAAAAAAGATATTCAGTGGACGGTAAAGGGAATTTTATTAATGTTGAAATATTTGTTCATTGATAATAATTTCGCTCTCTCTCGAATATTTTGAATAATAAATTTTATCTAAAAATAAATTAGATAATTTTTTAAAAAAATAGAAAAACATATATTACGCTCATATATGGACTTAACACGAGAATGATCACTTATACAAATAATTCAGTAACCAACTCAGATACCTTAATAGAAACAAATTCGATGATTTATTAAGAAAAAACTCTCAATCTTTAGAGAAAAAATGAACAGTTTAATAATGCATGATCATCACCTTACAAGTATTGGACAAAAGGATACCTCAAGAAATTTGATGTTATATGATTATGGACTAACAAATGAAATATTTTTATTTAATTATTGTTTCTTTCAATGCGCAAAACTAATGAAAAATATGCATAATCTATTTTTTTCTTCCAAAAAATTTCTTTATTTTTGCACAAATTTACATGTCTCTACAGCATGATAAAATAAAGAACAAATGAAATGAAAAGTGCTGAAATATTTATGCCTAGAAAAGAAATAGAGAAAAATTTTAATCCATAAACTAGGAGTTAAACCAGATCGCATCTAGAGCCTTCCAGAAGCTTCTCGAAGAGTGGAACCTATTCTAGAAGCAGAGGACGACTACGGTGGAGGAGACCATGAAACCGAAGGTACATATCAGGAAGCCGACGTGCACAGCCCAGCTCCTGTTGAACTTGCGCAGGTAGCTCTCCGGCGGCTTCTGGTAGTGGATCTCCAACTCCCCTGGAAGCAGCGCCGACGCACGCCCCGCGGCGGCGGAGCAGCGGGTCGTGAGGAGCTTGAGGCGGTCGGTGGCGAGGGCGAGGGTGAGCTTGTGGCAGCGGCGCTGGTACTTGCAGCCGTGGATGCAGCGCAGGGTCTGGGCGGTGGCGGCGTAGAAGGCGAGGTGGCCGAGGGCGACGAGGGCGATGGGGACCCAGCAGTGGCGGCACTGGAGGCGGTCCTGCGGCGCCCCCAGCTGGGCAGCGAACAACACCGCCAGGAAGAGGAAGAAGAGCTGGAAGAGGCGCCACATCTCCTTTTTCTGCGCGTCCACCGCCCGTTTCTTTTCGATGGTCTTCTCCAAGTGGAGCTCCACGGCGGTGTTCAGCGCCCGGATTGCCGCCGCCTCTCCAACCACCGCCCTCGCCTCCTCCTCCTCCTCCGTTTCCCCTGCGCAGGCGCACGCCACCTCAGCCGCCATCCCCTCTCGCTCTCCTTGATGCCAGCGATGTCATTCTAAAGACTTCATGTACTGCTTACCTCGTCCGCCGTATAACGATGGTTGATCATTGAACGTCGGATCAACATCCAATGGCGGGATCAAGAAACAAGTTGGAGATGCGAGAAACACATGCTCACAGTAGAAGACAGCGGCCACGTGAATGGCTGCAGAAGCTGTCTTAAGGTAGGCGAGTTTACTTCGTCTTCTTCCCGCGGTGAGAACTCTCGCAACTCTCCTGAGGGCAGTTAAGTGAAGACCACAAAGCGCAACAAAACTGTAAAGGAATCAACACTTCGAGTGTTGACGACGAACTCCCAGCCAAACGTAGCAATGTGGTCATCACCAGGAGCAGCAGCTGCTTCTGTGGGAATCATAGAAGTCACGTAATGCTTCTTTATCGTCTGGTCCTTGAAATATACCTCACCTACACGTACATTTACAGCGAGAAGTTTCAGATATCTGTGCGCTCTCTAAATCATCACGTTGAAAGCAGGGATGCAGCGCAGATGGGGCAACCCATCCACGCTTCTAAGCACATACACATCCTTGGCATCTCAAGATCAATAGTGGAGACACCATTTTTGTGGGAGAAGAGCATTTTGTATACAGGGAATACAAGTTCAACACCATAGTTCTGTGTGAGAGGACTATGAGCAGGGAATACAAGCACGATGGAGTTTGATGTGTGTTGATCATGCTTTCTTCTCTTCAGCAGCATAGAGAGCTATAATTTCCTCAACATCATCATAGCTGCCAAGAAATACTGGAGACCTCTGATGAATCTTGGTGGGAACCAAATCAAGGGCCTGCAAAGTAAATGATTCGTGGATCATATCACATTTGCCAATCATGACAAATCTGCAAGGTTTCCTCTGCAGCTTGTGTTGAAGCATAAATCATGCGCTGGTTGTGTAGAACTGAGATTGATGCAGTATACCCGTTGTTCTCCTGTGAATGCTTGACCTCCTGCTTGTTCCATCAAGAATGACATTGGAAAGACCTCATACAGAACACTGTTGTACAAAGCAGATGAACCTCTGTTAACATATTAGGGAACCGGAAAATCATAATTAAAAATAAAAAATCATAAGGTTTTTTAGATCGTGAACTCTCAATTCTGGATTCTAAAAATCAGAAATCGTAATCGAACCATCCCAGTCTATTTGAAGTTGGCAAACTGCTAGGCTGGTTCGG
This sequence comes from Musa beccarii, assembly GCA_024322285.1. Lineage (NCBI taxonomy): Eukaryota > Viridiplantae > Streptophyta > Magnoliopsida > Zingiberales > Musaceae > Musa > Musa beccarii. Next base: position 41,152,385 of record CM044395.1, on the reverse strand, counting down.
TTTCGATTCCAACTCGGTTTGATTCGCATCGAACCGTGGAATTGATTTTACTCAAAATAATGAGGTTGTGTATACCGTAGTTTTCCATTAGGACTTTTCTTATCTGCAGGGTACAAAAAGATGCCTCCATAAAGCAGTGTTCGATGGACATCAGCAACCATACTGTCAGATGAGCAATACATTAATCAAAGCCTAAAAACACAGGAAAACTGAGAGGTTTAAGCAGTCCGTACCTTCCAATGTATCTCAGAGATTTTGGTGATGAACCATCCTTTGGGAACTTGCATTTCTCCACGAACCTAAGGACCAGTGAGTGATGAAAAGAATTCAGCTCGGAAAACCTAACAAGCTGTAGCTCAGGTTGGATCATACACACTTTGCTGTAGGAGTATCCCAGTTCTTGGCATTTCCTTCATTCACTGAATACAATTTGCCTCTCTTTGGTATCTGCAATAAAGGTCACAATGCTGCATAAGGACAGCCTATCCTACTGAACTTTTAGAGGATCAACTTCAAGCACAACCTTAATGTCCGGATGGGTGAGTATGAACTCTCCAAGAGATGGATCGAGAGTGAAACCATTGACACCGTTCCCAGTGCTCAACACAAGCTGCATGCATCATGTAGAGATCGAGACGAGTATCTTCTGAGCAGGAGAAAGAAATGATAATAGAGAGGAACTTATGTGAACTCACAGTGCAAGAACTGCCGTACATGCAATAGCCAGCTGCTACCATATGCTTCCCTGGTTGCAACACATCATCCAGGCTCACATTATCCTTATCTTTAACCATGTAAATGCCAAAAATCTGTCCAAAAACAGGCCTAAACGTCCGAATCGGTGCGAAGGCAAACAGAGAATAGAGTTTTGAGGGCGACAGATTCATGGAAACAGAGGACCCGTACTGTTCCTATGGAGACGCCACAGTCGATGTTAGAGGAACCGTCCAGGGGATCGAAGACGACGCAGTACCTGCACGTCCGATTGGGGGAAACGCTGCACATCATTAAGATTTGAGGATGAGATTTAGCATGTCGCAAAATTTACGCACTTTCCACGCAGTGATGGATCCACAAAGGTGGCTTCCTCATCCTCTTCTGACACAAGAACACACTGTGGGAGAAGATGATTAGCCGAACATGCTTTAAGAACGGTGCTATGCATGCACAGTATCAGATGCCGGAAGGACTTACCGTGCGGCCGCTGCTGATCAAAGCCTTGACGAAGACTTCGTTGGACAGCACGTCCAGTTTCTTCTGTTCTTCACCCTGAATCAACGAAAGCAGAGCGAACGGACGTCTCTTCAGCTCAGGAAGTTTGATTATTTGCTATGGGGATGGGAATGCTTGCCTGGACGTTCGTCTCTCCTGCGAGTCCTATGAGTTTGGCGAGGCCAGCCTGTGAGAACAAAGAAGGTGGAATCGAAGTGGAGATAGCGATAGGAGACCCAATGGTGGAAGGGAAGAGGAAGAGGAGGACCTTGTTGACGGCGGAGCAGACGAACTTGCAGCCGAGGACGATGTGGGAGAGGAGGATGGTGAAGTCGCCCTTCGACTCGGGGTGCTTCGACTGCTCGTTCAGCACGTGCCTGGTGATCGTCATCAAGTCCGTCCGGTGCACGTCGGCCACGTGATCCATCGATCTAAGCTCGTAGAGAGAGAAGAGAGACGAGGATTGATGTGTTGGAACCTCAGCTGCTGCTGCTGCAGCTTACACTGTAACAGTATATATAGAGAGAGAGGAGGGTAAAGAGAGGCGGAGGAAGAGATGGTAGCATCTGCGGATGATGACAGGCGAAGGTTGTGGAGAGGGTGAAGATAACATGCTGCCCTCCACTTCTCCATCTGTCGCGCTTGCTCGATAGCCGTACTCCGCATTGACGGCTTCCGGAAGCCTTGCTTTCTTGTCTTTGGTTAGAAGAGGGCCGCTTCCTTCGTCGGCGTTACAAAGAGGTGGTGAGAACTGCTCGCAATTGTGGTTGCCGTGTGATAGGGAAATAAAATGAGGATAGACAATAAATAATAATTTTTGTATATGAACAAATACTAGTAGATCGTAACACCGTGAAATTAAACAGAAATCACAATCAAATAGAACACCAAGATTTACGTAGAAAACCCCTTCAACGTGAAGGGTAAAAACCACAGGGTAAACCAGAGAAAATCCACTATAGAAATAATGAATGTACAATTCTCGAATCTCTTGCCCAAAACCCAAACAACAATCACAAGAGAATAATTGGGATACAAGGATCACGTCACTGTGCACAATATCCAAAACCTCGCTCAAGCAATCACAGAAAAACTCACTGCAGATCTGATCTAACATGAGATGAGAAACTGTTTGGATGAATGAGAATAATTTTTGCGTTTTCCTTGTCTTCTTCCCTTTTCTCCTCTCTTTGAATCCCTAATGTTGCTGTAAATTTTTGCCCTTTGCTGCGATGTTAATCTCCTTTATTTTGCAATCACCATTAGCCTTTATATATAATTAGAGATTAGGTGAATTAGGGTTTAAGGTTAATAAAGAGGAGGGCTATGGGCTGCTAAAGCCCATATGGGCTGAACTGGGCTCTCAGCCCAACAACCTCTCTCTTCAGCCCATAAGGGAGGCTATCCCATGACTCAGTGTAAATCCATGCCGACCAACTGTCGGCACATCTCCTGCCTCTCTTTTGGTAAGGTCTTTGTCAACATGTCTGCTCCATTATGAATTTTCTGAAGTAGCAACTGTTTTTCTTCAAGTACATTTCGAATCCAATGATATCTGACATCTATATGCTTTGACTTAGAATGAAAAACTGGGTTCTTATATAAATGGATGGCACTCTGGCTGTCACAATACACACATAATTTTCCTGTTTAACCCCAATTCTTGTAAGAATTCTTTCATCCATAACATTTCTTTACAAACCTCTGTAGCAACAATATATTCTGCCTCTGTGGTGGAGAGAACAATACACCTTTGCAATCTGGATTGCCATGACATAGCTCCCCCTGCAAAAGTAAGTACAAAACTTGATGTAGATTTTCTTGTATCAATATCTCTGGCCATATCTACATCTGTGTAACTCACTAACACAGGTGGTCCACCTCCAAAGCTTAAACAAACCTTAGAGCTTCCTCTGAGATATCTCAATATCCACTTCACTCACGCCCAAGACTTTGCTGGATTTGTAAGAAATCCTAGTAACACCCATCGCATATGCGATGTCCGGCCTCGTACATACCATTGCATGCATTAAACTTCCAATCTATTTGAAGCATATGGAACCTTTGCATTTTCTCCTTCTCTTCATCACTTGACGGACTCTGCTTACGAGCACAACTTGAAGTGACTCGAAAGAGGAGAACCAACTGGCTTTGCATTGCTCATCTGAACCTTTCTAATACCTTCTCGATGTATTTCTCTTGTGACAACCAAATCTTCTTGTTTTTCTGTCACGAGAAATCTGCATGCCCAGATTTGCTTTCTTTGGCCCATGTCCTTCATTGCAAAGGACTCACTCAGCCCTTCTTCAACTCACAATTATACACATATCTTTCCCAAGGATAAGCATATCATCAACATAAAGTAAGAGAATAATAAAATTCTCACCAAACCATTTGATATACACACAATGATCCAAGCCGTTCTTTTGTATCCATTTTCAATCATAAATGAATCAAACTTTCACGTACCACTTGCTTGGAGCTTGCTTCAATCCATACAAACTCTTTCTTAACTTGCAGATAAAATTTTCTTTACTTTTGACTTTGAAACCTTCGTTGCTCCATATAAATTTCCTCCTCCAAATCACCATGAAGGAAAGTCATTTCACATCTAACTCGCTCCACCTCCAAGTCCTGGCTAGCAAGAATACATAGAGCAACACGAATAGAAGACATTTTAACAACAGGAGAAAAAAATCTCTTCAAAGTCAATACCTTTCTTTTGACCAAAGTTTTTCACAACCAATCGACTTTGTACTTTGGTTGAGAACAATATTCTTGAGTCTTCAACCTAAAACCCACTTGTTCTTCAAGGACTTCATTTCCCTATGGAAGTTGCACCAAATCATATGTATGATTCATCTCAGAGCATCCATCTCTTCCTGTATAGCAACTAGCCACATTTTTTTCTACTCACTTTCAACTTCTTCCTGGTAACTCTCTCGGTTCACTGCATAAGTAAGCATCACATATTCATCTCAGAGTATCTTCTCGAAGGTCGACGTTGTCTAGAAGATCTTCTCAATTGAGGTTCTGCGGGAAGCCGCTCCTCAACTTCTTCTTCTTACTCAATATGTCCTACAGGTAGATTAATATCGGCTCTACACCATCTTCCTGCATATCTCCCCATCACCCTGATATACTTGAGGAACAATCGGGTCACAATCGCTAATCCTTCTACGAAGTCTTGGCCGGTGGTGCCTTCTTCTTCAAATCCTCAAGGGTTTGATCCTCAAAGAAGACCACATCTCGCTTCTAAACACCTTCTCGCTTTTACGGATCCCAAAGCCTGTAACCAAATTGATCATGTGAGTAGCCAAGAAAAATATATTCTTTTGTCTTACCATCCAGCTTAGACCTTTCATTATCTGGAATATGTGCAAATGCGCGATAACCAAATACTCTCAAATGCTTATAGGAAACATCTTTCCCTGACCAAACATGCTCTACAACATCAGTATCTAGGGTCAGTAGGAGATAAGTTGATCACATCAACTGCAGTCCTCAAAGCTTCATCCCAAAACATTTTGGGTAGCTTTGCCTGTGAAAGCAAACATCTGATCTTTTCCATGATGGTACAGTTTATCCTCTCTGCAATTGCATTATGTTGAGGTATACCAGGAACTGTCATCTCATGCTGGATGTCATGTGACCTGCAATAATCATCAAATAATCCTGTATACTCACAACCATTATCTGATCTTATGCATTTCAACTGTCTTTCTGTCTCCCTTTCAACTCTGGCATGAAACTCTTTGAAGACACCAATAACCTGATCCTTGGTCTTCAAAGCATAAGCCCAAACTTTCCTGGAATAGTCATCTATAAAAGTAACAAAGTAAAGTGCACCACTGATGCCAGGAACATTAGTAGAACCATTAGGAGTTTTTGTCCTCAAAGGACCACATACATCTGTATAAACACGGTCCAAGGTATACATTTTTCTAGACAAAGCAGGACTAGCAAATGAAACTCTATGTTGTTTACCAGCTAAACAATCAATACAAGGGTTCAAACGTATACCTCTGAGATCAGGCAATACCTCTCTCTTGGAAAGAGCTTGCAGTCCTTTCTCGCTCATGTGTCCCAATCGCCTATGCTACAACTCCATGCTGAAGTCTTTCTCTGTGGCATTTAACTGTTCACCACAAGCTTTAGCCTGCAACCTGTACAAAGTGTGACATTTCTTTCCATTAGCTATAACAAGAGAACCCTTCTTGAGTTTCCACGCCCTCTGTGAAACTCGCTATCATAGTCTTCATCATCTAATCTTCTAACTGAAATTAGATTCAACCTCAAGTCAACCACATGCCTCACATCCTTAAGCACCAATTTGTATCCAAGATTAATCTTTATATGGATGTCACCCATGCTAATGATGTATGCTGTGCCATGGTTGCCCATCTTGACAACACCAAAATTTTCAGACCTGTACGTAGTAAAAAACTCCCTCCGTGGTGTAGCATGATAAGAAGCTCCTGTGTCAATTATCCACTCGAGATCTCGACACACACAAGAAAAATATCATCGATGGAGACAAAATCAAATAATCACCAACTTTGCATCAGTAGTTATGGTATTTTCTTTTGACTCTGTAGACTCCACTTCTTTTCCCTTTTTCTTGCTCTTCTTAGGTCGCTTACACCGATTCTTATAATGTCCTTTCTCACCACAGCTTATAGCAAACAATATCTTTCCTTGATCTTGACTTGCTTCTACCTATGCATGAACCGCTTCTATCTTTAGACCTTGACTTTCCTCTGTTCTGAGATAAGTGTCTCAGAATCAATCTGAGATATCTTTGCTAAGGTCTTTCTTCTCAACTCCTCATTCAACAAACTAGCTTGTTACTTGACTCATGGTAACAATACCATCTCGGCGTAGAATTACTGAGGGAAACCACCAGTGTCTCTCAACTTTCTAGCAATGAACTGAGAAGTAACAATACCTGCAACTCATTATCAAGAGACATTTTCATAGAAGATAACTAGTTAGTAATACTCTGAATTTTATTCAAATGCTCAGCAATAGAAGCACCCTCTTTATATTTTAGGTTCACAAGTTTTCTGATAAAAAAAACTTTGTTGCCAGTTGTTTTTCTTTCATAGAGACCTTCTAACTTTTTCCAAAGAGAATATGCAGAACTTTCAATAGAAACATGATGAAAGATACTATTATCGAGCTACTGTCGAATAAATCCAACCATTTTTCGATCTAATCTCTTCCACTCATCATCTATCATAGTTATGGGTTTTTCACTATCCTCTTGCAAAGGTCCATACAAATCTTTGCAATACAAGAGATCTTCCATTCTTGGTTTCCATATCATCCAATTATTTCCATTCAAACTAATCATGCGAGAAACATTACCAGCCTCCATGTTCAAATACAAAAGCTAAATCACCAAAACCTTGCTCTGATACCAGTTGATGGGGAAATAAAAAGATGATAGGCAATAAACAATAACTTTTGTATATGAACAAATACTAGCAGGCCGTAACATAGCGGAATTAAACAGAAATCACAATCAAATAGAACACCGAGATTTACGTGGAAAACCCCTTCAACGTGAAGGGTAAAAACCACGGGGTAAACCAGAGAAAATCCACTATAGAAATAATGAATGTACAATTCTCGAATCTCTTGCCCAAAACCCAAGCAATAATCACAAGAGAATAACTGGGATACAAGGATCACGTCACTGTGCACAATATCCAAAACCTCGCTCAAGCAATCACAGAAAAACTCACTGTAGATCTGATCTAACCTGAGATGAGAAACTGTTTGGATGAATGAGAACAATTTCTGCATTTTCCTTGTCTTCTTCCCTTTTCTCCTCTCTTTGAATCCCTAATGTTGCTGCAAATTTCTGCCCTTTGCTGCGATGTTAATCTCCTTTATTTCACAGCCACCATTAGCCTTTATATATAATTAAAAATTAGATGAATTAAGGTTTAAGGTTAATAAAGAGGAGAGCTATGGGCTGCTAAAGCCCATATGGACTGAACTGGGCTCTCACCCAACACCGTGGACATGTTTTGTTGGAAGAAACATTGTTGGTGGGAACGGATTAAATTAGTAGAAGATTACGACCTTTATGTGTGAAAGGCAACCGGAGATATAATTGCTTGATTGCTATATATATATATATATGTATATATATATATGTATGTATGTATATATGTATATATGTATATAAACATATGTATATATATATATAAATATGTATACATATGTATATACATATATATATATATATATGTATATATATATATATATATATATATATATATGTATATATATATATATATATATATATATATATATATATACTAACATATTGCGTATCATGTCACGAACAGTTGTAGTATGTACGAATACAAACGTTGCATGTCCACATGCCGCATGCAAGTGGTTTTAGTGGAGAGAGTTAAATGCTTACAAGTGGACCACTTGCTGCAAAAAGATGCATAGAAAGTCCCTTTATACGCAACAACTTCATGACACTTTTCTTACTGGTGATGGAATCAGATACCAGCATTGAAATGATCTTAATTGGGTTGCAAGCATCAGATGCCACGGCTACTCTTTCAATTGGTTGGAAATCAGAGTCACTTTACGCCAACACTTGATAATCCACAACCCACATGGTGTGATGCATGTCGATCCTCTTGGAAGCTATCGAACTTTCTTACATGAATGATTTGTTGATGTCTAATCCTGATCATCATCTAATTTATAGTTCTTAATATGGTATCTAAACAAATATTTTAAAAAATGAACAGATTATATATATAAACGATAGTAATTTGAGGAAGATATCAATTATGTCTAAATTAATTCGTTTCGATTCAGATTTGCATGCACAAAATATTTGCATGTTTATTAAATAATTGACTTGTATAAAAATCAAGATTAAATGTAGTGCTCAACAAGATTCGTTCGATGCTCTTATTAATTTCGAGGTGAAAAATATAAAATTCAAGTAAACAATAACTAACCTCCATAACGATGGTTTAACATCCTTTTATGATGGGCTTGGCCAACAAAATATGTTAAAGTAGTATAAGTAATGCTTATATGGCCATATTGACAATCGGGGTTCGGTCTCTCTTGTTAAGTGTGTGGCCACATGTCGAATCGTAATTGGGGGTGAATATTATCTCTATCATTAGCTAACTAAAATAAAAAAAAATATCAAATCATATTATGATCTAGCATTACAAATAAAGATGAAATTATTAAGTAAGATAAATATTAAAAGAGAGCTAAGAGGATACATATTATTAAGTACTGAAATGAAAGAGTTAGATGACCAACAACTTATTAAATTTGAGATTTTATGTTGAATTGATATTTATGTGTACTAAGCTTGACCAATTTGAATTAAACTTATGATTATCTAATTCATAATTCTCAACCCTAAGATAATCTCATTCAATATATTTTGCTTTTTAAAAAAAATATTATGCTGTCCTTTTATATATTTATATTATTTAAATGCCAATCTTAGACCACTTAATATTTAGTTTTAGTTTTATACAGTAATTTATGCCGTCAATGATTTTCTTCTATATATATATACATACATATATATACATATATATATACATATATATATATATATATATATATATATATATATATATATATATATATATATATATATACATATATATATATATATGTCAACATTTATATAGTATCACACTTCTATCCAGCTTATGTGAGAAATGATGTTAGACTTTAAATATAATGATTTTTATTTTGTAAATAGCTTAATTTTAAGATTTATGATAATCTAATCAAAATATTTATCATCTATCAAATTATGTCGAAAACCTATAAATAGCCCTCTTCATTTCATATGATATTTAATTAATATTTATATAATAATTTTTCTCTATTCCACTTGCACCATACATTTAGCTTTCGGTTCCACTGTCAAATCTAATCTAGTTTTTAGTATTAATGGACATCCAATTCAATATCTTTATCACAAAATATGAATAACCTAAATTATAACCAGTGAGATGCGCCCATGCCCGACTTATATTCCACATGCCAATTAATTGCACATTGTGGAAGGCGTCTTCTTCCCAATCACCAAATTTGCCATCATTTGCTTCATTGTAGTGTGTGGTTAATGTGGTTTTTACCGAGACATTCGATTGATTAGTGTCTTGGGGGTATGAACGATAGCGGTCCACGTGTGTGTGATATACGTTATTTAGTGTAATAATTCTTTTATTATTTTAAATATTTGCTTAATGTCGTACAGATCCAGACTGTATCAAACTCGTGAATGTCAAAGTCGAAAACTCAAAATCAATATAAAAATATATATCCAAATCTGATTTAATTTGGTTGACTCAAAATCAGAATAGATAATACGATAATTCGATTGGATTAACTGTTTAAGTCTTCGAACGTGTACTCTACTCCCAACGAATTCCAAATTAGACTTGGTAACATTATTAGAATCATATTGGATAATTTATTAAAAAATATATTGATGATGTCTCCATATCTAGTTTTTAGAAGATTACTATTTACAATCCTTATTTTACTATCTATAATCTCATTTTAATAATTTTTAATACATATGTTGTGGAACGAATGCGGCCACCAGATAACGCGTCAGGTTGGCCTGGTCCAAACGCATCGGGTTGGCCTGGTCCAGTCGCCGAAGTCGCTGGGTGCTCGGCTGAATTCTACGGTAGGAGCGAGCTGTTGGCGCTTTGCCGGTCCGATTCCTGCAAAAAAGGCTTGGGTCGGGTTTTTCCCGACTAGACCCCTCCGATGCTAAAGTTAGTTCTCCTCCCTCTTCCCTTAAGCCCGGTGGGAGGTTATATAGACATCTGGAGGTGTACCACGATCCAGATGACTACGGAGTCGTGCAGGGCGGCATCGTACAAGGCGACGCTACACAGCGTTGTTCCGGGATGTCGGGGATGGCCTGCTCCATGCGTCGTCATCTTGGGATTTTGGGAACTGTTGCTCCATGCGCCATCGTCTCGGGATTTTGGGAGTAGGTGCTCTGTTCGAGTTCGGGCGGTGCGGCTGCATGAGGGCACCGTCACATCCGACCCGGGATGGCGGGCCGCACGTGGCGACGCACGTGGGACTCCTACTTCTAATAGAACTTCTTCTCTAGTAGGACTCCTACTTCTAATAGGACTCTTTCTCTAATAGGACTTCTTCTCTAAGAAGTAACCTAATCCTTAACCTAGCCGGCCTCTTCACCTCTTTAATATGGGTCGACTAGAAAGAATTTACATGAATGCCCTTATTAATAAAACTCAATTAGAAATCTCGTAACTAGAGTCCTAATAGATTATGACTCTCCTAGCTATAGTCCTAACAGACCTGCCCTCTTTAAATCAGCCTTGTCCTCGAGGCTGACGCTCCATGAATTCTGAGAGTTTGATATTCATGTCATCATAGTGCTCTCCCTCTATGCATGTGATGCTTTATGTGATTTTCCAACATGATCGACAACAATATGCAGTGGGGGGAGTCATAGGAATAATAGTGGGGGTTGGTATGGTGTGTAGGTGATAAGGAGAGTCTATAACACTGGGGTGAGTAGATAGGGGTTGTAGCAAAAACACAAAAAGGAATAAAAATAAAATCAAAGGGGCTATAAAATAGTAAATTATTTTTTTATCAATTTTTTAAAGGAATTGGGAATAGTAAGAAGAGGCTTTAAATAGTAAGTATTTTTTTATGCTATCACCAAAATACCCTCAATAAAATCATAAAAAAAATAATGATTATCTTTTGACTTAGATTTTTAGGATTAGACCATTTTTTTAGATAAACCGAACAAAATCGATTCAAATAAACCTTAATTAGTCATTTAATTTAATTAAGCCCTATATTGCTTCTAGATTTTTTTTAAATTATCCTCACTTCACTTTTAATCTGCCTTGTCCTCTACTATCATCTCCTCGCACTCCACCATCTCTTTTCTTTTTCCATTAACTTTGTCCTCTTCACCCTCCCCCTCCCTGTCACGGACTTAGCTGGTTTTGCCTAAGCCGTGCGGCACCAATGCGTATCACCGCAAAGGTCAGCCTACCCGAAATCTCCTGCAATCCCTTAGGACTCGCAAAGAGAAGACGGGACAGAGAAAGCGCTTCACACGGGATCCACAAGCCACTCTTTTAGTAAACACTTTATAGCCAATGCACATTCCAATAATGGATATCACAAGCTCAGAACAGTTGCACAACAAAGGTATAGATTTGGTCCACTACAGATCAAATTCTATTACAAGTATTCCTCGACGCGCGTACTTTATGTACAAGCCTACAATGGTTTTTTCACTCAAATAGGGCATTTTGCCTTTGGCAAGCCCTTTACAAGCTTTACAAGTGACAACCAACCAAAAGGGATACGGACAAGCACAAGCATTACACCGAACAAGCCGTTTACAATTTTGTCCGTGACATTCTCCCCACTTAATCCTTCGACGTCCTCGTCGAAGCCTTTCTTGACGCTTGCAACTTCTTTTCTTTGTTGGATCTTCGATCTTACGCTCCCGCTTTTTTTATGCGTCGCGCCCTTGGCTCCCATTTGTTCTCTGCTTGTTGTTGAGTCGTCGAACTTTTTAATCCAACCCGTCGCTTCAACTAAACCAATGACTCGACTTTGGTGTGGGGTTGGCAAAGTTGTCTTGATCCTTCTTATTCTTGCGGATTCATCGATGAAGGAAAAGACCATCTTTGATATCGCCCGATCTTCAAATTCTTCTTGTCTCTTGAACCTCGATAGATGCTTTGTTGGAGCTTTAACGAGCATCACCTCGCAACCTTTGAAGTTTTCAGTCCTTCCTCCGTAAAATTTGCCCATCGAATCTTCTTCCACTTAGTTGTCTTGAAGGGTTTTCACATCTGTGCAGAGCTCCTCTGTTGGATAACTAAGAGAGTTGGGGTACTGGAGTTCCGCCCATTCTCTTGGGAGTTGAGAAGGCAAAGGTTACTTGTCTTCGCCCGCCTCCTCGAGTTTGTACTTCGTGCATCAAGCTGGTTACTGGAATTCGCCTGCTCTTAGCTCACACTTCCGAAGCACTTGAAGTGTTTGCAATCCTTCTTGTTGAGTCAAATCATCGTGATTCACCTTCATTTGCCATTGAACTTCGGAATGCAAGAAGTTATCACTCCAACTTGGAGTAAGTCTCCGATAGGTTTGTCGCTTTGGGATTGTACCGCCTTCTCCATCATTTCACATGCATGTCGACTCCTCCGAGTAGTAAAGGTACAAAGACACAGCGTCTTGTGCTGCTCCCGATCCTTGGTCATGCACTCTTGCATCGACCCGCATGATCCTTCACTCACGGCTATCTTGATGGAAAGTCTATTGACACCGGTCTTACGAAGTTCTCTCCGCCAACCTTGTCTTGGTACATGGAGTTTGCCAAAGCATTCTCCTCCTCCACGGCCTATATCACGACCAAGTGCTCTCCCTCTATGAGCAAGGGATTGATGACTCCCGGAAGTCCCGCCTCGCGGTATATGGCATTCATGGCGGCGCCAATGGCACTACTATCCGTTGTCTCGCATCTACATCCCTTCTTCGTGATCGGTAGATCTCTGCCTCTGCGACATTGTGACACTCCTTTGAGTTCACCTTCAATCTAACCGATGGTATATTGGGTATGAGTCCCTCTTGACTCGTCATTTGCTTCCATGCCCTTTTCCGACCCCACAGCTTAAACACCTCTCTGTGTTCTCGAAAGGCGATTCCGGCAGTCGATGGAAATACAGATCGCAACTCCCATGTATGGCCACCGCCACACATGTTGCAGGACTTGCACCATTTCTGTTCTCCTTAGCTTCATTGGCTGCAATGTTCGCTTACTCGGCCTTGTCCTTTGACTTGCCGGGCTCCCTTAAGCGAAAGTGAGCTCTGAAGTAGTTCCACTCTTCACTACTCGATCATACCTCAGTATGATCCAGTCCCAAATGGGACTCCTCGGTACTTGCATCTGAACTTCTTCCTCGACAGGCGACGGCCCCCATAGGTCGATGTCCAAGGCTTCCATTCAATGCAACATTCGGTGCACGCACGGAAGACCCGCCTCTGCGGTACCATGGCATTCACTGCTTGAATCCATAGCTCTTCTTACCGTCGTGTTGTTCACCAACTTGGAGCTCCTTGTCGCGCTCCCGGTCATATCTCCAGATGACCATGTCCCTCACGGGACACGCTGTGTGTGCCGCCTTGCCACGAACCATTTCACCACGATCTGCTGCATCATGTCGTGCTGTGACATCTCTCTGCATATCGATCCTCGTGGCATGAACTCGAATCGCTGCGATATTTCCATGTGTGACTCCGCCAACACATCGCAGGGCCTTCGCCAGACTTTCGATTCTGTTCGCTTCTTTGGCAATCGAACTTCGCGTCCACCCACTCTCGGGTCACACTCGGGCCAAGCCTAGCTCTAGGACGATCCATCGCCTAGCGGCTCCTTTGAAGTCCCGACTTGGCTGAAATTGGTGCACCATTATGCGGATCTGGGACTCTGCCTCTACAAAGACAATCTCCATTGCTGCACCGCTTTCATCATGGCAACTTGAATAGCAACACTATGGCATATTCTTCAAGAGTAGCTATCTCTGCATCCTCTTGCCCCGTGCTAAGGCCTTTTGACACCAACTTTGCCTCAGCAAACTGCGTCACCTTAGAATCTCCACCAAGTGCTTCATCGAGATAAGATGTATGTGCCTCGAAGCTCCCTTCGTCTTTGGCACCATGTAAGATGAGTTTGCTCCATCTGAATATGAAACCCATGGAACGACATGATCCGATTCTTGCCTCAACAAGAGTCCATGTCCTTGACCTCGTGTAAGGAAAGCACCAAGCCTCCGCTCCATGTTTCGTCTTCAAAGCCAACTCCCTTCACGCGATTTGGGTACTTCACCAAGTCTTCCCCAAGTTGTTCTGCTTCTCGATTAGCATTGGATTAATGGTGGCCCTCACGCCCACCATTCCATGGGTCAACCCTCTGTTGAGTCCGAACTCACTGTCGGCTCTTAGTGTGCCTTCACTTTGTGTTGCCCTGGGTTGCTCCCCCACTTGATCTCGCTATGCGTCCACCAACGCATTGCCACTTGCGAGATCATGACGATGACTCCTCACCGCTCACTGATCCTCGAGCTCTGTCTTGAGGTACTCCTCAAGCGCTCATTGCACCCAGATTCACATTCGGAGAGCGGGACTTATCCTCATGGATATCTGCCCCAGCGTCGAGCAACATCTCTCTTCGCATCCTTCCCTCCTAACGGAAGTTTTGGAGACCACCGTCCCCTTGGACTACTCCGCCTTTGCTTTGAACAAATCGTGCCCAGTATCGCGCTTCGCAAATGCACTTTGCTAGATTGTGACACCTCACAAATACAGCTCGCCTTTTTACCCCTGCAGGTCTAGCAACATCTGCACTTTGTTGCACATTTCGACTTCATACGAAAGTATCCTGCACATCTGTAGTGAAGAGAAAGTTTCAATGCTCCAATGCACGGACCTTCACCGCCTTAGGATGGCCACGAGACGATCCATCGTCCGCATGCAAGACCTTGCATGAGTATCGAATTCCTTGAGTTTGCAACTTTCCTCACCTCTGTGAGCTTTGCACAACTCTTTCGATCATTGAGCAACCCACTGCAACTCGCGATCTCATCCTTGGCCAAGCACCCGCTTGCCTCGAGCAAATCAAGTTTGGGTGTCAATGTCGAGCCAGCACTTCAACTCGGCCATCCCCACCTTTGTGCGCTCCGCAATTCTTCTTAGCTTGTCCTCGTGGTGCCTATTCCCCACGCGTTTGCATGCTAAGTGTTTCTAAATGAGCTTGTCCCGCTCGATACCAATCATCACGGACTTAGTTTGGTTTTGCCTAAGCCGTGCGGCACCAATGCGTATCACCGCTTGGTCACCTTTGACCCGAAATCTCCTGCAATCCCTTAGGACTGCAAAGAGAAGACGGACAGAGAAAGCGCTTCACACGGGATCCACAAGCCACTCTTTTAGTAAATACTTTATAGCCAATGCACATTCCAACAATGGATATCACAAGCTTTGAAAACGAGTTGCACAACAAAGGTATAGATTTGGTCCACTACTGATCAAATTCTATTACAAGTATTCCTCGACGCGTGCACTTTATGTACAAGCCTACAATGGCTTGTCAAACTCACTCAAATAGGGCATTTTGCCTTTGGCAAGCCCTTTACAAGCTTTACAAGTGACAACCAACCAAAAGGGACACTGACAAGCACAAGCATTACACCGAACAAGCCGTTTACAATTTTGTCCGTGACATCCCCCTCCCCCTGGCTTTCTCATCCTCCCCCTCCTCATTCTCCTTCCACTCTATCTCTACCTCTTCTCACTCCATCTCAATTGTCCCTCATTCTCCTAATCTATTGTCGTCTCCCTCTCATTAACTTCCTCCTACTCCTGCTCCCCCTCCACTTCTTTATCCTTTTTTTTTTTCAAAATTTTCTTCTACCTCCTTCCTCCCCTCCTCCTCCGACTCCTCCTTAACCTACAAAATTTTAACACTCGAGTTGCACACATTCACATAACATATTTTTTTAAAAAATATTATTTTTATTTAAAATTATATATTTTAAATTTATTATAAAACTAAAAAACTTGAGTTATTCTCAAAAACATATTAATTTCTATATAAAACTGTCCTAAATTATCCAAAAAATTATACTCATTCACAACACATGTTAAAAAAATATAGTAATTTCTATATAAAATTATCCTAAATTAATCCGAAAACTAATCACAAAATCTCATATTTTCTATTTCCTATATTGACTTAGTTATACTCGAAATTAAATTAAGATAAACTTGATTACCTAACCTATTTTAAAATTTAAAATTTTTTATTTTGAGATATTTTAGGATAATTAATTATCAAAAACTTTGAAAATTCTATTAGGATATGATTCTAACAAAAATTATACTATTTTTTATTTATGATAAATTTAAAATAAATTAATATATTTTTAATAGATTATGTGAATAGGTGTAATTTGAATATAACTTCAGTGTGGCTTGAATATAAGAGATCCCACGTGATCCAATCCTATTAAATAAGATTTTGATCCGAATCTCTTGATAAAACACATTGAATCGAAATAGCCAATGGATTGATCAGACTTAAAATAATCTAATGAAAAGGTATTATCAAGATTTTTATAAAAAAATATTTCTTGATAAAAATTAAATACGGAGGCCACATTCCATAAAAACCCGTTAAAGACGTGTTTTTCGATGAAATGCTTCCGGACATCGTCACCATCACGATAAGTCGAGAGGACTCCAACCAATGTTTGACTTCGATAGGTCCTTTTCTAATGGCCACATCTATTTTGACTTGTCTCCCAGCACACACACTCGTCCACCTGATCACTTCTCAGCCACCAAAGCAAGGCGACGCGCAGATTCACGACTGGGAGCCCGTGGTAGGACCCGTGGGTCCCACAGATGCTCGGCAATTGGAATCCGCAATAACTGTGTTGCCTGAACGCGACGGAGAGGGTCGATTGCGGTCAATTCATGCAGCGGTGGCACCCGGTACGGAGCCAGCTACTGTTGGGCCCCGCCGGGAGAAGATGTCTTCACCACCATCATCATCATCATCATCTCATATATATATAAATATATATTTATATATCATCCAATTTGGAGGGATATATATACATATAATACCAGTATTAATGTTAAATAATTTTCAACGTGACAGAAATTAAATAACATAAAACGTCAATATGTTCCCAAAGTTTTGCAGCATATATATGTGATAAACCTCATTTTGTAAGGTTAGTAAATGTGGAAGTCAATAAGTTTGGAGGAAGAAAAGTGCCAAACGAAAGGAAGGAAAAAAGAAGAGAGTCGACGTTTTCAAGGGAGGAGACCGAACGATTAAGAGACGCAAACTTCTCCTTATGCTCATTTGCGTCGATCACAACTAAACTTGGGTCAAACGGCAAGCCGAAATCTGAGGACATGGGAAGCGCTTCCATTCTCTCATCGGTGGCGCGAAGGTGTTTGTTTGTGATGGGATCTTTTCATTGGAATTAGCAGCATAATACATCTGCTTCTTGTTATTGTTCCTCAGGCTTGAAGGCAAAGTGGCGATGATCACCGGCGGGGCCAGCGGCATCGGCGAGTGCACGGCCAAGCTGTTCGCCCGGCACGGCGCCCGAGTCATCGTCGCGGACATCCAGGACGACAAGGGCCGCGCCCTCTGTGCCACCCTCGGCCCCGCCTCCTACGTCCACTGCGACGTCACCGACGAGGCCGACGTGGAGCGCGCGGTCGACACCGCCGTCGCCCTCCACGGGAAGCTGGACGTCATGTTCAACAACGCGGGCGTCATGGACCCGCCCGGCAACGGCTTCCTCGCCAGCGACAGGGCGGCGTTCGAGCGGGTGATGGCCACCAACGCGCTGGGGGCGTTCCTGGGGACGAAGCACGCGGCGCGGGTCATGGTGCCGGCGCGCTCGGGCAGCATCGTGTCGACGGCGAGCCTGGCGTCAGCGATGGGCGGGGTGGCGTCGGCGGCGTACACGTGCTCGAAGCACGCGGTGGTGGGGCTGATGCGGAGCGCCGCGGCGGAGTTGGGCCGGTTCGGGGTGCGGGCCAACTGCGTGTCGCCGTACGGGGTGGCGACGCCGCTGGCGATGGCGGGGACGCAGTTGACCACGGAGGAGATGGAGACGGTGGTGGAGGCGATGGGCAACCTCAAGGGGGTGAGGCTGAGGGCGGCGGACGTGGCGGAGGCGGTGCTCTACCTGGCCAGCGACGAGTCCAGGTATGTGAGCGGCCTCAACCTGATGGTGGACGGAGCCCTCAGCGTCACCAAATCCCCGCAGTAGCACTCATCCACCGCATAACAATGGGACCTTTTCTACCGCAATAACCACACCATTGCCTATCACACAATGATTTCAGCATATCATGAAAAATATTTTTGATTAGAACTATTGCAAAAATAACCCACATCGCATCTGTGTTTCTTACCATACAGTCGTTTGAGCATATCATAATGCATCAAAAAGAATATTTTGATTAGGTGATAATAATTCCTTCTTCCTCTTCTTCTCATCTGTAGTGCAAACCAAATATGAAGAAGGATGTTGTCTGAGCATCGACTAAACACAGATAAAATACGACTTGATGTTGATATATATTTATAATTAGATAATCATATGTTTATAAACATTTAACATATCAGACATTTTACCTACTTGTTGTAAAGAAGAGAACACCCCACGTTCCATCTGGGGGCATAGAGGACAAAAGGGAGACGAGAAGGTGACCTCAAACTCGAGACTCCACCATGAAAGGAAGTAGTGGGAGACGATGGGACCAAGGAAATAAAGTGGGTGTTGAGGATGAGGGAAGAACAGAGAGGAGCACTGTGAGATCAAGCATCGGCAAGCCACCACTGTCTTCTTTGGTGCTCAAAGTCACCTTTTAGGTTGTACACATCTCTGACTGACTAGAGAAAATTCCTTCAAATGCCTTGTGACTGTCTGTCGTCAAATCCAAGGTTTCATTGTTGGGGAGGCGGAAACCTCGAAGCATGAGCTCGTCTTGGATGTGTCGAGAGAGAGAGAGAGAGGGACTTTCCATAGGAGTCGACGTTCTTGGCTTGTTTTGTATCTTTGAGGCCTCCGAGTCATGCAAGCTGTAGTTTAGTTCTCAATGCTAGAAAAAGCAATGCAGAGTGATTGGGGTTTCCCGACCTCAATCCAAATGTTTGAGCTTTGTGTCGATGGTGCAACGTCCACATCATTCATTCTCTTACGACGGTGTAATATTAATATAGATTATGACGGATAATTTGAGTTTTAACATGTTATAAGCTTGGTATTGGGAGATGATTAGGTTCAGCAGAGGATTCTGTATAATGTAAACTGAGGAGCGTGTGTGAGAAAAGCTACTCCGATACTTAAGTAAGAGTCTGAAAAATAATAACGAAATTACAGTTTTCAAATGGAATCTTTTATTAGGAGACTCTAATAACTATCATATAGGCTCATCGGATATTACTACTAAAGGAAAGAGTTGTCTAAACCATCAAACATTATAGTTAATTAGTCATGCTATCATGCCGACCTTGTAATTAATGAGACATTGAATGTGTGTTGTTTGATTGATGAGTCAAATTAACGAGACATTTAATATGTGTTGGGATGATAATGACATGATATTTCGATTTCGACATGTCAAATCCTTTATCGGTACATATTCTTGTAAAACTCAAGAACTTGTAATTTATCATTGAAATTAATCTTCATCATTTGAAAAATAACAATTGAGACAACAATTGAAAATTTATATATCCTCACAAATATTACATATGTATATTCATCATATGTATTGAAAATTTATATACCTTCACAAACATTACATATGTATATTCTCTTAAATCAATAATTTCATATTTGTCTCTCTGTACTCAAATAATAGACTATGTTTGTAGAGATCACGAATTGATATCAAATAACAAGAGCTAATTATATATTACCCCCTTATAATTAGATTTCTTTAATACCCTAATCCTTATATTTAGAAAATTTGTATTAGAATATTTATAGTTATGAAATAGAAACAATTAACCCTATTTGCCTAACACCGTTGGTTTTACTGACGGAAGATGCAGCACGTGACAGCATTTGCAAAAATGATAAGAATATGATGGACAAAAAGATAATTTTAATATTGTAGTTATGTTTTTTTTCTTTTTAGTAGTGGTGGTGGACGATAGCACTGCTAAGGTCGTAGTTGATTGTTGTAGTTATGATCAATGAGAACGATGTGGTGGTCAACGAGAACGATATGAGAATGTCCGCAGAGACAAGATGGGTGGAATCATAGAGGTAGAGTGGAGGAACTTCCGTAGCTTTTTGTGAGGAGAGGAGGAAAAGGAAGATGAGAGGGAGTGACGACGAGAGGTGAGGTAAATGAAGAGAATGAAGAAGATAACACAGATGTTGATGCTTTGTATCTATGTTAACATCACTCGACATCTCCATCGGTGCCGACACAAATGTAGAACATTGAAATAATCGCTCAATATCTGCATCGTTGTTGACGTAAATGAAGAGTAGCAAAAGGAAAAAAAAAGAATGAGGGATTGGAGAAGAGGGGGAGGAAGAAAAAGAGGAGGAAGAGCAACAGATAGAGAGAGAGAGAGAAGACAAAGGGAGAGATAGAAGAGGATGATGCAAATGTCGATATTTTGCGTTTGCATCGGTGTCGACGTAGATGCAAAGTATCGACATATACGTCATCCTCTTCCTCTTTTCCCTTTATCTAAGCTCTCGCCATTATTCTCTCTCCTCTTCCTTCTCCTCTCGTAAAAAACTATAAAATCTCTTGACTTCACCTCCAGAACTATACTCGACTCATCTTTAAGAAAATTATTATATCATTCTTATCGATTATTACATCGTTCTTATTGATCATAACTACAATAGCTACCCATGGCCTCAGCGATGCCATCGTTCTCCATCACCACTAAAAAGAAAAATATATATAATTAGGATATTGAAATTATTTTTTTTCCATCATTTTTTTATTATTTTTACACATAATATAACATATTACATCTTCCGTCAATAAAATCGATGATATTATAGTAAATATGATTAAATGTTTACTTTCATAATTATATGGATCCTAATATAAATTTTTAAATCTAAAAATAAAAAAAACTAACTATTGAAATAATTAAAAAATAATTAAAAAACAATATCGGGCTTCTTCTTCAGAATTTTATAAAAGCAAAAGACTAAATAATAACTTTTTATTGTAAAAGAATCTTGCAAGCATATTTGAAAAAAAAATAAAAAATAGCAAACTCATCTCTATCTCTCTCTCTCTCTCTCTTGCACTTAATAACAAAGAAACCTATATCATTATATAATTAATTTAAGCCATGGTTACATCATACTTTTTTTTTAATAATTTTCATATACGTATAAAGCCTTTTTTTATGTGAGCGGTGGAGGAAACGAGGAAATCCGACTGTTTCGTACTTCCGTTCATTACGCCGTTGTCTGCGGTCTCTCTCTCTCTCTCTCTCTCTCTCTCTCTCTCTCTCTCTCTCTCTCTCGCACTCCCCCCCACCTGGTTGGAGAAAGCGAGGAGCAATCTCACAACGCAACCCAAACACAATACCACTCGCGGAAGGTGAAGGAGAGAGAGAGAGAGAGAGAGAGAGAGAGAGAGAGAGAGAGAGAGAGAGAGAGAGAGAGAGAGAGAGATAGCGATGGCAAGCACGACGGCGATGGCCGGCGACGATCGAGCTTTCCCTCCGGCCAACCCCGCACAGGAGCTGAACCGCAAGAAGCCTGACGAGTTCCCCGTCGATCCCATCTCCTCCGACGTCGCAATCGCCAAGCAGTGCAAGGTGGTACTGTTACGTACTCTAATACACTCGAATCCTTCCTTCTTCTTCTCTGACACAGTGTATGTGGGAAGGAGGAGGCTGAGGCGAGGCCGAGATCAGGAGCAGCAGCGGAGGGTGAGAAGAGCGATCTCGGCAGCAGACTGATGTCCGTTCTCATGATATCGGGCGTGGTCATCGCTGCCGCAGGGGTGGCATTCTTGGTTACCAAGAAGCTAAAGCAAACATAGACAGAGACATCAGCCGAGGACCCTTCTGATGGAAATGGAAAACCAAGCTACAGTGTCTTTGTTTTTGGGTTTTGGTTTGGAAGCCAAGTATTACCGGCTGATGAAGATATTACCTTTTTCATGTACTGTTTCAGTGATAGGTTTGCATTCTACAAACGATATGTAACTTATTTGGCTGCTGGTATGAGTTCATTATGAACATTGTAGTGACCGTGGAACAAATATCCGGTTCATCCTTCATTTAGGTACCTCAAATCTGTGGGATGGGATTCATGGAACTAACTCTTCCGATACTAATCACGTAAGAGAAGGGGTGTGTACCAATTGAGCGATCTTGAGGTCGTCTTCTTCTTCTCCTTCTTGTACAGTTATTACCTTCCATCTTTTTACATACCATAAGGTCATGAGTTCCAATCATGCATCTGTCCCTCTTTATTTCACCTAATATATTTAATTATAAATAATTATGCAATACGCTCGCTCGAATAGAATAGAATCTCTATGGGTATCTCATCTTCGTACATCTGTCATGCTTACTGTGGTGCTCCTATGTTTAGGCAGCATCTAATACACACGTGTCACGAAATCTATTCTAAAGGTAATTTACTGAAATCTGCCAAACCCATTTAATAACGTAAATTACTTTTAATTTATTGATTTTATTTTTAATCTCCTAATTACTTCAGATGACACTTGCCACAACATCTCATTCGTCCATATTGAAAGCTAGACTGTCATCGACCAAATTAACAAAAACCTGGACCCAGAGATAGTCTTTGATTCTTTTTATCTCTATAATGTTCTTTGATCAAATTATACGTTTGATTATTTTCTGCTTAATGATGCTCACATACTCGTCTTTTTCAAGTGCGTTTGAATGAGGAAAATTCCAGGGGAAATCGTTTTCTCATGGAAAACTTTTCCGATAATTGTTTGTTTAGAAAAAAAAACTAGAAAAAAAGTTAAAACTTTTCGTTTCCCATTTTTCTTAAAACAAAAAAAAGACACTCCTTAAGAATTTTATTTCACCAGCCATGATAGCGCAATTAACATTAACAGGCAAAAAGAGTGTTTTTTTAATGATGATGACGATTAGCTTGTTCATGACGGATTACCAAGGAGGGTGGGAGGTCAATACACGTTTGGGGGCATCAGAAGCATCAGAAGGTAAGAAGAATTCTAGTTGACATCATTAAAAAAAAAATAAATTCTGATCACTGATTGTCGTAGAAGACTCCGACCCTATATCAAAGTCTAAACATTGAGATCATTGTTCATTTTATGTCAATGCCTACCTAAAGCCTACAAAGAATTGTTTCTCAGACAACTGACTCATATTCTGTATATTAAGAAATAAATCCTACAGAGAATTCTTGATCTTTACCAAATATGCATTCTTGGCTGGTTAAAGAGCCAACAAATCAATTCCTAGACAAGGCAACTCTAGGGATACTCAAATCTGAAGCAAGCTGAGCTCTCAAATTGAGAAAAAAAGTATTTCAGAAAAGGAATCATGTTCTGATGTTATGTGACAACCAGTGTAAAACGGCATGGCGTAACACTCGAATGAACCAGCAGATAACTTGCAGATATTATGCAATGGAAATTGTGAGTTTCTGTGTCTCGTAAAGTTCGTAAAACCATGAGGTGTTTGCTCATAATACTAAAATTAACAAAACAAGTTGACAGTTGCGAATGGACAAAAGTTTATAACTCAAACAGCTTAAGAAATCATGTTTAAGCGAGACCATCAACGGAAATATCAAAAGAGAGATTGACCCGTTACCATGTTCATTCAGAAAGGTTGAACCAATATGGCAGATTTACTAGATCAATCATCAGACTCCTTGGATGATTCCTTAGGTTCCGACATAGGCGCTTTCTGGCCTTTATGTGCCATAACTGATTCACGAAACTCTTGCACAATGCTGCTGTCCTTGAACTTGAGAGCAACAGTAGTCAGGCCATCCTTTCCTTCTCCGGTGCTATTAATGCAAGCAAAAGTAATGCCTCTCTTGTCCATGTTGGTGAGGGACATGTCTGGGTAAAGGTTTGCATTCAAGATCAGCCTATAATTACCCTTAGCTCGCATAACGAGCCTTGCTTTTTCCACATCTGATGCTGAGATATTTATCTTAAGCTCTCCCTTGCCCCTCTCCTTCCATCCTCCATCCAAATACTCGTACATTATGGCATCAGCAGTAAAAACTGCTCTCTCGTTCTCTTCACCTGTTTCAACAGGCACCTCCGAGAGTTTCACACTCTTAGAGGCATCTGGTGCAGCCCCGAGCGATGGCAAGGAAGAGTCCCCATTATTAGCACTCCCGGTACCAAAGGAAAATAATGAAGAACTTTCACTCTTGAACGCAAAAGGAGATGCAAAACTTGTTCCAAACTTGGATCCTTCCTTGGCAAAGCTTCCAAAGGCAAAAGAAGAAGTTGAGAATCCAGTTCCTGCAAGCCCTGAAAAGGCATTTTGGCTACTTGATAATTGCTGAAATGAATTCAGAGGTGCATCAGGTTCAGCAGGATCTTTTTGATCATTTTCCTCCACTTCTTTCTCACTTTCCTTTTCTTCATTCTCAGTTTTATCTCCAGCTTCTTCTGTCATTTCTTTAGCTTCCTTCTCAGTTTCTTTAAGGTCAACCCCATTTGTTTCATCTATACCTCCACTATCAGTTTTTACCCCACCTTCTTCGGCATCTTTATTGGTGTCCACAGGTTGGGGTTTCTCTTCGATTTCATCATTTTTCACCTTATCATCACCTGGTGCTGATGATGGTTCAGGTTTCACATCCAATTTCTTGCTACTCTCTTCTGTTTTCTCAATTTCATTAATAGAATCACTAATTTCACTTCCTTTACCCGCATCAGTAATTAAGCTGTTCTCATTAGTATCATTTTGTTCTCCTACAGGTTTTGTACAACCACCAGTTTCAGGTTGATCAACTGTATTAGTTGCTTCTGCACTGGAGTCCACTGGAGCCACTAAACGAATTCCCGCAAAAGGATTTGAAGCAGCAGTTGCTAGGAGCTGACTGCGCCGAACCTTCACTATTCTTCTAGTAGCCATTACTTCCTCACTGGCTTTTTTGAAAGTACCCATCTCTGCCTCAGGAGCATCTTCATCAGGGTCAGGGTCATCCTTTGATAGTTGTCTTCCAGCGACCCTCTTCTTGGATGCAGGTAAGGCACTTTCTGCATCCCCCATTTGAACAAACCTAAGCTTGACACTCTGACTTCCCAACGAAACCCAAAAATTTAAATTAGTAACAAAGGAAAATATTATTGTTCCTGAAGTGATATAACTACAGAACATTTTCTACAATTTTTGGCAAATGATGATTAAATGCAGCAGCTAAAAAAGCAAAAGACATAGTGCGCATATACCATCATATTAGAAATAAATTCTAGCAATGACTATATGAAAGAATGAAAACGTAGTAGTCTCTCATGAAATCAAAAAGACATACCTGATTACCATTATCAGGAAACGTACTAGAAGGCTAGAATTTAGGTTTCACTCAACTGAATTGGAAGGCAATCTTCATGAACAGTATGATGAATGAGACCCAATAAACAGACTTGTATTGATAACTTTGTGAAATGTCAAAGGGCTTAGAAGATGATGTAATTTCAAGACAAATTTTATTTCTAAATCACGTAATAGCAAGATGATCAGATAGTGTTTTATCCCAACATCATCGTCCTCTAAAAGGCTTATGCAATAACAGAAAAGATGATAAAGCAACCTCTTCTTTGTTCATAAGGTCTTGCAATCTGTTCTTCCTCACTAGTTGTTTCAAACTTCATAATGAATTCCAGAATCTTAACACCACACAAGTCATTTTCTTCAATTAGGGAAAAGCAAAAGAAGATATTTCAGTCCCTGCCTTAGAATAAATAAATGCCCACTATACTCTTCCAGCAACGGTTACAATTTGCAAATGGACTATCCAGAAATGCAACCAAAGATGCATATGGTCGCTAATCACTAGATTAACAACATATGAACAATTAAACTTCCCAACTATGAAAAAGTTATTATGTAAGCCTTCATGGAGAAATGAAAAACGGAAACAGAAGAACATCAACTGGATTTATAACTTAACCCAACTAAAATTGTGCCCAAATTTTAATTAGATTTCAATACCATAATCATACTCTACTAAGATTCCACTTGCTATAGCAGTCATATAGGCAAATAATGCATGTCATAAAGTATAAGTGACAGACAAAAAATTCATTCCTTTTATGCGAAAGCAGATAATAGGTTACTCACAGGTCTAACATAACTCATTCAGAGTGAAAAAAAAGTGCCAAGATAGTAGTATCACACAAATAATCCTCAAGTGGCCTTTCTTACGTCTATGTAGTGATCAAGTAAAATACAGTGGCTTAGCACAAAAGCTGGGATGTCCAACATGCACAGTCTTGTGCGACGTGGTCATTTAGGTTGCAAAATAACAACCCTCCCATGGAATCAAAGCTTGCCCTCTCTTATGCATTAATATTTTATCATGCCAACAAAAATAAGAAGACTAAAAACGACTACTCTAGATCATAGATTCAAGTATCAATCAGTCTTCATATCCCTTCAACTATTATTTCCATTGGCCTACGTATCTAATCTAAATCATTCATTCATGGTAAAAAGAGTGACAAGAGAATCACACATATAATCCTAAAATGGCCTTTCTCTGGTCTAATATACAGCAGCTTAGCAGACAAATCCCCTACTGAAATGCGCACAAAAGATAAAAATATTCTTTAGATGATAAACATGTATCCATTAAAACGGCAAGGCTGCACAGCCAGCAGCCACCGTCCGTCAACAAGCGAACAAGCCATCCGTGCAAAATCGACTCTTTATGTGAACACCTACACAACTATGCAAGTGGCGAAAAGACCTAACTACGGAAATGCGATCTTTGCTCGTGGAATCGATCAAAAGTAAAATCCTATAGATCAAACCTCAATATTACAAGCTAAAGCCCTAAAGCAAGTGCATCATGTAAGATCCCAATCCAGATCGTGAGTTCGCCCCTCGACACATCAAGACTAGGGTTCGCTTCCGAGAATAGGGAAAGAAAACAAGGGGGAATTAATCACGAGACAGAGAAATCAGGACGACGAGAGAAAGGAGAAAGGCATATTACCCTCGAGAATCGCAAGTGAGATGGGTAGACGAGGGATTTTGCGTTCTTCCTCCCTCCCGGACCGACTGAGACGAGGGCAGGCGATGCCCTCCTCCCCAAACCAGCGATGAACACGGATACGCGTGGTTTTGCCCTAGCTTATCCTGACCGTCGATGATTAGCTAACGGCGCATGGGAGCTTATGTAGAGTTCTCCTACTGTCCTATACTTTGGGCCGGCCTGCTTACGCCTCTCTCTTATATATATATATATATATATATATATATATATATATATATATATATATATATATATATATATATATATATATATATATATATATATATATATATATATATATATATATATATATATATATATATATATATATATATATATATATATATATATATGTATATGTATATGTATATATGTATATATATATATATGTATATATATACATATGTATATATATATGTTTATATATACATACATATGTATATATATATGTATATATACATATATATATATATATAATTAAATCTAATTCATCATCATCCAATAAATATTCAAAAATAACATTATGAATGAGAAAGGGCCTGCATCACACGAATGCCTAATTCAAAAATAACATTGGGTGGTGATGGAGGTTATCAACCCAAAAATCTAATGATTTCTATATTGAAAAAGTGTATGTTGCTGTTTGATTTTTTTTTTTTTTTGTTTTTGCTATCCTCCATCAGTTCATTTATATTGAATGAACCTTGTTTCAATCAGAAATGATTTTATCGTATCCGTAATTTAATATGGATAGATATATATATAATATATATATATATATATATATATATATATATATATATATATATATATTCTCTCCTTTTATTTTTATAATACGATTTGAAATAGTGTAACGGTCAATATTCATTCTTCCTTTTATTGTCATATCTTCTCTTTTTCCGAATCAAATCAAAGGAATATCTTATTTTCATTTAGATTGTATCTTTGTCCTTATCTTTTTTTTCTTTATCTTAGGATCGATTGGCTATAACTATATATAGCGAATCGCTATCCTTATCCTTTTTTTATCTTATATATATAATTAAATCTAATCCATCATCATCCAACAAATATTCAAAAATAACATTATGTTTGAGAAAGGGCTAGCATCACACGAAATGCCTCCACCATTTGGGTGGTGATGGAAGCTACCAACCCAAAAACCTAATTTGACAATAGGTAGACTATTACTTTACAATTTCGTCTTATCTATTTATGGGTTCGGCTACCTATTTAGTATTGGAAGCTAAATCCAAAAAATAGGTACCATTCTTACCGGATGATACCATATGTGACATTTGGTGGTTGGCTTATCAAAAAGATCAGTCTACTCTTAGCTTCTTAGCTTCTTGCGGTTGCATAGGACTTGAGGAAAACGGATGCCTGGGCGTACTGTGTTGTCGTAACACAAACACAGGAATCGCACAAGCCAAATAGAACAACAAACAATTTATTGCTGCTATAGAAACATTCCTACCAATTATCTGATTTAAATGGAGAAGGATGATTTACTATCATGTCATATAATATTTGAATGGCAACAAAATAGGTATATCATATCTACTTTGTTTGAACTTTGCCTAAATTATTTGTTAGTCTATGGAAAATGTTTTTTTTTATTAATCCAATGATTGTTTGTATAGTTAAATGATCGAGGATTAATCCTTGGAGGGTTTTCTACGATCATTGAAGAATGTTGGTACAATTTGGAAGAGCCTGAATTATGTGCAGGTCAGGACCCATATGATCTACTCATATGCCCAAACTGCGGTCGAGTCCTAATGAATTATCCGATAATTAAGTCATGCCAGTTATGTTATCATAAGGTAGGATCATAATCTGCAGACGAATAAAGGAAATCTCGATAGAAGTCACTGCCATGGCCTTAACATTCATACATAAATGTAATGGCATCAAGTACATCAGACCAAACGAGTTCATTAATATTCAACATCATGAAGGAAACATCGGTTACCTTCCGAGGTTTTAACAAAGACCATCTATAAGCTGATGGAACAATTTAATCAACTCAAATCTTGGAAGCAAATGAGAGGCCTTCCTTTGCCAGTTGTTCGAGGTCCGTGACTTGGGGCTGCAGCCTTGCTAACTTGGCTATTGTCTTGGTCTCATCTGGTGATCCACCTTCCAGGAAAGCCCCCAGCAGCTTTCCATCTTTGATCCAGTAAGAGCCAAATTTTGGTTTAGCTGATGCAGGGTCGTTGTCACCGAACATAACTGTTTCTCCCACATTGTCTCCATAGAATTGCCATGACAGATCAAAAGAGCGGGAATAGAAGAAAGGAAGATAATCATATTCATCGATTACTTTACCTTCCTCACTTGCCTTGATTGCCTGATTCGAGTTAAAAGAAAAGGCTCAAAGACCATCCGGCTTATGAGCGATAGATACTATGTGCAGGCGTGTAAAACATTCTCTGAAGAGGAAAGGAAAAAAACAAACTGGAATTGACAAAATTAGTACCTTGACAGCCTGCTCTGCTGATTTTCTGGCATGATCGACATGCTCGACTCTCCTCACATCATTGTATAGCTTCATGGGGAAGGTAGCTACATCTCCCACAGCATACACCCCAGGAACACTTGTTTGGAAGAACCCATCAGTCTGCAACACAAAAAATATGGTGGAACTTTTTGAATAAAATTTATTGTTAATACAAAGGCAAATAAAC
Organism: Musa beccarii; assembly: GCA_024322285.1. Classification (NCBI taxonomy): domain Eukaryota; kingdom Viridiplantae; phylum Streptophyta; class Magnoliopsida; order Zingiberales; family Musaceae; genus Musa; species Musa beccarii. Next base: position 41,122,612 of record CM044395.1, on the reverse strand, counting down.
ATGCAGGTAGATTACAATTGAAACTTAGGGGCACAAGGCACAAATAATATCTTAAACTCGGGATATGAAGAAAAAAAGCAAAAGAACATGTTTTCCAGTGCACCTGGAAGCTGAAAAGGGCATGATAAAGATACTCAGAAAATATCAAGTTGTAGTGTTTTCAGTTGCAAATTGAAACTGGTAGGTGAATATCCAGTGTGCTAAACAGTCTGAACAAAGCTAGATGGTTAAGGTTAATTGCAAATAATGTCAACACCTATTCCCGTGACATTTAAAGGGGAAAACAAAGTTGACTTAACCTTGATTCCACCTTTCTCTTCTTCGACTTGGGCTTTGAACAGTTTTGTAAGGGGTCTACCACCAACACCAACGACTACAATGTCTGCTTCAAGTGCTCTTCCATCTTTCAACTTCACTGATGTTACCTGATAATTGAAACTACAAATCAACTAATGCCTGAGAAGAAAAATGTATCCTTGAATGTTGTCTGTAAGATATCCATAGTGCTTTAAAACTTACATCTCCATTGGCATCAGAATCAAATCCAACAACAAGTGTCCCCTTATCTATTTTTACTCCCTTATTTGCATAATAATCTTCATAGAAAGCAGCAATGTCTGAAGTAAAAAGCCTAGGCACTGCAAGAAAAAAGAAACTATGTTAGGACTTAATTGTCTTCAAGGATCTAACTTTATGTATATGAAATGGATCTCTCAGGATTAACACTCTGATATTTGATGAGAAGGTCAGCCTAAGTTGATCAAATATTACTACCTTTAAGCATACACTTAGTTTCTATAAAGCTTATTTTGTTAAAATAACAAAAAAATATATGATGTAGGTTATGAGGAACATACTGCACCAGGGTTCAGGGTACACCATAGTGACATCGAAGTTGTTCATTTTCATAACAGCACTAAGTTCAAGACCAATGTATCCTCCTCCAACAATGACAACTTTGCCATTCTTCTTTGCCTCTATCGCTGCGACAAGCTTATCAGCATCATCAATTTCCCTTAAATAAAATATGTTGTTAGCATTTGCTCCAGGAGTACCAAAATCAGAGAGATTTATAACCTGCATATAAGGCATGTGAAAAACAGCATAAGTTGGAACACTTTTAAACTCAATGTGATCCAGATATTGTAAGATTGGCTAAGTTCATCCAACTGACTTACAGTAGAACCAGTGGCAATAATCAGAATATCATATGTGAAGGTTGCACCAGCTGCACTGGTTAGAGTCTTGGAAGCCAAATCTGCTTTTACGATTTCAGTGCTGAGAATCAGTTCTATTCCTGTAGCCACAAACAGATGTGTAAAGCATATTAAATAACATTTAAATATATGAAATAATATAAAGTATAACACAGAGTAATACATAAAAAACAACAATACAATTTAATGTATATATAACAGTACAATATAAAAAGTAGATACATAGTAAAAATGATATGAGCACCATTTACATTATAAAATAACATGAAATAAAGATAAAGAAAAAATATACTATAAATAAAATTACAGAAAATTAATATTTATTAGTTATTGTAACCAATTTAAATTTTGATTCTAATTCTGAAATTTGTAAACCAGCAATGTAAAAGACTCAAGTCATTCCAATTCCAATCTCACAGTACACGAACCTATCAATGTGAGAGGATAGTCTTATTCCAAGTTCACAAAAATTTCCATTTTAATGCCAATTCGGATTCGAATGTGACACATATTTCCATGTTCTGGACACCAAAATACCACAAAAAAAGTAATTTATTATGAATACTGACCGTTTTCTGAATACCACTCAGGAAGTAGTCGTTCTCCCCCACTCCCTACACAAACATGAAAGCCTGGGAGCCTTGCAGCGCCTGTGAATTCAGAATATATAATTGAAATAAATAAAGACAACAAAAGTAGACGCTTTTCTACAGGTCCATAGATGAAGCAAGCATTTCCATGGATCAATTAAATATGCATGCAACTCGTCTTGTGTGCAAGATACAGGAATTATGACTCAGGTTGCACGAGTCTACTGATGCAAATACAGCCTTTTCCAGATACACCAATTAAATAATGGAAAAGTCAATTGGTACATTACCCAGTTGAGGAGGTACCGATTCACAAAAACTGATAAAAAATGGCAGCAGTTTTTGAATATTAGAAAAACTTAATAGGAGATACCATAAGGAAACAAACATCTATTGGAAAACCAATAAAAAAACAACATCATAATCAACTAATAGTGACAACTTATGACCTACCCTGAGGGAAGAGGTATCCCTTGCTAAGTGCTGGTCGTTCATAAGGAGCCACCTGAAAGATAATATCTTGTTAAGAGTCAATGTGCCAAAGAAATGTGCTTTAAGGAATGTGATAGAAATAGTAGATATAAGAAATAATCGACAATGCCATAGGTTATAACAGGAATGATTTACTAGCAGTGACATTCACATTATTTAACAGAGACGTAAGTCGGCTGCTTTTCAGCAATAAGAGAACTTACAGGGTTCTATTTCTTGGTGTGCTAAGATATGCTGAGATAAGGAATAACATCAATACGAGGAGAATCTTAAAAAATTCATGATTCATAGACCTCTACAGATTAGAACCTTTCGATGACCAGTAGATCATGATAGTCTTTACAAAAGATAATTTGGTCAAGAGAAGATTTGGTAGAAGGGTTGCTAAATATTCAAGAGGTGTGTCCACTAATTATATTGATGTGGTGGAGTTACTAGGAAAGATAGGAAAAATAATAATTCTATTTATGAACAACTAGATATCGCTTTGATAGAGGATAAGATGAGATAAAATCATTTAGGATGATATGGGCATGTGATTAAGAGACCTCCGGATGCGATAGTCAAAAGAGATAAAATCATAATAATAGTGGTATGAGAAGAGATAAAAGAAGACCTAAAAAGATTTTGATAAAAGCTATAAATAAAGATTTAAGTACCTTGAAATTAATCAAATATATGACTTTTTATAGATCTCAATGATGGCAAAAGATCCATGTAACCAATACCAAATAATTGAGACTTACAGTTTTGTTGTTGTTGTTATTGTTGTTGCTGAATATTCTAGATATTCTGAATATTCACAAAAAGGAAGAATTTCTAGGAACCAAAGAATTGTGATGGTTTAGTGCAACTGCTATTCAAAATTTGGAAAGAAAGAACAAGCAAAACCAATTTTCTGTTTCTATGGTAATGATTAAACATTGTCTTCCATCTCAAGCAAGGGCTTCTTTTCAGAATCCACTTAGTTTTTCTCAGATAGATGTTGTTTATCAGTCGCTGGCTCAGTGACTATAGTTCAAAATCTAGGGAAAAAAGCTTCTTTAAGAAAGCTTTCAATAGACAATCTCAAAATAATTAGATTGTGATGAATTACCACCATACCACAACCTTTGTTCTATAAAAAGCACAATATCTCATTTGACTTCGAAAATTTTCAACAATATCTGAACCCATAACAACACCATATTGACTAGGAAGACAAATGGAATACCTCATATGTTCAACAAAATGCTACTATAGATGTGAAGTAAAGCAAAAATAACATATGCCAAAGGCTCAAAGCATAATTATTAGAACCGAAGCTATCAATGACCTGGTCAAGTTTCCATTCACTGATCACTGGTTGGACTGGTGGTTCAATTGGTTCACACACAAATTCAGTAGAGCGCACTATAAACATGATGCTTATCAATGCAAATAGCTAGAGATATCCAAAGAATTAAGTGTGAACTTCAGTCGTAACTGGGGCAATAGCCTAAAAACTCAGCTGAGTCAGGCTCAAAAATGTAGAACTCAGGTAAGAATGAAGAGAATTCATTGAACCCAAGCAAGCAGCTTATTACTTGGACTGATCTCAATGACAATCAGAATGGGATGCCAAAATCATCACTAGTCTTGAAAGTTCTACGCTAGTTATAACTTAAGATACTCATAAAAATACATAGTAAGAGAAAAAAATTTGGTGTAGTTATTAAGTAACTATGAAACAGGAAATTCGTAGGGTTGTCTAATCCCTGGCCCTCCTAAATTCCATGAAGCAGATGAAGGATTTGAGGCACTCCTCCTAAAGACAAATAGCCTTATCTCCATCATGCCATAAAAGATCACCTTTTCCTACCTTAAAATCACCATTATTGTTGACCATCCCCAATTGCATCACACCCCAATTCCTGCTCCTATAATAATATTTTACACCCAAATCTCGAAAGAAAGGATCAATTCGCAACCATAGCAACTCACCATCTAGATATTCTCCTCTCTTCATCTCTACCTTCTCTAGGGCTCAAAAGTTGAGACCACAACCAAGTCCTACAACCAGACTTGGTCTCTATTTGTGATAAAAGGCAAGAATGAAATATGCTATCCACTCCCAGTGATTCTGATCAGTCATTTTCCCTTTAGTGGGGAAGAATATGTTTAATTCATGTCTATGACGACTGACATTTAGGTTGTAGAAGATTTCAATTTTCTAATGATTTTGTTCAGAATTGGGAGTTTGATTTGCTTTTCATCCCTTAGAGATATATCAATAAAAGATTTAGATATCAGAATCAAAGAAAGCAGCAGGCATCAATGTCATGCATATGTATCTTTTTTTTTGTTTCTGAACAAATTGACGTTGAGTCAGAGAGACCACACATAGCAGTGTTATCCACTCCATCCGTAAAAATTTGCCACGACTATAAGTCTATAACCTAGAAAGAAGGAGTGCTAGTATGGATACAACTACATCTCAATTTGTCGACTGTAACACCAAAAAAGCCAATAATTTATTAAAAATGTGTGAAGAGAGATTTATCATAAGGTAGAGCACAATACCGCCTCTTTTGATATGATTGCCAATTCTCCTGGATTGAGGCCATGCTTCGCAAACTCTCTAGCCGCATATCCCTGCAAAATCAAAGTGAAAAACCCTGATATTGTTGCAACAACGCCCATTGGGGAAAATGCACAGGAAGAAGAATACAATGACAACAGCTATCATCACACACTGAATCGTTAGTATCTCTGATAATGGAAGATTATTGTAGCACCCGATCATATATTTAGAGTATGTGGAGAGAAACTTAAACGAAAAACATCACTATTCCCAGGCCAGATCAAAAGGATCTGGGAAATTATACGGACCCAAACTGGAAAAGGAGCGTGACGAAGAGGGAAGACCAGGGAAAAGGCAATCAGAGACTCACCGCTGCGACGCCGCCGCCGAGGATCACGTACTTGAAGTGCTTCTCCGCCATGATCTCTGTAAGGGGTAAAGAACTAGCTGTTGACAGAGGATGCCGATTAATTGGCTTCAATTTATTAGGGGACGGTCGGGGAACACCAGTTGCTTCGAGACACGTGGCGGGTCCTGGTACGCTAATCGATAACAAACGTTGCCCTCGCCACGACAGCGTGCGCCAATATGGACCGCCGTTGCGACGGTCGCGGCCCGCAATCACGGACGCGCTCTGACTAGTGGACTTCGCGATCACAGATCGCGGCCGTTCACCCAGAAGTCCCTGTGTGAACGCTTCCAGATTCTTTCGTTAGAAATAACATATGGGCTTGCCGGTGCGAAATCGTAAGATGACAGACTTGTCTTCCAGACCTCGATGGCTTTGCTAAATGTGAACAACAGGCCCAACCGATGCAACGAAAATTATTCACTTCACATGCGTTCCAAGCTTTAGATCCCCCTTGATAAAATCCAGAGAGTGGTGTCCAATAGATCATCATGCTTGCCGTGACAGTGGGTCAAACTTTGGTCAAATCACTAGAAATCATGTCATTTACTTCTGGACACGGTTTTGTTCAGTACATGGCAACACCAAGTGTTTAAGAGTAATAAACCGAGGCAATTGGGGGCAATTAAAAAATTAATGTCTTTCATGTTAAACCGAGAGCATACTTTATTTTCAAGGAAAAGACATCTCACATTTAGCACGATCAATTCTTTGAAATCTAAATTATGTTACGGCAACTAAGATATCAACATGCAAACCATGTTAATCGATTTCATTGAGAATTGAAGAGAGAGACTGAATCACTAAGATGTATACATAGGAGTGAGATGATCACCTTGATGGGTACCTTTCTAAACAACAGACACGTTAATTACCAAACAATAGCATGAAAGTCACAAAAGAACATGTTAATCAGAAGCAGCATAACTTACAAACTTCAAGTTGCAGAAACGAGCACTTATCCTTAAAATCCACAGCAGCCAAATAGTTTTATCATTCATCAGCCGAATCTTTTGTACCTAAAACCAGTGGAGTAACCAAAAAAGGTAGCAGTCATTGCATTCCACCAGCTTGAGAGCTTTAAGAAGGTTCTCCATTTGGTCATGGGCGATTACAATTAAAGAAAGCCAAATTTAATTCCAACTTAATAAACAACATCAAATATCAATGACATCTAGATTTTCTAATCTTCCAAGTGAGCGACGTAGCAGAATCTTTCCTTCAGTGTGTCATCCACTTGATCACCGATTTCCTGCAATCAAGATGAAAACATGATACACCACACGCGCACACACACACATATATAGTAACTTTTTCTTCAAGTTTATAGTGGGCTTATACAGTACTTTTTCTTCAAGTTTATAGTGGGCTTTCTAAATTTGTAAGAATTCTAAAGAAGGTTGATACAAAATGCCAGTCTGGCTTGGATTTTTATGCCATATGGGTATGCTATAGAAACATGGAATTATACTTCAGTGTAGTCGTAATTTGATTTGTAGGAATTGCTAACAGTGTAGTCAGGACACACAGTACAGGTATATACAGGGATCAGGCCAACAAATAACAGTTGGTAAGGTTTGATATTTTGAAGTCATGATTTCATGCATCAAATGAACGTACCCTTGCTACAATGAACAGTTCAAAATCTACAATTTAGGAACTGTAACATTCAATATCTTCACGTCCTGATAAGGCTTGTCATTCTTATCTGTCTTAACCTTCTCTATTCCCTGCTCAAATACCATCGGAGGGAAGAAAGTCAGGATGTAGGAAATAACCAGATGACAACAAAGTTTGCAAGCTACTGTACCTGAACAACGTCCATCCCCTTTACAACTCTGCCAAACACAGTATGCTTATTATCCAGCCATGGAGTAGCCACCGTGGTAATAAAGAACTGAGAACCATTGGTATTTGGCCCAGCATTTGCCATTGATAATGTGAAAGGTCTGTCATGTCGTAAGCTGCAAGCATGCAGATAATAATAACACCAATTAGATGCATTATAATAGTCAAGAATTTATTGTAAGAACTAATTTAAGTGTATTGTCCAGATCGGAGGCACTGGATTTTTTTTAACTCTAATAAACAAAAGAAAAAAAGAAAAAATAGTAAGCTCTTGATTGTCTTTCTTCAATAAAACAATATAAGCCTACATCAACTCCTGTCCAAAGTTCACTCTGGTTGAATGGAGACAATGATGCCCTCAGATTAACAATTCCTCGATCGTCAATATAGTAAAGTCAGAATTATCTTGGAGTTCAAAATTTTGCTTGATGTGCATGTATATACAACTCCAACAAGAACAATGTCCTTTGGCATATTCAAGCTCTAAAATTTAAAACTATACTAATCATAAACATATTTAGGAAATAATGGTCAAGGTTTAAAACTATGATTAATCAGTGCCCTAATGCTGAAAAATGTCTTCCAATGGTTGTCAAAACTTATTCTTAATTCTATGCATAATAATTATTTGAAAATAGAATTTTGACTACCTAGCTTGGTAACATGCAAGTTAATTTACCGAACTGATTTTATCAAAGAACATCACATACACATTGTAACAAGAAAAACCCCCTTTTTTTGGAAACAAAATAACAATCACAAGTTAACCCTAAGTTGAATCAGTACTCAATCACTAGACTAAAACATCTTTTAGATTGTGTAAAGTAAATACTCCCTAGAATCTAATTTGTCTCATTTACTGGTCATATTTGTCAAACTGATGAATTCCATATGGTGACCCTTCATGGTACTACAGTGTGCAATAAGGTAACTTAGGACTAGTAAACCAGAAACTTAAGTTTTCGACTCCAAAGTACTTTCTAATACCTTGATGTTTCCCAATACTAGATTCATACCAGGTCTTGTTTTTACAACAAAAAATATCTCTAGGCACATTTTAAACTGCACAATTTTGAATTGAACAACACAGAATGACCAATTTGAAATGTTGACACAAAAAAAGTATATCAACTAACTGTCCCAACCTCAGTGATATCTTGTTTTACCTAGATTGTGATGATTCTTTCTTATCTAATGTATCTGAACTCTAAGCTCATCAATCAAATGACATCCTTTCTTATCCCAGTGCATGAGACTCCAACCACAGTAGGTCTTGGGAAGATTAATGTATCATGGTCTTTCCCCTATAGGCAAAGATAATATTTCTGTGACTCTAATTCTAGTCACCCAAGATCACAAACCTTACCATAAACCTACTGTCACGAACGGTCGTCGCACACTCGCAACAACTTCGTTCAACGTTCCGTTCGTCACTTGCCCATGCATGTACATATCCTTGGCAGCCTGTTTTGCCATGTTTTGGTGTGTTTTCCATATAAAAATGTAAGAAAAAGCAGCTCGCAACACTACAGAACGATCGCTCGCTGCATCTGCCCAAAAACCCTCAAAACAGCTCCGTTTTTGTGTGCCACGGGCTGATTTCTATAGCCCGCAGCCACCCCAATTTTGTCAGCCATCTCAGCACCCAAGAACCCCCCGGGTGGCACATGGCTGGATGGGTCTTCAGTATAGTATCGGGCGTTGAACACTTTCACAAGTTTGCACGTCAACTTGACGGAAACTTGCCTTCGCGCCCGGCACTTGGGGAGTAGTTGTTTGCGGACTTGCAGCTGTTCATTCACCCTTCTAAAGTTCTTGTTTGCCTCCTCTCTTTCTCTGCTTTCCTGCACTCCAAGTGCTCACTCAATTGCTTGTAAAGCTTCCCTCTTCGCGAGACGTCGGGACTTGTCCGCCGCTCGTTTTCAAAACTAATCAACTTCTCTTTTTACAAGTCCTACGGGACTTGCATGAGGTTGCAGTTCGACTGACCCTTTGCGGACGCATATGTAGCAAGGGTGCCTCAAGACTTAGGCAATCCAAGCTAAATCCGATCAAAGTGGGCGTAAAGGTGATTCTTGACTTAGGCAACTCCAGCTAAGTCCGTGTTTACCGCAAAGGTGCCTCACCACTTAGGCAATTCCAGCAAAGAGCGTGACATTGTCGTATCAGAGCAGGCAAGCAACTTGAGCAAGCAACGAAAAACTTGTGGTTGCAATCTCACCATGGTGAAACATCGCGCGACGAGCAAGATGGGGCAAGCCGGATTGTTGCCCCAAGTGCGCAGGGTGTTATGCTGCAAGTGCAAACTCACTCCTCATCTGCCGTGCCGCTTAGGAAGAGCGGGGTAGTGGACATGATGAGCGAGAAGTTGGCTACATGCGCCATTGGAGCGGAGGAGGCTTAATCTGGAGCGTCGATCGGAAAATGAGTCATAGAGAAGGATCACAACGCGAAACTTCGCTTAGATGTTCTTGAAGCGAGCTTGGAGGAACTCTACCAAGGCCAACATAGGCTTCTTGGGGTAGAGAGACTCATGAGAGGAAGTCGAATCTCGGATCGACAAGGTTGAAGCCTCGGTCGGCCAGACTAACGGATGACACCAAGGACTCCATACAACATCTGTGAGAAATGGTGATGGAACTCACTTCCAAAGTGACAGCTCACAAGGGCGCTAAATGCGAGGAAGCAACACCAGCGTTAACTTATGCAGACACAAAGCTTCAGAGCGCCCACCCACATTGTTATGGGGGTGCTAGAGATCAAAGGAGCTCGAGAATTTTTGTTTGATATGGAACAAGATTTCCGAGCCACGAGGCCGGACTCGAGAGGACACAAAAGTTTCGATAGCGACCATGTATCGAATCGGAGATGCAAAGCTTTGGTGAAGAACCCGTTGGGAAGAGATTCAACAAGGTCGGTCTTAGTGGACACATGGGACGACTTGAAGCATGAGTTGAGAACTCAATTCCTGCCCGAGAACACTGAGTTCGTCGCGAGGAGGAAGTTGAGACAACTCTACTAAACGACTTCCATTCGGGACTATGTGAAGCAATTTTCTACACTGATGCTGGACATTCAAGACATGTCTGAAAAAGATAAGCTATTCAGCTTTCTTGACGGCCTGAAGCCATGGGCTCAACAGGAACTTCATCAACGGAATGTCACTGATGTGATCGGAGCAATTGCAGCCGCAAAAAGGCTCACCGACTTTGTTTCTTCAGAGGACCTGAGGAAGAAGAAACAGTCTACACGAAATCGCCATCCAAAGCATCCTCCTGGGAAGGAACCTGGGGGCGAGCAAGGGAAGAAGAGTTTCTATAAGGGGCCGAACTCAAACGGCAAGGCCTCAAGACCTAGTAGATACTTTTTGTGCAGAGGGCCACATAGGGTGTGGGAGTGCCCACAAAAGCAGGCACTCAATGCCTTGTCGGCTTCCATCAACCCCCCAAAGCCAGACAAGGGCAAGGCAGTTGCTCTCAGTTCGAGTAGCTCCGAATCGGGTAGCGACGAGGAGAAGTCGCAAGGACCCCGAATGGGTGCGATGCATTTGTTGAATGCATTGCGGGGTCAAGTGGGGGAGAACATGAAGCCGAAGCAACAAAAGCGAGGAAGCGCGATGAGCTAATGTATGTGAACATCGACTCAATTCGGCCAAACCACCCGAGCAATGGTGGACACGGGTGCTACTCACAACTTCATTGCCGACCAGAAAGCAAAGCGGCTTGGACTAATCTTGGAGAAGAACCCAAGTCGGATGAAGGCGGTCAACTCGAGGAGCCAAGCGGATCTCAGGGCTAGCAAAGAGTCTCCATCAAGATCGGATCATGGAGGGGGCGCACAAACATGATGGCGGTGCCATTGGATGACTTCCAAGTGATTCTCGGAATGGAGTTCATGCACGCAGCAAAAAGTTGGTGCCAATGCCATTCCTAGACTCTATATGTCTGATGGGAGGTGACAACCCCTGTGTGGTTTTCGTCTCTCAGAGAGGAACCCAAGATCCCCAACAACTATCGGCGTTGCAATTGAAGAAAGGTGTATGCAAAGGAGAGTTAACTTTTGTGGCTGCGATGAAGCTAGAACCACTTGACGAGGAGGCCATTAAAGAACCTGCTGCGGTGGCAAACGTTCTGAAGGAGTTCACAGATGTTATGCCACCAAAGTTGCCGAAAACTCTGCCACCACGCAGAGGCGTGGATCATCTTATTGAGCTAGAGCTAGGAGTGAAGCCTCTAGCGAGACCATCATACCGCATGCCCCCTCCTGAGTTGGCAGAGCTCAGAAAGCAGTTAGATGAACTGCTAAGCGGTGGTCTCATCCGCAGTTCCAAAGCACCATTCGGAGCTCCAGTTCTCTTCCAGAAGAAACAAGATGGGAGTCTCCGACTATGCGTCGATTATTGAGCCCTTAACAAGGTGACCGTGAAGAACAAATATCCCTTCCCACTCATTGCAGACTTGTTCGACCAACTGGGCAAAGCAAAGTATTTCTCCAAACTCGACCTTCGGTCGGGGTATTGCAAAGCGTATTCTTGAAGGTGATGAAGAGAAGACTACCTGTGTGACCAGGTATGGAGCGTTTGAGTTCTTGGTGATGCCTTTCGGCTTAACCAATGCTCCAGCCACATTTTGCACTCTTATGAACCAACTATTCAAGGAGTATTTGGACAAGTTTGTGGTCGTCTACTTGGACGATATCGTCGTCTACAACCGAACACTTGAGGAGCATATTGAGCACCTTCGAACAATCTTCAAAGTTCTCAGGGAGAATACTTTGTTCGTGAAAAGAGAGAAGTGCTACTTCGCTCAGACGAAGATCTTATTCTTGGGGCATCGAATCGGCAATGGTTTCATTCGAATGGACAAGTCAAAGGTGCAAGCTGTGGCAAAATGGAGTACTCCAAGGAAGGTGCCAGAGCTAAGATCCTTCCTTGGTTTTGTGAACTACTATCGGCGCTTCATAATGGGGTATTCGAAGCGTGCAACTCCATTGACGAAGTTGCTGAAAAAGGAACAGCCTTGGACATGGTCCGACAAATGCGAAGCGGTATTCCAAGACCTAAAGGCTGCCGTTATGAAAGAACATGTGCTCAAATTGCCAAATTATGGGAAGCCCTTCGAAGTCCATACAGATGCTTCAGACTTCGCTATTGGGGGAGTACTCATGCAGGAGGGCCACCCAGTGGCCTACGAAAGTCGCAAGCTCAACGAGACTGAGCGACGGTATCCAGTGCACAAGAAGGAGATGACAGCGGTGATCCACTGTTTACGGGTGTGGCGACACTACCTTCTCGGATCGCGATTTGTACTGAGGACAGACAACATCGCTCTGAGTTACTTTCAGACTCAAAAGAAACTCTCTCCAAAGCAAGCACGATGGCAGGACTTCTTAGCGGAATTTGATATGGTAATGGAGTACAAGCCCGGAAAAGCAAATGTCGTAGCCGATGCATTGAGTCGGAAGGTGGAGCGAGTGAATGCTATGCAACTGGAGGGCTCAGTTGTACTCCAACTTCCTTTCTCGGATCAAGGATGGACTGTACAGTGATCCTCAGGCAGTAACCTTGATGCAACTAATCCAAGAAGGCAAGGCACGACAATTTTGGGTCCAGGAGGGACTCGTCTACACCAAAGGGAACAAAGTTTATGTCCCTCGAATGGACAATTTGAGGCGTGAACTCTTGAAGGAGTGTCATGATTCCCTTTGGGCAGGACATCCGAACATTCACCGAACATTAGCTCTCGTGGAGAGAGCCTTCTATTGGCCGAAGATGGAGACGGATGTGGAGGAATATGTTCGAACGTGCCTAACTCGTTAACAAGATAAGGCGGAGCAGCGGAAGCCGGTGGGACTTTTAGAGCCGTTGCCCGTACCAAAAAGGCCGTGGGAGAGCATTTCTCTGGACTTCATATCAAGCTTGCCGGCAGTAGGGGGACTTGGATCAATACTTGTGGTGGTTGATCGATTTTCGAAGTATCTGAAACTTCATTGCTTTGCACCCTACCTTTGCTTCGCTCAAAGGAAGCGGGAAGCTAATGATGAAGAATGTGGTGAAGTATTGGGGAGTCCCGCACAATATCATAAGTGATCGAGATGCTCGGTTTCTGGGACGATTCTGGACCGAGCTATTCAAATTGTTGGAGTCGAAGCTATACTTCTCCACAAGCCTCCACCCCCAGACGGATGGCCAAACTAAGAGAATAAACTCGCTCCTAGAGCAATATCTTCGGTACTACGTGAGTGCCAACCAATAAGATTGGGTGAAGCTGTTGGACATCGCCCAATTCTCCTCTACAACCTGCAATGAGAGCTCTGCGTCCCCAACAAGAGCCCCTTTGAGATCATCACAGACAACAATATGTCGACTCCTCACACTTTGGCTATTGGATATACAGGAGTAGTCCATCCGCATATCACTTGGCAAAAGAATGCATCGAAATGCGAGATATTACGCGGGCCTACTTGGAGAAGGCAACGAAAAGATAAAGAAGTGGGCGTAGCGACTTGGGAAGGCGACCCCGAATACAAAGTCGGTGATTTGGTATTGGTGAAGCTCCAACCAAAGATTACTCCAATTCTTTAGAAACAAGGTGCACAAAGGATTGGTACGCAAGTATGATGGCCCCTTCCCAATTATCGAGGGTGGGCAACGTCTCCTACAAGTTGCACGTTTCGCGCGGCGTGGCAAGATTCATAATAATGTTTTCCATGCCAAAGAAAAAGCCTACCACTCCGATCCGCAAGATGCTTCCCGAGGCATTTCAACTCGACAACCTCTCACCGGAGCCTCTTACGAAAAGCGAGTTTAGACCATTTTAGCGGATCGCAAGACAAAGCTACCCAATGGAGCTGAATAGATCGAATACTTGGTGAAGTGGCGGAAGCTTCCCAGAACCGAAGCCAGTTGGGAGCTAGAAGATGCCCTCCGACATGAAGAAGCAACCATCAAAGCTTACCAACAAGCGTCGACGAGGGCGCTGACAGTTTAAGTGGGAGAATGTCACGAACGGTCGTCAGCACACTCGCAACAACTTCGTTCAATGTTCCGTTCGTCGCTTGCCCATGCATGTACATATCCTCGCAACTGCTTTTGCCATGTTTTGGTGTGTTTTCCATGTAAAAATGTAAGAAACAAGAGCTCACGGCGCTGCGCGAAACGATCGCTCACATTGCCGATCGCCCAAAAACCCCTAAAGCAAATCCGTTTTGTGTGCGGCGAGCTGATTTACTCAGGCCCATAGCCACCCTAATTTTGTCGACCATCTCAAGACCACAGGAACCCCGGGTGGCACATGGTGGATGGGTCTTCAATATAGTGTCGGGCGTTGAACACTTTCACAAGTTTGCACGTCAACTTGGCGAAACTTGCCTTCGCGCCTCGACACTTGGGAGAGCGATTGTTTGCGGACTTGCAGCTGCTCATTCACCCTTCTAAAGTCCTTGTTTTCCTCCTCTCTTTCTTTGTTTTCCTGCACTCCAAGTGTTCGCTCAATTGCTTGTAAAGCTTCCCTCTTCGTGAGATGTCGGGACTTGTCCGTCGTTCGTTTTCAAAACTAATCAACTTCTCTTTTTACAGGTTCTACAGGAGCTGCATGAGGTTGCAGTTCGGTTGACCCTTTGCGGACACATATGTCGCAAGGGCGCCTCAAGACTTAGGCAATCCAAGCTAAGTCCGATCGAAGTGGGCGCAAAAGTGATTCTTGACTTAGGCAACTCCAGCTAAGTCCGTGTTTGCCGCAAGGGTGCCTCACCACTTAGGCAATTCCAGCTAAGTGCGTGACACTACGGTAGCCTTTCATCAACCAAGAGTACTGTTAAAGAAGGGCAGTTCTCTTTTGAGTTGGTAAATATTATCACTGGTTAAAGTATAGTTAGTTTGGGATACCTAGAGAAAGTACCATCACTGCCTAAAACATGTCAACCTCTATTTTTTCAAACTGAGAGACCCAAAGGACTCAAACTACACAGGAAAAAGTGGCCTTGCTAGAAAGCAATGAGGCTATATTCTAATATAATAGTTACTTTAGAAAACTGGTTAATTTAATTATGTAGGAGCTTATAAGGTTAAGAAGCTGGTCTTTACATAATTTTAGTGAAGTAATATTCTATCCTTCTTGAGTATTCCTCTACCTCTCTCCTACTAACTCTATTCTTCTCTTGCTTTCTGCTTTCTGTTTCTGTAAATGATTTTGCAGTAGAGTACTCACAGTATGTCATTCTACACTGACGTAATTTTTGCATTAGTTAACTACTGAAAATGAAAACAAGAAGAGCTGTGCTAAGCAGTTGAAAAGTAGCACAGAACATCGTCATATCTTATGAGAATGGATCCATCTGGCGACCTCAGTGGTTGTAATTACAGCTTCTTGTAGGAGCAGTAAAACTAAATCCAGAAGAGAAACTTCAGAAGATATCAAAACACTAAAATTGAATATAAAAAGTGCAACCTCACAAATACCAGGGGAAGAAATGGAGAATAAATCCCTGTAACTGTTTAGTTTAGAAGTGATACTGTACAGATTAGATATAAGGTCAAAAATGAAATTATTGGATTCTGAAGAAAGAAGGTAAAACCAAGCAAGGTGAATCATCCAATTGTGATTTAAGCATGTCCAGATAGATATGTACATACATTTTCAAGCAGGATAATCAATTGTGATTGAAGCTGCAAAGTGCGCACACGTGCGCACACGCGAAGTGATACTGTACAGATTAGATATAAGGTCAAAAATGAAATTATTGGATTCTGAAGAAAGAAGGTAAAACCAAGCAAGGTGAATCATCCAAAGGTGATTTACATGTCCAGATAGATATGTACAGAGGATAATCAATATTGATAAAGTCAAGGATCAAAAATGAAATTATTGGATTCTGAAGAAAGAAGGTAAAACCAAGCAAGGTGAATCATCCAAAGGTGATTTAAGCATGTCCAGATAGATATGTACATACATTTTCAAGCAGGATAATCAATTGTGATTGAAGCTGCAAAGTGCGCACACATGGGCGTGCGGGCACACGCGCGTGAGAGAGAGAGAGAGAGAGAGAGAGAGAAAAGGTATTATTAGGAAGCATATATCGACTGCAGGGTTATCTAGTACCATTGCACCGGATTTTGAAATAGCAAGTTAGTAGATACTACAGTATAAAGGAAGAATAAAGCTTAAATGACACATATCTATTGCACTGGAAACTAAAATAGAAAGTTCATACAAAAACAAATTTTATGAAACAAATTTGCCTGGATGGAAGTGCACCTTTTATGAAACTCATCTTCAAATTCCCTTCCCCATATAGATTGTCCCCCAGTGCCATCACCCAAGGGATCCCCTGTCTGTATCATGAATCCTTTTATTACACGATGGAAGATGAGATTATCATAATAACCATTTTTACAATGAGTTGTGAAATTCTCGACAGTTTTTGGGCACTCTTCAGGATACAATCTCAAGTGAATATCACCAAGTGATGTGTGCAGCACCTGACAATACAATGAACCCATTCAGGAGATTAAGTGAGGTCATAATCATTTCTTCACCATATTCGTGCAAACAAAATTAATATTGTTTCCTTCCTAAATTCAGCAACAAATTAAAACACTAAATGAAAGCAAACAACTGAAATTTGGAAATCAAATGAACCAATGACAGATGGTACAAAGAGGTTTTATGGCATAATAAAATACAAAGCATTCTATTGGAAAACCAAAAACACTACCACATTATCAGGAAGGGATGATGTGACAGCTTTTCCTAGGTCCGATACAGCTAAAAGCTCTTCAGGAGGTGGTTTTTCATTAAAAACATCCCGTCCCTTTGTTGCATCTTCAGGTTCTTCAGGTTCTCTACGGCTATTCACAGCAAAACAAGAATGTTCAATACAATGCAAAAGCAAGTTAAACCAGGTGATTACACCATTGATAATGACAAATTGTATGTTCAACATATGCAATGTGATATAATGTTATAATCAACACAAACAACACTCTAATACAGAGAATATTATGACCAAAAATTGCATCATAACTAGTTGTCAACAACCATTTAGTTGCAAAGCACACAATTAGATAAGGTTAATTCACAATCAATTCCAGTTCAACCTACCATGATCTATGAGTGATATTAGGAGGCAAGAAAATTGACTGCATATTGAACCATATACCTGAACAAATAAATTCTATGTTTCTTAAAAGCACAGCAAAGAAGTGTAGGATCTGTCAAGGGCTCTTTGCTCTCATTAGCATTTGCAGCTGCTGCAGGAATCTTCCTAACCTTTTTGTTACTCTTGTCACCTTGGTACAAAGCAATTCTTAAAAATCTATCATTGTTCTCCACTTTTCCAAGTATCCGCGCAACTTTATTTGTATGCAAATTGACAATCTGTAGTAGGAAAGCAAATTAAAAACATTAAATTAGAGTGATATGGAACAAACTATTGTGGGAATTTCGCTATTTATGTCTTTCCACAGTATTTAAATATAGTTTTGCAACCAGTAGGAATATCTCATTTGATATTCAACCCACAAAAGATAGAAACCAACCTGTACATTGAATGTTTGCATAGTTTAAACTACAAAGAGAATACAATCAAGACAGCCACCACAACTTCTAAGCTACTACTACTTCATTGGTAATGCGAAGTGAAAAAATATAGCCAGTAAATATGCAATTTAAATATATGCAACAAATTAACTTGAACATACAGGTTCAGGTATCAAAGAAAAGAAATGAGAAAAATAGAAGGATGGGACTTCCAAAGTAACTTTAGAATGCAATCCATGTATAAAAAGCCAGACACAAACTATGAGCACAAGTTTCACAAAAATAGAAATCAAAGCATGGTAGAATTCCTCAAGTTGTTAGCACAGGCAAAAAAGCAAGGCATACTTTTATACCCAGGAGAGTAGCGTAAATAAGAAAGTTAGAGCTCTCGTCAAAGATAGCATTTGGTTGTGGAGCATTTTCTGTCTTCTCTATTTCCTTCTCAACAGCCATTCTTCGCCCAAAATCAATAGCCTCAAGGCGATACAAAGGAGCATCACTTCTTTGCAGATCTTGGGCCACCTGATCAGCAGTTATAACAAATTCCAGGATCCGGACAATGAATCATATAAAATGACAGCTTTCAGATAGGAATGTGTTACCTCAAGAGACTCATCATATACACGTCTTAGTTTACCCGTTTTGAACCAAAAAACACGGATCCGGCGATCTGGAGATGTTATAGCAAACTGACTACCATTTGGGCTTACCTAAACAAACAAACCAATAAAAAAAATTGAACAAGTTACTAAAAATCATTTTATTTGTTTGCCCCTTTGGAATTTAAACAGTATGAACTGCCAAAATATTGAGGTAACAGGCATTAGAAATGAAAACACAACGCAAGGAAGCTATCTTCAAAATTGGACAAATTATCAACCATTATTTTTTTCTGCTATTCGGTGAACTTACATAAAAAGACATGCATGACAGTACACCTGGTAATGACTAGAGATAAGAGTCCTAAGTTGCTACACAAAATAAACTTAACAAAAGCCGAAGAGAAAAGCACAATGTGACTGAGTACAGTACCTCAATTGCTGATACAGTTGTCTTGCACTTAGCAATGTCAAATAGGTTTGTGTCAGTTTTGTACTTGAAACTCACACTGCACAAAAACAAGGCAAACATATAATTATTCAACACTCATTTTCTACTGTATGAATTCCTCAAATCAACCTGCTCATTAGAAAATTAGCTCATGAAGTTTGATCATTCATATTTATGTGGATAAACATTTGCAATCAAATAACAATGACTATTTATATAAGGTAAGAATTATCTAAATTTTGAATAATGCTACAATAGTACAAGAAATAGTACCAACCCATTTTCTGGAAACAGGAGATTATCCGGACACCAGTATTCAATGACACCTTTGGCATCAGCTGATATCACAACATCATGTATGTGGTTGTACTTCATTACTCGTATGGGGCCCATGTGAATCTGCAAAAGAAAGAAAATTAGACAATATATGCAACAACAAGTGTTGAAAACAGACTGATTTTGCTTTAAGGCTTCAAATAAAAAAGAATAACCACATCAACCTCCTTTGAGATGATTGGTTCATTTGAACCAGCGCGCACATCATATATGCCAACAAAAGCTGAATGTCGGTCACTAATTGCAAGCTTAGCTTTGACATCTCCCTGCCTGTAGACCCATTCAACCGCACCGGGAACAAATGGGAGACGCATCATAAACATCATGTCATAGTTAACAACGTCATAAATCTTTACAGACCGGTCATTAGAGATTGTACAACACAATAACCCATCAACACTGACCTGCATTACTGAACAACACCATGATCAACAGCAGCTAAACTAACACATTTTTTTAATTGTAAAACTTCAAAGATTAACTGTAAAGAACACATTTATTTTTTTACTTTTGAAACATTTAGCAAGGACAAGAACATCAACATATTTAAAAAACAACTACTAGTCCTGGCAAACACCTATCATATAATGAACTAGTCCTGGCAAGGAAGATTATAATCACTAGGAAAGTACTCACAGCCAAGTCTTCTATAGGACCAAGGTGAGATCTGAAATGTTTCGCAAACTCAATTCCTAGAGGTTTCTTCTTCCAAAATTTTAAGTGCCCTGCAAGAAATGAACATCATGGAAGAAGATGACATCAATAAACTAGAACGAGGGCACAAAACTAGAGCATAATGATAAATAAAGCGACCAAAAAACTGCCCATTTTGTCTGATTTCAGAAGATTTTTTACATGGAAAAATCATGTTACCTAAAATATAATATAACATTATACTCAATCACCGTATATGATGAAGCACATGTTGGTCATCGGCTCAGACTTGCAATGTATTATCCCCTTCAGGTCATGGCCCACACAGTTATGTCCTTCAATATTGGGCCCACAATTTGCCTCAAGGAGAGGAAGCTTGGAGGCTCTTATAAGGCCTTGGCGCTCCAACTACATAAACAATGTGAGACTAATATGGCATCATCAAGACCCCCGGTTGATAAGCCCCACAAGCCTTTCTAGACCTACCCTTATAATGCCACATTATTCCCACATTGGTTAGGAAGTTGGAGAGCCAATATCTTACAAGAGCCTCTCCAAGCCTCCTCTCTTTAAGGTGACCTTTGGGGATGATCTCAGAAGGATAAAAACATGCTGGGTCCTTCCAGAGCAAACAATACCTAAGGGGCCACTGAGTCCGAGGCGATGACCGACATGTGCTTCATCAAATGGCAGCCTGCTAAATGACCCCCATTACCCCACAAATTGTTAAAAGTGTTAAATTTGGTACCCTAGCTAGAATTGCCTAATGTATAGATAATTGAGTTAAATTGATATACAAAACTAAACTAGTATACAACTAACAACTTGGGCTGAAGCATTATTGGCTGCATGGTTTAAGGTCTGCTTTCTCCATGTTGTTGGGCCAAATGAACCTATCTAATCGATCCGTACCAATTGGTTATAGAGCAAATCTATGGGTCCTACACCATGGGCTAATACATGTTAAGATGGGAGTTACTAGGTTCAGATCCACAAAGAAACCACAGAAAAGACATTTTGGTCATACATTTTGGCCTCGAAAAAGACATCAAAGGAAAACAGGGGAGATTCCTATCGATCCCACATCAGGATAATATGCTTGGTCGATTTGGAACTATGACTAAACTGGCCTGCTACTTTAAGCACTTTGGGGCATGTACTTTAAGTTCCATTTCATTTAAGTTCATGGGCCACTGAGTCTATTGGGTCTGCTTGTGACATCAAAACAAGTGCAGTTAGCTGATGGCTACTAATTAGTTCAATAGTATTGTTTGATAGGTTAGTCTAAAGTCGAAACTACCATATCTGTCAGCATGTTCTAACTCCTACAACTGCTCAATGTCATTGTCAGCAATAAAGCAGTTGGAAGAGAATCCAAGCACAGTCCAGTAAAGTTAAGCATCATTATATCTCCAAGGAGCAAGAACATACAGGCATTAGAAATAGGAGTAGCTATATCTGCATTAGCATTGCTTTAATTCATATTCAAAAAAATAGAGAAACCATAGGAAAGCAAACTGCAATGGAGATGCCCAAACAGAAGCATGGTTTTCATATCTGATCGTGGCACAACTATCTAATACATTTAGAAGCGAATTCTTCTAATCAGGTAAAATATGGAAAAGAATACAAAATTTGATGCATAATGCAGCCTTTCAAATAGATCTCAACCATTGTCTAGTGCCAAAAGAGAACAATTACCATCATGAACAAGACAGTGATGCCAAATTAGCCAACAGAATGCAACTAGCAAACACTGCACGATTTAGTTTCATTTAATAACCTTGACGGGCCATGATCAAAAGCCTAGAATAAACAGATTCCTCGCAAACCGGACTAAGCTAAAACGACAAATCAAACGCAAGCACAAGTTACACAGAAAGGAACAGTGAGAGAGAGGGAGCACCATCAACGCTTCCAGTGATAAAGAAATCGGCAGTCGACACAGCCACGTGCGTGACGACATCTCTGTGCATGTAACTTTTCTCGTACCTGCAGCATGACATGCCTCGCGTCAGGGGAAGACCACAGGCAGAGAGCGATGACACTATGAACTGAAGCTAAAACTAAGATCTCGTAAGAGAAGCGATTATTACATGTGGGCGCAGGGAAGGACGTCGAGATAGGCATGCTCGAACTGGAGAGGGCGCTTGGATCGCGCGCGAGGGGCGGGTCCGGGCCCTATCACCGTCTCCTCGTCTCCGTCCTCCGCCGGCGTTGGTGGTGGCGGGTCGGACGAGGGATTCCCGTTCCCGTGCTCCTCCATCGTCCAGAGCGCGATCAATAGAGAAGACGGGTGTGAGGAAAGAGAGGCAAAGAAACCCAAGATTTAGGGTTCCGGTTATGGGGTTTCGGCTTTAGAGGAGGAGAGCCGAGATTTATAATGGGCCGGGCTGGCCCGTTAATTCCCCTATAAAGGCCCGATGCGACCACAAAAGTCCACGTGTACGCCGTGATGAGATTAAATATTTCATTCCATAAAGATTTTTATTCATTATTAAATAATATTAAAGATGGAAATATATTATTTAGAGGATTATTTTCTTAAAGCAAATCTAATACGTAATCTTCTTCGAAGAAGGAAAAGAAAAAATGATTCATCTGAACTAATATTTTTTTTTCCTTCGTATACTTAGGGAGTCTATGGAAATGAGAAAATATATTGTAATTGGATTATTAATCAAAGAATGAATTAATTAAAAGTTGCATTCTATACTCTTAAATTTATATTTCATGCCAGCTGAAGAGGGATTCTGACATCATACTCTCTTTGGGAAAATGTTCTAATATTGTAACAGTTTGGGCAGTCCAATAATCACAAAATTTATCACCAAAACTCCAAGACAAATAAAGAATTAATCATGACAAAAGGGTAAAAATAGCTAGTTAATCGTCACATATATATATATATATATGTTGAAAAAGAATGGGTCTTTTCACCAGTTTGTGACAGGCTTCAATGACAAGTCTTTTGTCCAGAATCGAACACTTACCTGCAATTAGAACTCCGCACTAAGTTGGATGTCGATGCAACAAGGAAGAAGCCAGTGATCAAAACAGTAGCCAGCTTTACTTGCTCTTGAAAGCTTGGATCAACAGAGTGAACTGAGACGCCCCTTCACCAACTCCTCCGACGACCACAGCCTGCTCGCGAGCGCGGTCCTCGCCCGGAACATGAAGGTGGCGCCGCTTGGTGACCCGAGGAACCACCAGTCGTGCACGTCCCACAGCACGTCGATCGCTGATCCGTCCACGAATATGGTCTGATTCCCGCGGAAGTTCCACATCACGCGCTTCACATGGACCAGCCTCTTCCTGTCGACGCAGACGTAGAGCTCGGCGTCCTTGGCGTCGGCTTCGTCTCCCTTGCATCTTACCATGATCTCGTGATCCATGCCGCCGTCGCGAAACTAAGCCTTGGTGGAGTAGAGCGTGGCGCCGAACACTGGCTCCCTCCTGCTGTACATGGAGGACGCGGCGACGAACACCTTGTCTTCGAACTTCTTGATGAATTCTCTCCACATATCACCTAGCAATAGAACGAACACCTTGTCGGCCATCAAGACCAGGTAGAAGTCCCGCGTGGGCTCAGCTCCTGCGCCATACGTCGCGGCAGATATGTCCCATTGGAAAGCAAATTCGGAGTTCCCGATGGCGAAGGACTGGCTTCCCTTCTTCCTCATCAAGAGCTGGCAGGTGGTTCCGCGGGGATCCGAGACACCAGAAGAACCGGGGTTCTCTTCGATCACGACCAAGACCGACGTATCGCGGTTGTTCTTGTGCCAGGTGACCTTGATGAGCAACTCATTCTGGGTGGACAGCGCGGCTTTGTAGCAGCAGGAGACGGTGCTCTGTGGCTGCCGTTCCGAGGAGATGCTGCTCCCGGAGCATGCGGATTCGGCGACCCTGACGGCGTGATAGCCGAGGCATGGGACGAAGTCTCTCATCGTCGGAGGAAGAAGCAGCAAAGGGTTGGCGATATGGCTCCTCCCAGAAGTATATTATCATGCAGTTGTTTCCTATATCCTTCACTTTGATGACTCTTTCAACTCGACTAAGTCTGAGATATACGAAGGATTATGGTGGAAATAGTTTTTGTATTCCTTGATGCATGAAATTATCTCTTTATGCTCTTTTTGTCGGCTCACGATGATTCGATTGTTCTCGATGAAAGTCAACTATTTATTGATATTGTATAGAATTCATAGCATAATTGTCATCATATAGTTTAAGTAAATTAATAGAAGAAAATAAGCTAATAACTTTTTTTACATTTTGTATATGCATATAAATTTTGAATATATATATATATATAAAAAAGATTACTGGATGTAAATACAAACTCATTACCCAAAAAATAGTTCACTAGCCTAAATCTATAATAAATAATCGATCCATCAATTATTTTGTTTAAGGAAGTAGTTGGTGTCAATAGAGTTATTGCTTATGATCATTCACACATACTAGTAAATATATTATATAATTTTTTTATTATTGTAGGAATAAAAAATTATCAGATTTGGAATTAACAAAACCAGTTGACATCAAGTACGAGCCAAGTTAATTGTAACATGCTTATGAAGCTTGATGAATTTATATATAACTTTTTAGAGTTTATATACGTAGTTGGAATGTTAAGAATAAAAAAAGTTAAGTGGCTGCTATATAATCCATTCTCTATCAATATATAAGTTTTCCTCGTCAACTCTATACTTTTCTCGCTTCTTTGCATTTGGCATTTTAAGTGCCTAAAATAATACATTGAAGATCTATAATGTCGAGTCTATAGTAGAAGATTGAAGAAAACATATCTAATTCTAAGAAAATATTAATACTAAGTACATTCTTTTTAAAAAATAATATGAGTTCCACATTCATCTGCTATTGTTTTAGTTCCTCCACCAAACCAATATTAGATATGGTGGCAAGTAGTAGATTCCTTTCTTGGTCTCCTCAAACTGTTCAAACATGTTGCATTGAGTATGATGACGGCTGTGGATGAAGCCATTTGGAAGTCAGAAAGTGGTTCCAAGTCTCCAAAACTTGGCTCAAAAGAGAGAGGTGGAGTTCTTTGTTTTGATACAGCAGTGGTGATGGCCTCAGGCATTTCTCACAAGTTGCTGCAGTTGCCTGTTGGATCATGAGATGGAACTTCTGAATGCTAGATCCAGCTACGTGCCGCACCCACCTGCTATCCAGGCCCCCTTCACAGTCCAAAGTCAAGCTGCTGGGAACAAGCTAATGATGCCTGTCATCGGTTACCCCGGTTTCCCGATGTGGCAATTCATACCCCAGCGATCTCCGCCAAGGTCAGGAGATAACTGACCTCAATCTGCTGATGTATTATATCTGAAGAGTCCCATATGCAAGTTAATATTGTGTTCAATGGAACAGTTATGGATCTTGGTTTTATATTCATCTCAACTGTATGGGGTTGGTTGTACGCGCTTGTGTTTTTTTTCTGGAGTTGAAAATTTGACATTATAAAATTACAATATAATCAAGTAGAATCTTCCAATGCCAAAAGTAAAAGCAGAGATGGAAACTGATAAAGGTAATTTTGCACGTCAGAAGTTTGCAGTGCAATAATGATTGTCTTAGAAGTGTGACATCTAATTGAAATGTATTGCAAAATCAAGTGGAAAAGAAAAGGAAGTCTTATGAAAATTTGAAATTATTGGTAATGCATAAATAATTTAATGACCAATATAATATTATATATGTCTCCAACACTTTCAACGCTACAAATGCCTCTCTCTAACCTTCTCGTCTATCATTTTCTCACCTCTATTATTTTTGTTTTCTATTCTTTCTTCTTTTTTTTTCTGTTGACATCCTCTCTTATTCTCCATCATCGACTCACTTACCTTTTTTTTTTTCTTCTGTAATTTGGCTATTGTCCTCTTCACACTTTTAGGATCATTCTTTTTCTTCCCCTTCTTTTATTACAATTTTTGTAATTTATTTTTCTTTTACTAAGAAAAAGACCCTTTATTCCTTTGGCATGAAAAGGACAAGAAGAAAACAGTGGCTGTTCCATGCAACAAAGTGAGAAAGAAGTAGCACTTTTATCTCAAGAAGATAAAGAAAAAGATGGAAGGCAGAAACCGTCACATTCATATGGCGGAGGACATGCAGGTTAGAACGAAGTCATGGGTTGGACGTAGAAATGGCAGCAGCCTCACCTCACTAAAGGATTCGTGACAGATATTCTTCCTGCACTTTGTCTTCGCGTGTATGGATTTCTCTTCCAATTATTTTGGCGTCACCTCTTCGACATCGTCACTCCCCTCGTCACTTCCCTCTTGTGTTGCTTGCTTTACTGGCACCGTTATGCTTCTGTAGCTTGGAAGCTATCCCATGTCCAAATGCTTCGATAGGTGCAGAGGATCCTAACCCTATTGGTGAGAGTGATCATCGACGATGCTTCCATCAATCCGATTCCATTCCGGATCGTATGTGCAGAAATTCGAAATTGATCGAGAGGGCGACTCAGGTGCTCGCCTGATGACTGACCTACAAGAAGCTCAGAATCAGATGAGATGTCCGATCTGATCCCTTCGACACTCTATAAAGTTAGGATTGATGGCCGTGCATCATGTACAAGCAAGTGCAGCAGCAGATAACTCGAGGAGCTCAGAATAAAGCAGCGCAGACTGATCGCTTTCCTCCACAGCTCTTTGCCGTGATGTTGATGAGCGTAGAATCTTCGTCCTACATAGTGCTCGCCAGCCCGGGCTGGCGGTGACTTTGCACCTCCGATTCGCTGCGGCAGATGAGCAGCGTGCGGCCTTGTCTCTACCTGGCCGGGCGCCATTCAGGGAAGGTGATGGCTCTCTGTGCATGCTCTCCTGCAAGTTATATAGCATCCTTATATATATATATATATATATATATATATATATATATATATATATATATATATATATATATATATATATATATATATATATATATATATATATATATATAAAATCAGAAATCTGTCACCAGCTTTGCCTGTGTGTTGACTGAAAGGCTGAAAGGGGGGGATGCTCCACATATCTAGAAAGAAGAAGGAGATAAAGTAGATTCCGACCATCGTGCAGATAAAGTGGATGCCTCCAATTGCAGTATAAATGATTGTGCTCCCTCGTCTTTGAATTCCCACCACAGCACCTAATTTGAATTGTCATTTCTTCCTGTTCCTGTTCTTCGTGTGCGTGCATCCATCCATATATAGTTTCTTCTCTTTCACAGCTCATTAGCAGGCAGCCAATGTCACGAGGAAGGGATCCTTTGGTGTTAGGGCAGATTGTGGGGGATGTGTTGGACCCTTTCACTAGATCTGCGACTATGAGAATTATGTACAACAATAGGGAAATCTTGAACGGGAGTAGGCTAAGGCAATCGGCTGTGGTGGATAAGCCACAGGTTCAAATTGAAGGGAATGATCCAAGGAAGCTCTATACACTTGTAAGTTCGATGTCATAGCTAGACAAGTGTTTTCATGGTCTTGTTGCTGTGTCAACTTGGAACACATGCCTGCAGCCTCTTAACCATATATCAAAGCCTGCATAAACCAGTAAATCGATTAAGGAATAGGATTATCGATATCGGCTGTAAATTATGAGATATATGTTAAAAATGAATACTTAAGCAGGTTTACTACCACTTTGCCAAAGCTATTTTCATATTAGATATTAAGTTGAAAAAGAAACAATACTTTAATTTGCAATTAACCATATAGATATCAACTGGCTAATTGTTATTATTTTGGATCTCTATGATTCTAATTCCATACTTTTGACTTGATAAGGTTTTTGACACTGGACAATCTTAATTTGTTTACATAAGGTGATGGTGGATCCTGATGCACCAAGTCCAAACAATCCAACTGATAGAGAGTATCTGCACTGGTAAGCTAAAAATTATTTATCCAAAAAAGATATCATATATATATATATATATATATGATTTTTGTTTGGTTTAATTTTTGCAAGAAAAATGAACCGATAAATGATGTTTATATGTTGAAACAGAGAAATCTAATCCCCAAAATGTATTTTTTTACCAAGACTACCTTCTTTATTTTATCTAAAATTTTATCTCTCTGATTTAAGAAGCTAGTGGGCATGAAATATAGTTTTATATTAAATTACTAAAATCTTATGCACCATATATATATACTCTTTAACCCATTCTTATTATCTTAGGCATGTCTGTCAATCCACCAAAATAAAGTCCCTCTCAATCAAGTAACTCATTGGTCTCTTGATAATACCTTTTAGGTTGGTGACAGACATCCCAGAAACTCTCGATGCAAGTTATGGTGGGTAAAACTTACTCTAATACTCTCTTCCTAAATGCATAGTACTATGACATTCTCAAATGACATAAACTTAGTTTTTGATGTGTTTTCTATATGTATAGTCTTCTACTCTATTTTCTAATGACCCCAAAATAATGATAAGGACAGTAATATATAAACTATGCAAAATTCTGTAAGTAAATTGGAATCAAACACTATTTGAGTCATTAAGTTACTTTGGTAATATATAAACTAGCATAACTACTAACATCTAGAATTTGTGATGTCATTGTTGATTCTGCACAGTTTTATTCAGACTAAAGGGCAGATAAAAGAAACACAATATATGAATTGACCATACCAGAATTCTCTTAGCTAATATCAACCATTGTTTTTCTAATCCTAATTAATTATTGTAGAAATATAACTCATCAATTTTACCGAGAATGGGTAGTTCTACCACAATTTCTTATGACAACATGTATGCTTCAGTTTTGCAGAAATTTTAACTATCTAGAAAGTGGTTTCCATGCTCCATTTGCTTTTATATTCCAGCAAATTAAATAATATGCTTATGTGAATCCAAGAAAGAAAACATTTGGCCTACATAAATATTCTCATTCTTGTTCAGGATCAAGTAGATGATACTGTCCTGCTGTTTATGTAGGCCAGAAGAACACATAATGTCTGAAGTAAATGGGTTTGTGTTTACCCCTTGCAGTGCTCCATAATTCTGCAGGAGGAGATACATGCCATGTGTGTTCAATCCATTTGCAGCAAACATGATGTGCAATATATCTGTATATATTGGATGACTGGAGCATATATAAATATATATATGCATCACTGGAGAAAGAAACGAGGTTGCCATGCTCCTTTACAAAAAGGAGGAGGCACCTCATTCTTCTTCGAACAAGTGGTAGCACAAATACCTATGCTGTACACATACTCGTGCATGGTTGTGCAAGCTACAGTGCTTCTTAGAAAGCGCGGTCAAGCTCTCTGCAGGCATGCACGAGTACGTCGACTCAAATGGCATCGATATACTGCTGCTGCTGCTGGTGCTGCTTCGTATGGACAAGAGAGAAAGGCGGGTGATGGCCCCACCTCCAACAAGTGTACCCCACACGCCTGTTCTGTCTTTTCTCCTGCAGGCCCCACTTCCCTGCGTCAGTCGGCGTGGCAAGGCTCCGACCGGAAATCGAGCTCGATGGACGGCTGTTATCCTTCCCCCCCGCTCCCGGTGATCAACGCTTGACTTGACGCCTTTGTGGTTTGTGCGGGCCCACAACAGAACCGCGGTCGGCCTCTATTTTCATGATCTTTCCATCAGGCACTCACACACCTAAATGTTCTTTTGCTAAGATGAAGCAGCAATATTATATACAGGCAGGCACGTCGAGGAGACACTTTAAATGCACTTGAGATGGCTGTTGATATATATATATATATATATATATATATATATATATATGTATATATATATATACATATATATATATATATATATACATATATATATATATACATATATACATATATATATATATATACATATATATATACATATACATATATATACATATACATATATATATATATGTATATATGTGCTAGCTTGTGATGATGATCGTGTGTTCTTCTCTGAACAGGGGCCTCAGGTGCACGAATCGAGATGTCCACGTGGAGGTGTAACCCAACTCATGCGGATGGGTAGGGTAAGCTTCTGCTGCTGGACGAAGATTGTGCACAAGACTGTGTAACCTGCAGAAGACACCATATAAATACATATAAATGCGAATGATCTCTCTTCTCATGCAAACTAGATCATAGTGATGTTAGGAAACTTAGTCACTCGTGTTTTCTGCAAATTGAATTTTTCTATATTTTGCGTCTCATAGCAACATATATACACAATTGCATCTTCAAATTCTTCCATGCATGGAAATATATGACAGTGTTAACTTTCTCTATCATATTAGTGAAACTACTGTATACTATTGGATATGAAATTTTGGTTCTCTCAGTGGCTAACATCTGAGATACACACATATATATACATCTGCTACTGGGAGAGGGATTCCCAGGATCAGTTCAGTCGGTCATGATGCATGTATAATTGTAATCCCCCTTTGACGCATGTCATCAGATATTGTGATATAGTATACGAAATCTTGGTTCTCTGTCATATGTTACTGGGAGAAGGATTCCCAGGATTGAATTGACTGTGGAGAACTCAGAAGTGGATCAACATCCTCCTCCATCAATGGATTCAATTCCCTAAAAGTGCATGAGAAGTTTAGGAAGAATGCATAATATCTGACAAGAAACCGGGAACATTGTTTCAGGAAACGAGATAGTGAGCTATGAAAGCCCACGCCCACAAGCCGGGATTCACCGTATCGCACTTGTCCTCTTCCGTCAGCAAGTCCAGCAGACTGTGCATGCGCCTGGGTGGCGTCAAAACTTCAGCACGAGAGACTTCTCTGCCTTCCATAACCTTGGACTCCCTGCTGCTGCTACCTTCTTTAATTGCCAACGAGAGAGTGGTTGTGGAGGAAGAAGGTAGTAAATAACACACTAAGAACTCCATCATTCATGCATCCATCCATATTTAGGGTAAGGTGAAGGCGATCATCGAGGTGTTGGATCCATGTGAAGAGTGTCCTTTAGGTTTGTCGATGAAGCAATTAAGAGTTTAGTTAACTAAATAAATAACAATATGTTGCATGTGATGTGATACTTTATAGCTGGGTTGTGACACTACTAAGATGTATGTAGATGAGATTAGCTCATTTTGAATTTAAGATTCAAGCAAGAATGATTATGTTAAATAAAGAGATATATATATATGTGTGTGTGTAGATTCCATGTACAAAATGTTGAGTGATTTTGAAGGGACTCATGTAATTTTTCTTTTGATGAAAGGTTCTAAGGATTGGGTTAACTATTTCTTGAGCAAAGGGACTTCTCAACTATGCATGGAGGCTATCATAGATGGAAGCTTGAAGACTCTCCAATCTAATTGAACTTTTCTTGTGTAAAATTGTCATAGTTTCTTTTACCTTATTTATGATGCCTCAACCCTGAAGATTCCATTGGGGATCTTTAGTATGCTTGTCTTTGCTATATAATAAATAATTAAGCTATATGGTTTCAATATATCCAATCTTATGCCAGCTTAATATGAGAGAGTAATTTAGAAGGAAGAGAGAGTGAGAGGTTTGGCTGTATGGGGTTGAGAGGAGATTTGAGGCCTATTTGAAATGGTTGATGATTACTTGTGACAGAGATTAACAATGTGTTGTGTGCTATGTCACATAGTTACTGCGTGGTGTAGTCACATTACATTTAGTCTCATTTCTATCATTTACAGAGCAGAGAAGATACCTTTTAGCTCTCAGATTGAGATATGATTACTTCACATCAATGTCCAAAACCTTTGGGGGAAGTCAAAGCCTTTGGTATGGTAATATACAGCACGCCGTCCTTCACCGCTGCCTTGATCTGCTCCACCAACACATGCAATCCGACTGCTGTATCTCCCATAGCTCTTTGTGCATGCTATCTTTGCAAGTTATAGCATACTTAAAAAGGCATATATATATATGTATATATATATATATGTATTTATATATATATATGTATGTATAAATATATATATGTATATATACATATATATATATATGTATATATACATATATGTATACATATATATATATATATATATATATATATATATATATATATATATATATATATATATATATATATATATATATATATATATATATATATATATATATATAAAGCTTTCTGTCATCAGCTTTGGCTGTTTTTGGCTGAAGGGGAGGGACGGGGTGTGGGGGATTCTCCACATATCTAGAAAGAACAAGGAGATAAAGTAGCTTCCGACCATAATGCAGCTAAAAGTGGATGCCTCCAGTTGCAGTATAAACGATTGTGCTCCCTCGTCTTTGAATTCCAACCACAGCACCTAATTTGAATTGTCATTTCTTCCTGTTCCTGTTCTTTGTGTGTGCATCCGTCCATGTACGGTTTCTTCTCTTTTACAACTCATTAGCAGCCGGCCAATGTCACGAGGAAGAGATCCTTTGGTGTTAGGGCAGATTGTGGGGGATGTGTTGGACCCTTTCACTAGATCTGCTACTATGAAAATTATGTACAACAATAGGGAAATCTTGACCGGGAGTAGGCTAAGGCAATCGGCTGTGGTGGATAAGCCACAGGTTCAAATCGAAGGGAATGATCCAAGGAAGCTCTATACACTTGTAAGTTCGCTGTCATAGCTAGACAAGTGTTTTCATGGTCTTGTTTCCATAGGAGCGTCATTATATGTATGTAGAGCATCTTCTCTTCATCTATCTAAGAGGTTTCGTCAACACAGGCATCATTCATTCTTTTGCCAAGTTTGGCAAAGTGAGAGAGGCTGCTGTGTCAACTTGGAACAAGCTAAGATGACCGAAGTATTTTGCTACCCACGCATGCAGCCTCTCAATCTTTAGGAGTTGAGTCCCACTCGATCAAAGTTTGCATAAAACAGTAAATTGACTAATGAATAGGATTATCGATGTCAGCTGTAAATTATGAAATATATATTTTAAAAATGAATAATTAATAATGATCACTTCTAATTTGTTAAAGCTATTTTCCTATTAGATATTAAGTTGAAAAAGAAATAAAACATTTAGCTGTGCGTCCATAAAATTAATTTGCAATTAACCATATGGATATCAACTCTCTAATTGCTATTGTTATGGATCTTATTATTCTACTATGATACTTTGAATTGATTAGGTTTTGACGCTGGACAATCTTAATCTTTTTACGTAAGGTGATGGTGGATCCCGATGCGCCAAATCCAAGCAATCCAACTGATAGAGAGTCCCTGCACTGGTAAGCTAAAAGTTATTTATCCAAAAATGATATTATGTATGATTTTTATCTTGATTCAATTTTTGCAAGAAAAATGTACTGATAAATCATGTCTATCAATCCATCAAAATAAAGTACTTCTCAATCAAGTAACTCATTGGTCTCTTGGTAATACTTTTTAGGTTGGTGACAGACATCCCAGAAACTCTTGATGCAAGTTATGGTGGGTGAAACTTACTCTAATAATCTCTTCCTAAATGCATATTTCTATGACATTCTCAAATGACAAATTTGGTTTTTGATGTGTTTTTTATATGTATAATATTCTACTCTATTTTCTAATCACCCCAATACGATTGACAGTAATAATGATAAGAACCTTCATGGTCATAAGCTACTAACGTAGTCATTTATAAGTACTAATGAATTAGAATATGAAATTAACCATATATCCTCATTGAATCTCTTAGTATAGTTGGCCAATGGGCCGTCTTCTTATTATTGAATCACCAACAAGGAGGTTGGTGGCTTCTTTACGAGCTTGTAATTGATTAAATTTTATTTAAATTATTTTGATAATTTATTGAATGAGAAAATTAAGCCAGGAGGTAGCTTGGTGAATAATTCCCACATTGCTCCCCAAATGGTAGTTAGGAAAATCCAACATATGAGAGACTCAAATAGTCCAATAGAGTGGCATTTGAGCATCAAAGACTACAATATGCTCCAATGGGTTCGAATTACCATGGTATGTCTCCAATGTGGGGATATAAAACCCTTTGTCAAATGGGTTCATCCAATATACATATAATGAAAGGATATCGAAAGTATAGCTCGAATTTGAGCTGCTTCTCTTACCTGATCTCTTTTTTGATATCCTCGAGATACTAATCCATCTCAAATACGTGATCATAGACCTCAGGCGGGAATCCAATTAGCTAGGCGTTCGACTCCTTGTGTCCCTCGATAGCGCACTCAAGGGCAAAATATGAGAATTACACCTCTCGAGGAACCCTTTCTGGAGGTGGTCGATACTCCACAATAGTGTTTAGAGTAGGAGCACAAGATTATGGAGGAGCAGTTAGCTTTGTTAATAAAATTGAACCATGTTAAGCCTATTGAGGAATGAAAAGAATCACTGTATGGAGTATGGACAACTCCCGCCAGAGCTTGAACTTGTTAAGATAGGCTGTGTAGTGCTTTCAGCTAGGATGGTGATAGTAAGGGGTAATGCAGTGGACTGTTGATGAATTGGCATAGGGTGTACTGTTGTGTCAGAGAAGAATAGGGTTTTGAGGATTTGAAGGTCAGACTCGGATCTTTTGGGTTGCTCGAGAGGAACCTCATTATTTTCCTAAGGCTCCATTCCTCATTGTCCAGCAAGGAAGATGATTCAAGCCAACCGAAACCCAATTTATGTCGGTCTCTTATCAGGATAATAGTCGAATCATTTAAATGTCAAATCTTACAAAATGGTCTTTACCTAACAAAGCCCCTCTAATACATTCGGTGATGAATCCAAAGTCGAAGCACAAAATGAATGAGAGTTCTTTAAGCAAGAACCTGAAAGGATCAAAGACAACTTGCCCCCACACCAAAGTCGAACAAAGCAGTTGGCGATGGCGGGTGATTAAAGTTCGACGACAAACAAGCGAGAACAAATGGGAGCCAAGGGGCGATGCAGCGAGGAGCGGTAAGATCGAAGATCCAACAAAGAAAAGAAGTTTTTCCCAAGAAAGGCTTCGACGAGGACGCTGTCGATTGTGGGGGAGAATGTCACGAGCACAAAATTGTAAACGGCTTGTTTGGTGTAATGCTTATGCTTGTCCGTGTACCTTTTGGTTTGTCTTACTTATGTAAAGTGCGTAGTAAGGGCTTGCTAAAGGCAAAATACCATATTTGAAAGTGAGTTTGGCGAACCATTGTAGGCTTGTCCATAAAGTATGAAAGCGATGGTGAATCGAGAGAATACTGTAATAAAATCGATTCGGTCATGTAGTGGACCAATTTTATGCCTTTGTTGTGCAAAGCATTGATTCGAAGAGACTCAAGCGCATATCAAAGATGGTCTTTATGTGCGGCCTATCTATAAAGTGTTTAGTTAAAACATAGTGTGTTCGACGACTTCGCTTGATCGAAGATCCCGTCGGCAGGTGGGAGAAGTCTCTTCCGTCTTCTCTTTGCAGAGTCCTAGGGGTTTGCCATAGATTTCGGTCGAGGAATACTTGTAATAGAATTCGATGTAGTGACCTTTTAACCTTACGAGTGTGATATCCATTGTTGGAATGTGCGATTGACTATAAAGTGTTTACTAAAAAAGTGGCTTGTGGATCCGGCCTCTGTCCGTCTTCTCTTTTGCCGCAGGGATTGCTGAGGAGATTTGGGTAAGGTGACCTTAGCAAAAACCAGCTAAGTCCGTGACACTAAGTTGGATGTCGATGCAACAAGGAAGAAGCCAGTGATCAAAACAGTAGCCAGCTTTACTTGCTCTTGAAAGCTTGGATCAACAGAGTGAACTGAAACGCCCCTTCACCAACTCCTCCTCCGACCACAGCCTGCTCGCGAGCGAGGTCCTCGCCCGGAACATGAAGGTGGCGCCGCTTGGTGACCCGCGGAACCACCAGTCGTGCACGTCCCACAGCACGTCGATCGCTCATCCGTCCACGAATATGGTCTGATTCCCGCGGAAGTTCCACATCACGCGCTTCACATGGACCAGCCTCTTCCTGTCGACGCAGACGTAGAGCTCGGCGTCCTTGGCGTCGGCTTCGTCTCCCTTGCATCTTACCATGATCTCGTGATCCATGCCGCCGTCGCGAAACTAAGCCTTGGTGGAGTAGAGCGTGGCGCCGAACACTGGCTCCCTCCTGCTGTACATGGAGGACGCGGCGACGAACACCATGTCTTCGAACTTCTTGATGAATTCTCTCCACATATCACCTAGCAATAGAACGAACACCTTGTCGGCCATCAAGACGAGGCAGAAGTCCCGCGTGGGCTCAGCTCCAGCGCCATACGTCGCGGCAGATATGTCCCCGTGGAAAGCAAATTCGGAGTTCCCGATGGCGAAGGACTGGCTTCCCTTCTTCCTCATCAAGAGCTGGCAGGTGGTTCCGCGGGGATCCGAGACACCAGAAGAACCGGGTTCTCTTCGATCACGACCAAGACCGACGTATCGCGGTTGTTCTTGTGCCAGGTGACCTTGATGAGCAACTCATTCTGGGTGGACAGCGCGGCTTTGTAGCAGCAGGAGACGGTGCTCTGTGGCTGCCGTTCCGAGGAGATGCTGCTCCCGGAGCATGCGGATTCGGCGACCCTGACGGCGTGATAGCCGAGGCATGGGACGAAGTCTCTCATCGTCAGAGGAAGAAGCAGCAAAGGGTTGGCGATATGGCTCCTCCCAGAAGTATATTATCATGCAGTTGTTTCCTATATCCTTCACTTTGATGACTCTTTCAACTCGACTAAGTCTGAGATATACGAAGGATTATGGTGGAAATAGTTTTTGTATTCCTTGATGCATGAAATTATCTCTTTATGCTCTTTATGTCGGCTCACGATGATTCGATTGTTCTCGATGAAAGTCACCTATTTATTGATATTGTATAGAATTCATAGCATAATTGTCATCATATAGTTTAAGTAAATTAATAGAAGAAAATAAGCTAATAACTTTTTTTACATTTTGTATATTCATATAAATTTTGAATATATATATATATATATATAATTACTGGATGTAAATACAAGCTCTATACCAAAAAAATAGTTCACTAGCCTAAATCTATAATAAACAATCGATCCATCAATTATTTTGTTTAAGGAAGTAGTTGGTGTCAATAGAGTTATTGCTTATGATCATTCACATATACTAGTAAATATATTATATAATTTTTTTTATTATTGTAGGAATAAAAAATTATCAGATTTGGAATTAACAAAACCAGTTGACATCAAGCCAAGTTAATTGTAACATGCTTTTGGAGCTTGATGAATTTATATATAACTTTTTAGAGTTTATATACGTAGTTGGAATGTTAAGAATAAAAAAAGTTAAGTGGCTGCTATATAATCCATTCTCTATCAATATATAAGTTTTCCTCGTCAACTCTATACTTTCGCTTCTTTGCATTTGGCATTTTAAGTGCCTAAAATAATACATTGAAGATCTATAATGTCGAGTCTATAGTAGAAGATTGAAGAAAACATATCTAATTCTAAGAAAATATTAATACTAAGTACATTCTTTTTAAAAAATAATATGAGTTCCACATTCATCTGCTATTGTTTTAGTTCCTCCACCAAACCAATATTAGATATGGTGGCAAGTAGTAGATTCCTTTCTTGGTCTCCTCAAACTGTTCAAACATGTTGCATTGAGTATGATGACGGCTGTGGATGAAGCCATTTGGAAGTCAGAAAGTGGTTCCAAGTCTCCAAAACTTGGCTCAAAAGAGAGAGGTGGAGTTCTTTGTTTTGATACAGCAGTGGTGATGGCCTCAGGCATTTCTCACAAGTTGCTGCAGTTGCCTGTTGGATCATGAGATGGAACTTCTGAATGCTAGATCCAGCTACGTGCCGCACCCACCTGCTATCCAGGCCCCCTTCACAGTCCAAAGTCATGCTGCTGGGAACAAGCTAATGATGCCTGTCATCGGTTACCCCGGTTTCCCGATGTGGCAATTCATACCCCAGCGATCTCCGCCAAGGTCAGGAGATAACTGACCTCAATCTGCTGATGTATTATATCTGAAGAGTCCCATATGCAAGTTAATATTGTGTTCAATGGAACAGTTATGGATCTTGGTTTTATATTCATCTCAACTGTATGGGGTTGGTTGTACGCGCTTGTTTTTTTTTTCTGGAGTTGAAAATTTGACATTATAAAATTACAATATAATCAAGTAGAATCTTCCAATGCCAAAAGTAAAAGCAGAGATGGAAACTGATAAAGGTAATTTTGCACGTCAGAAGTTTGCAGTGCAATAATGATTGTCTTAGAAGTGTGACATCTAATTGAAATGTATTGCAAAATCAAGTGGAAAAGAAAAGGAAGTCTTATGAAAATTTGAAATTATTGGTAATGCATAAATAATTTAATGACCAATATAATATTATATATGTCTCCAACACTTTCAACGCTACAAATGCCTCTCTCTAACCTTCTCGTCTATCATTTTCTCACCTCTATTATTTTTGTTTTCGACTCACTTACCTTTTTTTTTTTCTGTTGACATCCTCTCTTATTCTCCATCATCGACTCACTTACCTTTTTTTTTTTTTTCTTCTGTAATTTGGCTATTGTCCTCTTCACACTTTTAGGATCATTCTTTTCTTCCCTTCTTTTATTACAATTTTTGTAATTTATTTTTCTTTTACTAAGAAAAAGACCCTTTATTCCTTTGGCATGAAAAGGACAAGAAGAAAACAGTGGCTGTTCCATGCAACAAAGTGAGAAAGAAGTAGCACTTTTATCTCAAGAAGATAAAGAAAAAGATGGAAGACAGAAACCGTCACATTCATATGGCGGAGGACATGCAGGTTAGAACGAAGTCATGGGTTGGACGTAGAAATGGCAGCAGCCTCACCTCACTAAAGGATTCGTGACAGATATTCTTCCTGCACTTTGTCTTCGCGTGTATGGATTTCTCTTCCAATTATTTTGGCGTCACCTCTTCGACATCGTCACTCCCCTCGTCACTTCCCTCTTGTGTTGCTTGCTTTACTAGCACCGTTATGCTTCTGTAGCTTGGAAGCTATCCCATGTCCAAATGCTTCGATAGGTGCAGAGGATCCTAACCCTATTGGTGAGAGTGATCATCGACGATGCTTCCATCAATCCGATTCCATTCCGGATCGTATGTGCAGAAATTCGAAATTGATCGAGAGGGCGACTCAGGTGCTCGCCTGATGACTGACCTACAAGAAGCTCAGAATCAGATGAGATGTCCGATCTGATCCCTTCGACACTCTATAAAGTTAGGATTGATGGCCGTGCATCATGTACAAGCAAGTGCAGCAGCAGATAACTCGAAGAGCTCAGAATAAAGCAGCGCAGACTGATCGCTTTCCTCCACAGCTCTTTGCCGTGATGTTGATGAGCGTAGAATCTTCGTCCTACATAGTGCTCGCCAGCCCGGGCTGGCGGTGACTTTGTACCTCCGATTCGCTGCGGCAGATGAGCAGCGTGCGGCCTTGTCTCTACCTGGCCGGGCGCCATTCAGGGAAGGTGATGGCTCTCTGTGCATGCTCTCCCTGCAAGTTATAGCATCCTTATATATATATATATATATATATATATATATATATATATATATATATATATATATATATATATATATATATATATATATATATATATATATATATAATCAGAAATCTGTCACCAGCTTTGCCTGTGTGTTGACTGAAAGGCTGAAAGGGGATGCTCCACATATCTAGAAAGAAGAAGGAGATAAAGTAGATTCCGACCATCGTGCAGATAAAGTGGATGCCTCCAATTGCAGTATAAATGATTGTGCTCCCTCGTCTTTGAATTCCCACCACAGCACCTAATTTGAATTGTCATTTCTTCCTGTTCCTGTTCTTCGTGTGCGTGCATCCATCCATATATAGTTTCTTCTCTTTCACAGCTCATTAGCAGGCAGCCAATGTCACGAGGAAGGATCCTTTGGTGTTAGGGCAGATTGTGGGGATGTGTTGGACCCTTTCACTAGATCTGCGACTATGAGAATTATGTACAACAATAGGGAAATCTTGAACGGGAGTAGGCTAAGGCAATCGGCTGTGGTGGATAAGCCACAGGTTCAAATTGAAGGGAATGATCCAAGGAAGCTCTATACACTTGTAAGTTCGATGTCATAGCTAGACAAGTGTTTTCATGGTCTTGTTGCTGTGTCAACTTGGAACACATGCCTGCAGCCTCTTAACCATATATCAAAGCCTGCATAAACCAGTAAATCGATTAAGGAATAGGATTATCGATATCGGCTGTAAATTATGAGATATATGTTAAAAATGAATACTTAAGCAGGTTTACTACCACTTTGCCAAAGCTATTTTCATATTAGATATTAAGTTGAAAAAGAAACAATACTTTAATTTGCAATTAACCATATAGATATCAACTGGCTAATTGTTATTATTTTGGATCTCTATGATTCTAATTCCATACTTTTGACTTGATAAGGTTTTTGACACTGGACAATCTTAATTTGTTTACATAAGGTGATGGTGGATCCTGATGCACCAAGTCCAAACAATCCAACTGATAGAGAGTATCTGCACTGGTAAGCTAAAAATTATTTATCCAAAAAAGATATCATATATATATATATATATGATTTTTGTTTGGTTTAATTTTTGCAAGAAAAATGAACCGATAAATGATGTTTATATGTTGAAACAGAGAAATCTAAT
Organism: Musa beccarii; assembly: GCA_024322285.1. Lineage (NCBI taxonomy): Eukaryota > Viridiplantae > Streptophyta > Magnoliopsida > Zingiberales > Musaceae > Musa > Musa beccarii. Next base: position 41,082,331 of record CM044395.1, on the reverse strand, counting down.
CCCCAAAATGTATTTTTTTACCAAGACTACCTTCTTATTTTATCTAAAATTTTATCTCTCTGATTTAAGAAGCTAGTGGGCATGAAATATAGTTTTATATTAAATTACTAAAATCTTATGCACCATATATATATACTCTTTAACCCATTCTTATTATCTTAGTCATGTCTGTCAATCCACCAAAATAAAGTCCCTCTCAATCAAGTAACTCATTGGTCTCTTGATAATACCTTTTAGGTTGGTGACAGACATCCCAGAAACTCTCGATGCAAGTTATGGTGGGTAAAACTTACTCTAATACTCTCTTCCTAAATGCATAGTACTATGACATTCTCAAATGACATAAACTTGGTTTTTGATGTGTTTTCTATATGTATAGTCTTCTACTCTATTTTCTAATCAGCCCAAAATAATGATAAGGACAGTAATATATAAACTATGCAAAATTCTGTAAGTAAATTGGAATCAAACACTATTTGAGTCATTAAGTTACTTTGGTAATATATAAACTAGCATAATTACTAACATCTAGAATTTGTGATGTCATTGTTGATTCTGCGCAGTTTTATTCAGACTAAAGGGCAGATAAAAGAAACACAATATATGAATTGACCATACCAGAATTCTCTTAGCTAATATCAACCATTGTTTTTCTAATCCTAATTAATTATTGTAGAAATATAACTCATCAATTTTACCTAGAATGGGTAGTTCTACCACAATTTCTTAGTCAATTTATATGCTTCAGTTTTGCAGAAATTTTAACTATCTAGAAAGTGGTTTCCATGCTCCACTTGCTTTTATATTCGAGCAAATTAAATAATATGCTTATGTGAATCCAAGAAAGAAAACATTTGGCCTACATAAATATTCTCATTCTTGTTCAGGATCAAGTGGATGATACTGTCCTGCTGTTTATGTAGGCCAGAAGAACACATAATGTCTGAAGTAAATGGGTTTGTGTTTACCCCTTGCAGCGCTCCATAATTCTGCAGGAGGAGATACATGCCATGTGTGTTCAATCCATTTGCAGCAAACATGATGTGCAATATATCTGTATATATTGGATGACTGGAGCATATATATATATATGCATCACTGGAGAAAGAAACGAGGTTGCCATACTCCTTTACAAAAAGGAGGTGGCACCTCATTCTTCTTCGGACAAGTGGTAGCACAAATACGTATGCTGTACACATACTCGTGCATGGATGTGCAAGCTACAGTGCTTCCTAGAAAGCGCGGTCAAGCTCTCTGCACGCATGCACGAGTACGTCGACTCAAATGGCATCGATATACTGCTGCTGCTGCTGCTGCTACTTCGTATGGACAAGAGAGAAGGGCGGGTGATGGCCCCACCTCCAACAAGTGTACCCCACACGCCTGTTCTGTCTTTTCTCCTGCAGGCCCCACTTCCCTGCGTCAGTCGGCGTGGCAAGGCTCCGACCGGAAATCGAGCTCGATGGACGGCTGTTATCCTTCCCCCCCGCTCCCGGTGATCAACGCTTGACTAGACGCCTTTGTGGTTTGTGCGGGCCCACAAGAGAACCACGGTCGGCCTCTATTTTCATGATCTTTCCATCTGGCACTCACACACCTAAATGTTCTTTTGCTAAGATGAAGCAGCAATATTATATACAGGCAGGCACGTCGAGGAGAGACTTTAAATGCACTTGAGATGGCCGTTGATATATATACATATACATATATACATATATATATATATATATATATATATATATATATATATATATATATATATATATATATATATATATATATATATATGTGCTAGCTTGTGATGATGATCGTGTGTTCTTCTCTGAACAGGGGCCTCAGGTGCACGAATCGAGATGTCCACGTGGAGGTGTAACCCAACTCATGCGGATGGGTAGGGTAAGCTTCTGCTGCTGGACGAAGATTGTGCACAAGACTGTAACCTGCAGAAGACACCATATAAATACATATAAATGCGAATGATCTCTCTTCTCATGCAAACTAGATCATAGTGATGTTAGGAAACTTAGTCACTCGTGTTTTCTGCAAATTGAATTTTTCTATATTTTGCGTCTCATAGCAACATATATACACAATTGCATCTTCAAATTCTTCCATGCATGGAAATATATGACAGTGTTAACTTTCTCTATCATATTAGTGAAACTACTGTATACTATTGGATATGAAATTTTGGTTCTCTCAGTGGCTAACATCTGAGATACACACATATATATACATCTGCTACTGGGAGAGGGATTCCCAGGATCAGTTCAGTCGGTCATGATGCATGTATAATTGTAATCCCCCTTTGACGCATGTCATCAGATATTGTGATATAGTATACGAAATCTTGGTTCTCTGTCATATGTTACTGGGAGAAGGATTCCCAGGATTGAATTGACTGTGGAGAACTCAGAAGTGGATCAACATCCTCCTCCATCAATGGATTCAATTCCCTAAAAGTGCATGAGAAGTTTAGGAAGAATGCATAATATCTGACAAGAAACCGGGAACATTGTTTCAGGAAACGAGATAGTGAGCTATGAAAGCCCACGCCCACAAGCCGGGATTCACCGTATCGCACTTGTCCTCTTCCGTCAGCAAGTCCAGCAGACTGTGCATGCGCCTGGGTGGCGTCAAAACTTCAGCACGAGAGACTTCTCTGCCTTCCATAACCTTGGACTCCCTGCTGCTGCTACCTTCTTTAATTGCCAACGAGAGAGTGGTTGTGGAGGAAGAAGGTAGTAAATAACACACTAAGAACTCCATCATTCATGCATCCATCCATATTTAGGGTAAGGTGAAGGCGATCATCGAGGTGTTGGATCCATGTGAAGAGTGTCCTTTAGGTTTGTCGATGAAGCAATTAAGAGTTTAGTTAACTAAATAAATAACAATATGTTGCATGTGATGTGATACTTTATAGCTGGGTTGTGACACTACTAAGATGTATGTAGATGAGATTAGCTCATTTTGAATTTAAGATTCAAGCAAGAATGATTATGTTAAATAAAGAGATATATATATGTGTGTGTGTGTGTAGATTCCATGTACAAAATGTTGAGTGATTTTGAAGGGACTCATGTAATTTTTCTTTTGATGAAAGGTTCTAAGGATTGGGTTAACTATTTCTTGAGCAAAGGGACTTCTCAACTATGCATGGAGGCTATCATAGATGGAAGCTTGAAGACTCTCCAATCTACATCTAATTGAACTTTTCTTGTGTAAAATTGTCATAGTTTCTTTTACCTTATTTATGATGCCTCAACCCTGAAGATTCCATTGGGGATCTTTAGTATGCTTGTCTTTGCTATATAATAAATAATTAAGCTATATGGTTTCGATATATCCAATCTTATGCCAGCTTAATATGAGAGAGTAATTCAGAAGGAAGAGAGAGTGAGAGGTTTGGCTGTCTGGGGTTGAGAGGAGAGTTGAGGCCTATTTGAAATGGTTGATGATTACTTGTGACAGAGATTAACAATGTGTTGTGTGCTATGTCACATAGTTACTGCATGGTGTAGTCACATTACATTTAGTCTCATTTCTATCATTTACAGAGCAGAGAAGATACCTTTTAGCTCTCAGATTGAGATATGATTACTGCACATCAATGTCCAAAACCTTTGGGGGAAGTCAAAGCCTTTGGTATGGTAATATACAGCACGCCATCCTTCACCGCTGCCTTGATCTGCTCCACCAACACATGCAATCCGACTGCTGTATCTCCCATAGCTCTTTGTGCATGCTATCTTTACAAGTTATAGCATACTTAAAAAGGCATATATATATGTATATATATATATATATGTATGTATATATATATGTATGTATATATATATGTATATATATATATATATATACATATGTACATATACATATATGTATATATATATATATATACATATATATATATATATATATATATATATATATATATATACATATATATACATATATATATATATGTATATATATATAAAAGCTTTCTGTCATCAGCTTTGGCTGTTTTTGGCTGAAGGGGAGGGACGGGGTGTGGGGGATTCTCCACATATCTAGAAAGAACAAGGAGATAAAGTAGCTTCCGACCATAATGCAGCTAAAAGTGGATGCCTCCAGTTGCAGTATAAATGACTGTGCTCCCTCGTCTTTGAATTCCAACCACAGCACCTAATTTGAATTGTCATTTCTTCCTGTTCCTGTTCTTTGTGTGTGCATCCGTCCATGTACGGTTTCTTCTCTTTTACAACTCATTAGCAGCCGGCCAATGTCACGAGGAAGAGATCCTTTGGTGTTAGGGCAGATTGTGGGGGATGTGTTGGACCCTTTCACTAGATCTGCTACTATGAGAATTATGTACAACAATAGGGAAATCTTGACCGGGAGTAGGCTAAGGCAATCGGCTGTGGTGGATAAGCCACAGGTTCAAATTGAAGGGAATGATCCAAGGAAGCTCTATACACTTGTAAGTTCGCTGTCATAGCTAGACAAGTGTTTTCATGGTCTTGTTTCCATAGGAGCGTCATTATATGTATGTAGAGCATCTTCTCTTCATCTATCTAAGAGGTTTCGTCAACACAGGCATCATTCATTCTTTTGCCAAGTTTGGCAAAGTGAGAGAGGCTGCTGTGTCAACTTGGAACAAGCTAAGATGACCGAAGTATTTTGCTACCCACGCATGCAGCCTCTCAATCTTTAGGAGTTGAGTCCCACTCGATCAAAGTTTGCATAAAACAGTAAATTGACTAATGAATAGGATTATCGATGTCAGCTGTAAATTATGAAATATATATTTTAAAAATGAATAATTAATAATGATCACTTCTAATTTGTTAAAGCTATTTTCCTATTAGATATTAAGTTGAAAAAGAAATAAAACATTTAGCTGTGCGTCCATAAAATTAATATGCAATTAACCATATGGATATCAACTCTCTAATTGCTATTGTTATGGATCTTATTATTCTACTATGATACTTTGAATTGATTAGGTTTTGACGCTGGACAATCTTAATCTTTTTACGTAAGGTGATGGTGGATCCCGATGCGCCAAATCCAAGCAATCCAACTGATAGAGAGTCCCTGCACTGGTAAGCTAAAAGTTATTTATCCAAAAATGATATTATGTATGATTTTTATCTTGATTCAATTTTTGCAAGAAAAATGTACTGATAAATGATGTTTTTATGTTGAAACAGAGAAATCTAATCCCCGCAAAGTAGTTTTTACCAAGACTACCTTCTTTATTTTGTCTAAAATTTTATGGTTTAAGAAGCTAGTGGACATGAAATCTAGTTTTATATTAAATTACTAAAATCTTATGTACCATATATATACACACACACACACTTTGACCCATTCTTATTATCTTAAGCATGTCTATCAATCCATCAAAATAAAGTACTTCTCAATCAAGTAACTCATTGGTCTCTTGGTAATACTTTTTAGGTTGGTGACAGACATCCCAGAAACTCTTGATGCAAGTTATGGTGGGTGAAACTTACTCTAATAATCTCTTCCTAAATGCATATTTCTATGACATTCTCAAATGACAAATTTGGTTTTTGATGTGTTTTTTATATGTATAATCTTCTACTCTATTTTCTAATCACCCCAATACGATTGACAGTAATAATGATAAGGACCTTCATGGTCATAAGCTACTAACGTAGTCATTTATAAGTACTAATGAATTAGAATATGAAATTAACCATATATCCTCATTGAATCTCTTAGTATAGTTGGCCAATGGGCCGTCTTCTTATTATTGAATCACCAACAAGGAGGTTGGTGGTTTCTTTACGAGCTTGTAATTGATTAAATTTTATTTAAATTATTTTGATAATTTATTGAATGAGAAAATTAAGCCAGGAGGTAGCTTGGTGAATAATTCCCACATTGCTCCCCAAATGGTAGTTAGGAAAATCCAACATATGAGAGACTCAAATAGTCCAATAGAGTGGCATTTGAGCACCAAAGACTACAATATGCTCCAATGGGTTCGAATTACCATGGTATGTCTCCAATGTGGGGATATAAAACCCTTTGTCAAATGGGTTCATCCAATATACATATAATGAAAGGATATCGAAAGTATAGCTCGAATTTATGCTGCTTCTCTTACCCGATCCCTTTTTTGATATCCTCGAGATACTAATCCATCTCAAATACGTGATCATAGACCTCAGGCGGGAATCCAATTAGCTAGGCGTTCGACTCCTTGTGTCCCTCGATAGCGCACTCAAGGGCAAAATATGAGAATTACACCTCTTGAGGAACCCTTTCTGGTGGTGGTCGATACTCCACAATAGTGTTTAGAGTAGGAGCACGAGATTATGGAGGAGCAGTTAGCTTTGTTAATAAAATTGAACCATGTTAAGCCTATTGGGGAATGAAAAGAATCACTGTATGGACAACTCCTAGAGCTTGAACTTGTTAAGATAGGCTGTGTAGTGCTTTCAGCTAGGATGGTGATAGTAAGGGGTAATGCAGTGTACTGTTGATGAATTGGCATAGGGTGTACTGTTGTGTCAGAGAAGAATAGGGTTTTTTGAGGATTTGAAGGTCAGACTCGGGTTGGAAGATTCTTTTGGGTTGCTTGAGAGGAACCTACATTATTTTCCTAAGGCTCCATTCCTCGTTGTCCAGCAAGGAAGATGATTCGAAGCCAACCGAAACCCAATTCTATGTCGGTCTCTTATCAGTCTCGATAATAGTCGAATCATTTAAATGTCAAATCTTACAAAATTACATTGGAAACATGCCTACCAAAGCCCCTCTAATACCAAGTTCAAAAGGTGAGGTGTTCGCTAAATATTGATAGAGCCAAAGTCGAAGCACAAAATGAGTGAGAGTTCTTCTATGTTGGGGAATGAACCTGAGAGGGCTTTTTATAATGTGACTTTAGGGATGTTATGATCATAGATGTGCATTGATATTCGAGATAGGTTCATTCATCTCCAACCTAGGTGAAGCTATGCTATCTCGAGTCTGGAAAGTGTGCGATAGTCATGACAGAATCGATAATATCTAGGGAATAATATTATATTAGCTACATATGATGAAATATTAGAGATGCGACATCGAGATATATCCACACAGTACAGCACGAAGGTATCATCCCCGTGGTGTCAAGGTATTGACCATCTAACACCAAGGTGTCTGCCACCCCACCTAGATGTCGATAATATAATCCTAAAGTATCGGCGACGTATTATTTCTGATCACATCCAACCACATCATCATCATCATCATAATAGTGCTGTTGGGAAACTCAGTCAACGAATTCTTCGATACATGCAAGTATATAACTGTGTAAACTTTCTCTATCATATTATTGGATATATATGATATTTTGTTTCTCTGAGTAGCTAAACGTAGTAGCTAACATCTGAGATATCTACATATATAAACATCTGCGACAGGGAGAGGCATTCCCAGGATCACTTTACTTGGTCACGATCGATGCATGTATAATTGTAATCCAGAAGTGGTTCAACATCCTCCTTCATCAATGCTTTCTTGCCTAAAAGTGCATGAGAAGTTTAGGAAGAATGCATAATATCTGACAAGAAACCGGGAACATTGTTTCAGGAGATGAGATAGTGAGCTACGAAAGCCCACGCCCACATACCGGGATTCACCGTATCGCACTTGTGCTCTTCCTTCAGCGAGTCCAGCAGCCAGTGCATCCGCCTGGGTGGCGTCAGAACTTCAGCACGAGAGATTTCTCCGCCTTCCATAACCTCGGACTCCCTGCGGCTGCTATGTACTTCAATTGCCAACGAGAGAGTGGTTGTGGAGGAAGAAGGTGGTAAATGATAGCGGATAAGAAGGTGGTAAATGTAGAGAAAATCTTTCCTCCTAATCTATATAAATAGAACTCAAATTATATAAATCAAAATCAACTTTCATAATTATATTTTTATTCTATCATGGTATCAGAGCTCTTGTATTAAGCAAGAGTTTTTTTTTCTTTCCTTTTTTTTTACTTCCTCATTGTCCAGCAACAGTGTCGAACAACACAACGTCGTACTTCCATGACTGATATCAAGGAGTATACCTACGAGATCCTCAGCATCCATCTTCTGCTGTCGCAATCCGTTCATTAGGAGGAACATCATCGGCCGAGCAATGTCTCTTTGATCCCGACTGATGAGGCCTGCCTCTCTAACTTGTGTAGCTCCTTGATGAACTAGAATAATAGTCTCCGGAACTGAATGGTCACCTTCTTTGATGCCCCCTACACCTACCTCGAGGGATTTACGTGCAACAGTCACGTTTACTAAGCTCTCCCTGATGGGCCTCTCCCTAGGTGGCACCTCCACTTATTATACCGGCGTCAAGATTGTGAAAGCTTAGATGGCCAACTTGCAAACTTGCACTGCCTTTACTGCTCCAAAGGCAGCCCATTCCCTTCAGTGCAGAACCCCTTCTCTTTTCTTAGTGGTGCTGTATCTCTCCTTTTTCGTCTCTTCCATGTGGATGATGCTCCCAAAGAAGGCACAGGTGCTGCATCACCTTTCTAATCACAGCAGCTTACCGGCACTCCCTCCAGCGACAACGACCCCTGTTGCTCACCTCTATCGCCTGGTCGTCTCCTCCTTCTCTTGTTGCCTACTGCTGCGCTAACCAGTGGACAACAGGACGCAAGAGCCCCTACCTTCTTCCTACGGAGGTAGAGCATCTTGATTTGGTACAACACCCCTTCTGCTTTCCTGGAGGTGCTGCATCTCTCCTTCCGGTGCATATCAGTGTCGTCTAGACTTGGACCTAGAACTCAAAAAGGTCCTCGTCTAGTTCAGCACTTGCTACCCGGTATCCGAGGTCTCTTTCGATCGATCGTTCTGCGTGGGGTACATCGTCACCATTACCATATGAACGAGTCGAGAGGCCTATCAACAACCTCAGAATGTCTTCATCATCTTCTTCTGATATTCCAGTTACTGTTTCTATAAGAAATCATAGTACTTCTCCACATACAGGACTTATCTCCATCAATGCTGCCATGCTAATCGCTTTTAAGTTATCAAAAGGCGACAACTATGCATCTTGGCGAGCCCAGTTTTCTAACCTCTTATTTGGATATGACTTACTAGGCTACGTCGACGCTCTCTCAGTTATCCATCAACAATGATGAACATTCCCAGCGAACCTTGTCTAGTACCAAATCCAGCTCATAAATTATGGTTACGTCAAGACCGTCTCATCCTCCAAGCTATTCAAGCCTCAGTTGTTGGATCCATCGTGCCATTAATATATTTGCGTGCAACTGCTACAGAAGCATGGTGTAAGTTGCAAACAACCTTGGCAAATCATTCACGTACTCGCAAGCTCAGCCTTCTCTCCAGTTTAATGAAAACAAAATAAGAGGAAAGTACAATTGCTGATTATCTACAAAATATCAAAGTTATCATCAATGACTTAGCTTTGATAGGTCATTCTCTCTGTGATGAAGAAGTGATAATCCATACCCTCAATGGCCTAGGAGATAAGTACAAAGAATTGGCAGTCCCAATTCGAGCATGCGACTTACCAATATCATTCGAAGAACTTTATGACAAGTTGATTGACTACGAGACATACTTGAAGCATGAGGACAAGTTGGCCGGACCAACCATCACAGCTCAAGTTAGTCAAAAGTCCAAGAGGCAAAGTAACTAGTATAAGAAGAATATTAACAAAGGTTTGGCCAAGATGACTCTTGACTCTATGGGTCCCCAACAAACCCCCTTTCCTCCACCTCATCAATATTTCTATCAAGGTGGCAACTTCACTAACCATCAGCCCTGGTGTCCTGACCTCACAACCCAACAAAGAGTTGTCTGTCAACTATGTGATAAAGTCGGGCACTCCGCAAAAGCTTATCGGTCTCGACCCAAACTCCCTATTTCAACACGATGGCCTCAAGTGAATCTCATGACTACATAAGCTACAAATCAGTCTAATTAAATTGTGGATTCTAGCGCCTCCCATCACATCACTTCTAATCTTCAGAATTTGTCTATCCATAACAACTATAACGGTAATGAAGATGTCATCATCGGTGACAGTAACATAATTCATATTACTCATACTAGTTCCGCAATGCTTAATTCACATATCGTAAATTTTACACTCGATGATGTTCTATGCACACCCCACATTAAACGAAATCTCATTTTTATTTTTCAATTCTGTAAACAAAATAATACCTCAATTGAATTCTTTTCTAATTCTTTTCTTGTCAAGGATTTGAGCATGAGGGCACCCTTAGTCCTAGGCCAGAGAAAGGACATCTATGAATGGCTGTCAACCCCGTAAATAACCCAGCTCATTACTTATTCCTCAGTTGCAGCCCCAATTGATGTGTGCTATCATCATCTTGGTCATCCTGTTGGTCATATGTGCCCTACAAGCCAATCATATGAGTGATGACACTTGTGACTTGATATGCACTCTTTCTCTTTGTTTATTATTAGATATTTTATCACTTTATCTTATGTGTTGCGTATATTGCGATGTCCTTAGAGCTATGCAATGGGAATCGGATCGTGATGAGATCATGATAATGAGATTGATTCACCTTTAAACATATACTCTAAATAATCCTGGTCATAGGTTACTCGAGAGGGACATCGAGATAACCGGATAGACTGGTGTGCTATATACCCATCCATATAATGGAGGTGGCTGGTCTCATAGCTACTCGTGTGGGGACACCAAGGGTACAATGCAGGTGCTCATTGGGGAATGAGTTCACTGATTGATCCACTTACGGAATACTGGATGGTTATTGATACCTCACGTCAGACAACGATTCTGTAGTCCCAGTAATGTATCTGGTCCTTAGACTTGAGACACTAAGGATGTCTTGTACGAGTACTCCACTCTTTGATACCAGACTTATAAGTTTAGAAAGTTTCAGATTTAGTACAACCAGTTATTGGGAGTGGTAGCCAACCTTACGAGGGCTATTGAGTGTGAATAGACGATCATCCGCTCTCGGTATCAAAAGAGGAATATCCGATGATATTCAGCTAATCCTACAAGTTGGAGTTCTAAGAAGCAAAAAACAATCGCACGGTCTACGACTGAAGCTGAATACCATGCCATCGCTATAACTACTACTGAACTCAATTGGGTCACAAATCTCCTTAAGGAACTCAACGTCAACTCTACCCTTCCTCCTACAATATATTGTGATAATGTTGGAGCTACCTACTTATGTGCTAATCTAGTATTCCACTCACGTATGAAACACATCACCATCGACTTCCACTTCGTGTGAGATCAAGTTGTCAGACATCAACTACGTATCTCTCACGTATATTCGGCTGATCAACTAGCAGACTCACTCACGAAGCCTCTTGTCTGTAAACTATTTTCATTACATTGATCCAAGATTGGTATCCTTGATAGGAGAACCATCTTGTGGGGGTATGATAACGGATAAGATTTCCTCAAACTGCATGAGAAAATCGATTTGTTAAGGGAAATCCTCCCTCCTAACTTGTATAAATAGAACTCATATTGTACTAATCAAAATCAGCTTTCACGATTATATTTTTATCTTATCAGTAGATAACACATCAAGATCTCCATATATTATTTAGGTCATGATTTGCTCATTTTTAATTTATGATTCCAACAAGAAATGATGGGTAGTTGAATATTGTTATAACATAAGAATCTTATACCTGAATGATTATGTTAAATGTAGAAATAATGATTGGTTTGGAAGGATAAGTGTATGTGTTGATTCCACGTAGAAAATGTTGAGCGATTTTGAAGTGACTCATGTAATCTTTCTCTTGATGAAAGGTTCTAAGGATTACTCATGTAATCTTTACTCATGTAAATTTGTTTTAGTTTTCTTTTACCTTGTATATGATGCCTCACTCCTGAAGGGTCCATTTGGGGTCTTTTGCCATACAATAAGCTGTATGTTTCGAGTCCATTCATTCTTATGTCCTCTTAACATGAGAGGCAACTTTGAAGGAAGAGAGAGTTTGCAGAGAAATTATGACAGATTTAGATCGTGTGGTGCGTTTCACAAACTGCTTATGTCACATAATGACTGCATGAAGTCATATTACATTTAGTCTTAATTTCTACCATTTACAGAGCAGAGAAGACACCTTTCAGCTCTCAGCTTGACGTATGATTACTGCACATCGATGTCCAAAACCTTTGTGGAAGTTAAAGCCTTTGGTATGGCAACAGACAGCACGCCATCCTTCACCTCCGCCTTGATCCGCTCCACCGACACATTGTCCGGCAGTGCGATCCTACTGCTGTATCTCCCATAGCTCGTGGCTGACCATTCCTCGTCTTCTCCTTCCTTCGCCGGTAGCTTCTCGGCCTCGATGACCAGCATCCTCTCCTCCACCGACACCTTGACGTCCTTCTTGGTCATGCCCGGCATGTCGAACCTCATCCTGTACTCCCCCGCTCCTTCCTTGATCTCCCACGACGTCCTCCGCCTTCTGTAGCTTCCCACGCTGTCCTCGCCACTCAGGGAAGGCAAAGAAGCCCCGTCGTAAGCGAAAGGATCCTCCATGACTCTCTCCATCGTGTCCATCATCTGCTGGATTGTCCTCGCCGTGGGGAACCTGTCCCAAAGCCCTGAAGAAGCAGCTCACATATGCCCAAGTGATTGCTTAGCAGGCGTACATGCAGTGGTGTCTCATACTAATTGGCTTTGTGAGCTTACCGATGGGAGAAGATGGAGCTGCTCTCCTTTTGAACAGGGGTTGGCTTTGCTGTGGCTTGCTGGCTCTCTGCAGGTGATCCAAGTTGTCTCTGCTCTGAGCACCCATGGCCGTGATGTGACGCCTCCCGCAGTTGATCGGTCCTCTCCTGGTCGAGAGGAGGACCGAGGAGGGGCTGAAGCTGGAGAGAGCTAGTGGCATCTTCTTGCCACTGTTGGAGCCTCGATCGGGAGATGGGATTCGAAGAACAGAGGGCACAGGTTCAAGCTGATGGGTACTTAGAACGGAGCGGAGGACTGCTCCGGATGTTTCCCGAGAAGTGATCGCTTTGATTCGGGTGTGTTCTGACGCCTTCTAGATAACGCCGGAACGTGGACCCACAGCGAGTTGGGTCCACCGTCAATTTGGGATGTGGGACCCATTTCTGCCAGCGGTTGATTTAGCCACCCGTTCCCGAACCGCGTGTCACCGTTAGCGGTCGATCTAGTCCTGAACCGGTGGGTTCCCTTGTATCGAATTTGGAATCGGAATCGGTTTTCATTCCGATTATGAACTGATGCGGTCTATTTTAATTTATTGTTACTTTTAATTTTTTTTAAAACATCTCTCTTAGTAGTCGTTTCTTTAAGTTATTGAAAGATACATAATAAGGGAATTTAATCATTTATTTTTTTATTTTTTGATATGTTTGGAATCGAATTGGTTTTGGTTATGATTGTAGAAGATTCTAAGAACCAAACCGTTAGAAATTGATTCTGGTTCAATTAATAACCATCGAACACCTAATTCGATTTTGATTCAAATTGAATCGTGATCGAATCCATATTTATAGCATTTATCGTTACATAAAAATAAATAAATTAATAAATAAATAATTTGTTCCTACTATCTTTTTGAAAGAAAGTTACAATGCGTAACGCTTCACTTTCAAGTAATACTTAAAAAAGTAATTATTACCTATATTTTTGTATAAAACTTTTTATGGGATAATTTATTGAAAAGACTATCTCGTTTTGTCTTTTCTCTTAAGATACTCTTACTTTTCGAGTTTCTCATTGGAGATTATTATTTATAACTCTATTTTTATTATTTACAACCCCATGTTAAAATTTTTAAATATTTTTAAATTATTCCTATGAATACTTTGTATCAGATGAGATCGACAATGGTGGAGAGGGGAGAATTGGCGATAGAGAGCATAAGCTAAGGGCGATGAATAATTGGGAGAGTTTGTAAGGTACGTAGGCTGGTCAGTTAGGAGCAACAATCAATGACAAGGAGCAGTGTGGGACAAGCTAGGGGCAATGATCAACAATAGCGAGTGACGGGGAGAGTCAACAACAACAGCATACATAGGTGGCAAAGATGATGGGGAGTAAGACAGAGGCAACAATCGATTACAAGGAGCAATGGGGATAAGTTGTGAGTGGTGATTGATGACAATAAGTGGTGGGGAGAGTCCAATGTGAGTAATGACATTATGCAGTGGATGGTAGGCTGGGGCAGTGATCAACGATAACAAGCAATAAGGGGAGTCGGTGGTAACATGTATAAATTGTAGGGAGCAACGAGGAACAAGCTAAGGGTGACAATCGATAGCGTAGAACTATGAGGGTAGGCTAGGGGCAGTGATCAACGGCAATGATTGATGGGAAGAGTTTGTTGAATCTCAGATTTTGATGATGAAACTAATTGATTGTGTTTTATTGTCTAATTACGTTTTGAGTGACGTAGGTCTATTATCGATCAGGATTAGACAGTTGACGTTGGAGGAATTGACGTTGCGCCGGATGATCACGTCAGGATATTGGATGTCGAGCCGAAGGTTCGGTCGACAATCGACAGAAGGCTTCGTACGTCGAGCATCGGGTTAAGAAGAGCGGAGTTGCGCCAAGGATATCGGGGTTGCGAAGGTCAACCGCCGATTGGGCAACAAGCCGCAAGAGAGGACGATGTGCCGAAGAATCAGACGAAGCACCGACCAATGATGTGCCGGGCAACTGAATGTCAATTCACATTGTAATAACTGTCTAGATCGAAGTAGAGTTTTTGTTTGTGTGTGCAGGATTAACTACGGTAACAATGAAGACGTAAAGCGAAACAAAGTGCCGGAAGACAAGTGTGATGGATCGTTAGGAGTTCGAGAGTTCGACGGAAGTTTGAAGATTCGTTGGGAGTGCTGCCGGAACTGGCCGAGAACGAGTAGGGAGCTTGCCGAAGGCTTTTTGGAAGTTTATCGGAAAGTTCGTCGAAAGTTCGCAGAGCTTGCCAAGAAAGATCGGAGCTTGCCAAAGAAGCTCATTGGAACTCACCAAGATCATCGTGAAGTCCAGAAGCTTGCCGGGAATCTGCAGAATGGTTTCCGAGGGTTCGTCGGAAGACCGTCGGAAGCTCACCGGAAAAAGTCTTGACTTGTCGAACTTTGTAATAGCTTAGAAAATATCTTTAATTTCATAGTTAGCATGTTAATTTAGGTTAGGATTAGGTGTTAATCCTATAACCCAAGTAGGGGTCAATTGGGCCTGATAATGGACTGGTTTGGGCCGAGTTTAAGGCCCAACCAGTGAGCTGGAAGTGTTTGGCGGTGGCATAAGATCGGTCATACACCGCCAGACCCAAAAGCCCAAGCGGTGGCACCGCCGGGCTGGGCGGTGGAACCGTCGCTGGGCAGCGAGCCCAAGCGGTGGCATCGTCAGTCTGGCACCGCCAAGACAATTGTCGTGATGATCGATAGGCGGTGGCACCGCCAGCACCGGGAAAACCAAAAGTGATTCAAATTTAAGCTCCAAATTTAAATCCTCTTGAGGCTTATAAATACCTCTTTCATTCATGGTTGAAAGGGTGTCTAGAATCATAAGAAAAAGGAAAACTCTATTGAAATAATATCAAAATCTTCCCTCTAAACTTTAAGTGTGTTCTAGTCTAAGAGAGGGTGAGAGGCCTTGTAAGGGTTACCTCCTCGACCCATCAAAAGAGAGAGCTGTAAGGGAGTTGATCATCGCCTAAGGAGGATAGCTAGTGGAAAAGCCGGTGGCTTTAAGTGAAGAGGAATCGGGAGTGGGCGTAGGTCGTATGACCGAACCACTATAAAAATGGTTTACGTTTATGTTTGTGCATTTATTTTTCTGCAAACCTTTACTTTACTAAGTTCAATCTTTTTACGACGCTTTCAATGCAATCGAAATGGTTTTAATCAAAATATTATTCTTTTAAATTTAATTTTTGAAACTTATTTAAAATCGTCGAAGTTTATCGATTTATCCATTGCATTAATTCACCCCTCTTAGTACAGCATCCCTAACAATTGGTATCAGAGCTTCGTTATTTCTCTTTCAGATTCACACTTGTGAGAAATGGCTCTTAACGACTTTCAAGAGGATTTTTCGATTGTTCATCCTCCGTTCTTTAACGGATCGGAGTACACATATTGGAAAACTCGAATGAGAGTTTTCTTAATTTCTCAAGATTTAAACTTATGGAATATTATTGAAAATGACTTTCAACTTTCCTCTAAACCGACGAACGAATGGTTGAACTTAGAGAAAAAAAAATTTTCTTTAAATGCAAAGGCTATGAATGTCGTATTTTGCGCTTTGGACAAGAACGAGTTCAATCGGATTTTTATGTGCGAAACAACTTTTGAAATTTGGCGAACACTTGAAATCATGCACGAGGGAACTAGTAAAGTCAAAGACTCGAAAGTAAACCTCTTATTGCATGATTTTGAGCTTTTTCGAATGAAACCAAGCGAGTCTATCGGCAACATGTAAACCCGTTTCACGGATATCGTTAATAACTTGAAAAGTCTTGTAAATATTTTTTGAATTTTGAACTCACTAACAAGATCTTAAGATCCCTTCCAAAAGGGTGGGATCCAAAACTAACCGCAATACAAGAGACTAAAAATTTAAATATTTTTCTATTGGAAGAATTAATTGGGTCATTAATGACCTATGAAATGACACTCTTAAAACATTTTGAACTTGATGAACACATGAACCACCTTCCAAAGAACAGGAAGGATTTGGAACTCCAGACTATAAAATGCTACTTGAGTGATGACTCAAGTGATGAGGACAATGAAGAGGACATTAAACTTTTAATAAATCTTAATAAGTTCATTAAATAAAAATCTAAAAATAAAAATAAACTTGAACCAAGAATGAGGCCAAAAAAGAGGAAGGCACCTAAGGACGAATTAAGAACTTCCAAAGGTGAAATGGCGAATTGGGCTTTGATGGGCTTCGTCAACGAGGTAAGTATCTCACCCGAAATGCTTTTACTTTTGTTTATGAAATTATATAATTCTTTCATGAGTTGCTTAATATAGTTGGTAGGAATTTTTTTTATGTTTGTTCTTTTTTTTTAATTAAAAATATGAATGATGATTGTATGATGTGCGATAATGTATGTACGCCTAATAGAACTAATCCATGCATGTATCCTGATAAGTTACATCGGTTTTTTTGTTCTAAACATGATGCTTGACTATTTTATATCATACATGAGTTTTTGAAGTAATGTTGATTTGAAACTCTATGTTTTGGATTAACGTGTTTTTGGATTAATCGTTCTCATGACCAATTAAGATGACATATGCATGAACACCTAAAAAGATGAATTCCATGTATGCTTTTTCATATCGATTTTCAATTTTAAATATGATACATATCTATGAATGGATTTCATAATGGATGTTTGTATCATGCTTATGATTTGAATATCTCTATATTGATTAATGGGTCTTAATCGTTTTATAATGAAATCATTTCTAAATATAATGATGCTTTTGATTTAAAATAAGATGTATTATTTTACACAAAAAGTTCAATTATCATGATAATCGTATAATTCATGATAATGCTTGCACACCAGATATGATTAAAAGATAGAAACAAGCATATTAATGATTTTATTTTTATATGAAAATTTGAACATGCTCAACTTAATTGAAACACATAAAAAGAGGGAAACTAAAATGTATTATCATGATGAATCAAGTCTTTTGCTTAATGATAATCCATATATATTTTTAATCATTTTTATGATAATTTTTTTTGATGACGTATCATATTTTTGGTCTTGATGACAAAACGTGTGTTTTGATTTTATACATGAAACACATTATCATGATAAAGTGAATCTCTTGAATCGAATCTTTTAGAAAATGCCACATGCTTAATGTGATTCGATGATCTTTGTGAAAAAATTTATCTTTTCATCTTGAATGTTGATATTTGTTTTTATTAAGGGCAAATGCATGGTTATAAGAAGCAAATTGCATATAAAAACAAAATGCAATCCTCTATCTCAATCTTATTAATTTTTATAGAAATTCATGAATCCATGCTTATCATGTATGAATTTATTGAATGTGATTTTGAGGATGATTCCGGATTTGACAAATGCTTGATTCGTATTTATGATATAAGATACATTTTTAAAAAAATGAATCATGCTTCAATCATGTTATATCTTCCTTAATTCATTTTGTTTTCCTATATTTCCTTTTTATTTACCATAGAGGCGAACCTTCTAAATGAATTATGAAATTGATGATTTGATAATAAGTGTTTATCAAAATTCTATTTATCATTTTGCAATCTCTAAAAAGTTGATAATCACTTCATTCATGTTATGAATCTCGAAAATATTTTTGATTTGATTAGGAGTTTCGAGTTAACAAAATGAGTTTGAATGATTTTATGACTCCTCTCTTAATCACTTGAAATCTTGACTTTGAATTCTTGACTTGAGATATTTTTGCGAATCAAAATATTTTCCTCTATGATTGCTTCTTTTTATCATTTATCAAAGCGAAGAATAATTCAAGTTTATATCATTTATGAATCTCATAAACTATATTAATGATTTTGATGATTTTACTTGAATGAGCTTTATCACAATACAAGTCTTGATATCTTGATATTTGACATTTGAGATTCCTATGCATGAATCAAGTGGTTTTGCACTCAAATGAATCACTTATCGACATTTATGATTGTGATATATTTTATCCTTCAGATGTGATCTTGTTGGCTTGAAATACTTTTTTAGAATTTTTGGCATGATTTCTTTGCCTTATATGATAATTGAAAATTGATATAAAAGAAAATTTCCTTTATGATGAACCCAAGAATCATGACTTGATCTATGAGAATGATATGTTTTTATGTATCATAATTCTTGGTTGTATATCCTTTATCATGAATTGAAAATTGATGATAAAAAAAATATTTGTGAATCATGATTTTGATTTCTCAGAACTATATATTTAGAATTTGTTTTAAAATCATGATCTTGATCTTGATAAAAAGAATAATTATAAAGCAAGAATGACATCCCTTGGTATTGATCTTTGATGATTTTTCATATTGATATCCTTCGTGACTTGATTTTTTTACATTTTTGCCTTGTATGCATCATGTGATAACTAATATATATTTTGATGCAAATATATTTAAAAGTGAATGTAAAGAAAACTTTGTATATCCTCCCTTATTTTTGAGAATAATAAAGAAAGAGAAAAATTGCTAGCTTCAAGCAAAATTACTAGCATGAAGCAAAATTACTAGCATGGAGAAAACTTGCTAGCTTGAGTATCACAAGAAAAAATGACAAAAGTAGCTAGCTGCAAAGAATTACAATCTTGCAATCAAAAGAGAAGCAAAGAAGTGCTATCTCAAAAGAAGCAAAATGCAAAACTTAGAAAATTTGCATTCCTACACTTGCCATGTTTCTATGCTCGTATGTTATAATTTTTTGCTTGCATATTTAAAGTGATGAAATGCTTATACAAATTGAATGTATATCACAAAGGAAGAAAAGAAAGTGCAACTTGCACATCTTTGAATACAATTTGCTTGCACTTCTCAAAGGAACATAGAAAAACTTGTTATCATGAACACAATTACAACAAGTGCTATCTTGCCTATCATGAGAAACTTGCCATGATGTATGTTGAATATCCTAATTGATAGCTAGTATGATTGTAAAATTTATATATCTTTTAAACTAGCTATGATGCAACTTCTCCTTTTTGTTGATGACATAAGGGGAGAAGTAGATTGATGACTTCATGCATTGAATTAAATATTTTATATATTTATATGATGATTTGATAATTCTCATAATTTATGATGAATGTTGCTTGGATTTTGGATAATCCAATGTTTCTATCAATGACATATTGATAGGGGGAGTTTGGTTAAACTCCGGGGAGTTATGGTTAACTCCGTTAGTCATCAATTAGTTGTCATTATCAAAAAGGGGGAGATTGTTGAATCTTATATTTTGATGATAAAACTAATTGATTGTGTTTTATTGTCTAACTATGTTTTAAGTGACGTAGGTCTACTATCGATTAGAATTAGACAGTTGATGCTGAAGGAATTGACATTGCGTCGGGTGATCACGTCAGGATATTGGATGTCGAGCCAGAAATTTGGACGACAATCGACAAAAAGCTTAAGATCGCGGGCATCGGGCGAGAAGAGCGGAGTTACGCCAAGGATATCCGGTAAAGGTCAATTGCCGATTGGGCAACAAGCCACAAGAGAGGACAATGGCCGAAGAATCGGACGAAGCGCTGACTAATGACGTGCCGGACAACTGAATGTCAATTCGCGTTGTAATAACTGTCAAGATCGAAGTAGAGTTTTTATTTGTGTGCATGCAGGATTAACTACGATAACGATGAAGACGTAAAGAGAAACAAAGTGCCGGAAGACAAGTGTGATGGATCGTTGGGAGTTTGAGAGTTCGACGGAAGTCCGAAGATTCGTTGGGAGTGTTGCCGGAACTGGCCGAGAACGAGTAGGGAGCTTGCCGAAGGCTTTTCGAAAGTTTGCCGGAAGGTTCGTTGAAAGTTCACGAGCTTGCTAAGAAAGATCGGAGCTTAAAGAAGCTCGTTGGAACTCGCCAAGATCATCGTGAAGTCCAGGGCTTGCCGAGTTCGCATTGGTTTCCGAGGTTCGTCGGAAGACCGCCGAAGTTCACCTAAGCTCGCTCGGAAGAAGTCTTGACTTATCGGACTTTGTAATAGCTTAGAAAATGTCTTTAATTCCATAGTTAGCATGTTAATTTGGGTTAGGATTAGGTGTTAACCTATAACCCAAGTATGGACTAATTGGGCCCGATAACAATTTTTAGGCCGAGCTTAAGGCCCAACCAATGAGCTGAAGTGTCATATCTCGGGTGGTGGCACCACCAGACCCGGACCGTGCAAAGTGGCACCGCCAGTCTCGAGAGCCCAAGCGATGGCACCGGCTGGCTAGGCGGTGTACTGCGCCGCATGGGCAACGAGCCCGCGTGGCAACTGCTTCGGTCAAGGCGATGGCAACACCCAATACATATGATCGATAGGCGGTGGCACCACCATTTCAAATTTGGGCTCCAAATTTGAATCCTCTTGAGGCCTATAAATACCTCTCTCATTCATGGTTGAAAGGGTATCTAGAACTGAGAAAGAAAAAGGAAAAACTCTATTGAAATAGTATCAAAATCTTCCCTCTAAGCTTTAAGGGTGTTCTAGTCCAAGAGAGGGGTGAGAGGTCTTGTAAGGGTTACCTCCTAAGCCCGTCAAAAAGAGAAAGCCGTAAATCTTTGCCGTTGGAAGGAGGATAGCTAGTGGAAAAGTCACCTCAAGTGAAGAGGAATCGGGAGCGGAGGTAAGTCGTATGACCGAACCACTATAAAAACGGTTTGCATTTATATTCGTGCATTTATCTTTCTGCAAACCTTTACTTTGCTAAGTTCACTGCCCTTATCTTCTTACGTACGCTTTCAATGCAATCGAAACGGTTTTAATCGAAATATTATTCTTTTCATATGAAGTTTCCGAAACTTGTTTAAAATTATCAAAGTTTATCATATTTATCCACTGCACTAATTCACCCTCACCCCCCTCTTAGTGCCGCTCGATCCCTAGCAGAGTCAACAGTAGTAGGGTGCATAAGTAAGGGCTATGGGGAAGAAAAAAAGAGAGATAAAAGCATAATTATAAGGGTTATGAATACTATAATATTATATTATTATTTTTTTAAAGAGATTATAAATAGTAAAAAGGGGTTCTAAATACTAAGCTCATTTCTCATTTGATGTCTATATTTTCTTTAATACCTTAAATGTCTATTGTCATCATTCTTCACACATTGCCTCAGTTCTATTGTCTTCCCCTACTGTGAGGCCCCACCACTTTTGTACTACTACTTTTGCCCCCACATCGTCACTTTTGTATGTTGCCTCCACCCCACCGTGAGGCCCCATCACCATCGTAGTCTGTCTCCTTTTTACTCTTAGACTCTTTTTCTTTTTACACTCTATCATATAAAAGTGATAAGGCCTTGCAGCATGACGGATGCAGTTATGATAGAACAGAGGTGGCGAGCTACGACGAGAGATATTTAGAGTATTAGAGGAAAGGGACACTAAATAAAAAAACTTAAAACTAATGACACCTTATAAGAAAAGCTCAAACAGAACTTTTTCAAAAAAAAAATCATCCCTTTTTATGCACTATGTGTGTCTCTTTTGGGTACATATTTGTTAAGTAATTATTCAAATTAATTTACCTAACGAGTTTGGATTGTTTTGGTTAGTTAACATATTTTAAATTATCAAAACACAGAAATTCATTAATGAAAAGCCATATGATAAAAATAAAAATTACTAGTGGCTATGTTTAAGCTTGAGAATACTAATAGCAGATAAGATTTTATCAACTGTACGAGAAATCTCGTTACTTTGTTGAGAAAAATCCTCTATCCTAAATTTGTATACATAGACCTCGAATTCTACTAGTTGTAACAGGTTTTTACAATTGCATTTTTCATTTTATCATGGTATCAAAATTGTTTATCTAAGAGCAAGCTCTCTTCTCGCTGTCCGACAATAGTAATTGATCCTCACCGAGCCTTGCCACCTTCCAATAAACTGTGTTCCTCTTCTCACCTACTGCCATAGGCCACTCGTCGCTAGCGTGTCTGTTGCCGCTTCTTCCCTTCCTCTCGACCGAGGAAATCACGTTGGAAATCCACCGTTATCCTCCTCGAGCAGCACCATTGACGCGGACATTGTCCCCAACAACCAACGAGAATAACTCGGGCAGTGCATCGCGGTGCCCATTGGCTGTGGTATCTGGGAGCTTGTAGACACGAAGGACGATCTCCACCTTTACCTCGCGGTGGTCTCTCTCCTTATGTCGTAAGACCCAACTGATCTTTGCTACGACCATGGCAGACTCTGTAAGAGCATAAGATTTCTACCACCACCGATGCCTATTTTGTCCCCATGCTCCCTCTCGCTTTCTCCTCCTTATTCTCGATCTAGCAGCTCCGCACTACCGCACCCGAGGAGTGCCTTCTCCTGCTGTATCAAAAATAAGACCTTGAAAACTTGCATCAGTTATCAGAGATCCTGTGCTGCTGCATCTGCTACACAAGCACCCTCCTCCTCCCAAACGGGTGCAAGGCAACCAGCGGTCTTACATCCCTCTTTCTGCGTCTATTCCCCACAAATGCAATCTGCTGTCGTGAGCCCGACACTGACATCACCATCCTTGTGCCGAAGGCAGCAACAGTGTGCAATTTTCAGCACTGATCGACAGTTGCAATCTTTTGATCGTGAGCTGCTCTCTTCTTCTTACTCGTTGCTACTGATTCTCGATCACTGCCACGCTTCCAGGAAGCAGCGAGATTTCCTCATGCAATTGAGTGTAGCTTTGCTAGGCCTAGTCTGCACTACAATAGTGCACTAGGTGTGGCCTTTGGCGAAGCTATAACTAAGTGAGTGCAGCTTCATTGCTTCTTGCTTCACCATTTCCTGCTCCCCCACATAGCACCCTTTGGAAGAGCTCAAGCCTATTGCAGCTCCAACGCTTAATGCTGCACAAGTAATTTGTCTTCTAAGCCTCCATTTTAGGCAGCATCATCCTCCTCCTCTCCCTGCTTTTGGACCCCGCTCGAGTAGCGGGCGTGACTCTGAAGGCTTGCCACGACCAACAGATATACCTCACCCGCTTTCACTCCGATCCTGCCATGCTCCATAAGCCCAGCTACCCTCTTGTCCACCAGCCACAAGGTTGCTTCGATAGTGTCCTGAGCAGCCATCGTGGTCTTCATCAGCTTCTCCTTCAAGCTCAGCTTACTGTTTATTGTATCTAACATTGACTTTGTTCTCCTCAGCTCCTCTCTCAGCAAACCCACCTACCACTGAAGACAACGCACACCGTTCAAGGTGAAAGCTCATCTACGAACAGTGCTAGTACCAGTTGCTTTTCCAGCTTCTACCTCCAATTCTACGGTTGGATTTCTACGAAGTCGCCCCTCTCAGTCTGCTGTTGTTGCTGCTTCCTGCACTTGTCGGGGACCTTTTTCCTTTCTCCTTATAAGACTTGACAAGAACCAAGCATTAACAGACAAAGTGGGGATAGCATTTAGCTAGGATCAGCTTCATCATCTTAGGGTAAACGAAGGTGACAAACCTAAACATTCACTTCAGCTGGACCGATCCGCATGTCCTGTACTAGCCCGTAGAAGCTTTGGAGATGTCTTTTTCAATGAAGGTGCTACTTCTCCTCCGATGATTGTGATTTTCTGATCATAGGCATCACCTTCAAACCATCGACAATTGCTCATCCGAACTCCTTCTCCTGCAAAGATCTATACTGTTCAGTTATGAACTCTAAGCTCTCGGATTAGTATGCATACTCAAAATGTCTTCATAGTCTACTTCTAATGTTTCATTTATTGTTTATGTAGGTAAACATAGTGCTTCTCCATATACAAGACTTATCTTCATCAATGTTGCCACGCTAATCCCTTTCAAGTTATCTAAAGACAGTAAATATGCATCTTGGCTAGCCTAATTTACCAACCTCATATTTGGATACACTTACTAGGCTATGTCGAGTTTCTCAATTGTCCACCAAAGAATGATAAACATCCCTGAGAAATCCAATCCAAAGATATGGTTATATCAAACTATCTCATCCTCCAAGCTATTCGAGCTTATTCGGATCCGTTTTCCATTGATATCTTCATGTGTGACTCTTTAGAAGTATGGTATAAGTTGTAAACAACCTTTCACAGATCGCATGCTTAGCCTACTATTCAATATAATGAAAACATAATAAGAGAGAAGTACTATTGCTAATTATTTTGAAAATATCAAAGTTATCATCGATGATTTGGCTTTGATAGATCATTCCCTTTATGACGAAGAAGTCATAATCCATACCCTCAATGACCTAAGAGATGAGTATAAGAAATTGGCAATTGTAATTTAGGCATGCAACTCACCAACGTCATTCGAAGAACTCTATGACAAGTTGATTGACTATGAGACGTACTTGAAGCACAATGACAAGTTACTTAAACCAACCATCACAGCTCAAGTCGTGAGCAACTAGTATAAGAAGTATATCAACAAAGGTTTGGCCAAAATGACTCTTGACCCTATGGGTCCTAAACAGACTCCCTTTACTTCGCCTCCTCAACATTTCTATCAAAGTAGTAACTCCAATTCATCTTGACTTCATAACACAACAAAGAGTTGTTTGCCAATCAGATTTCTGCAAAGGACTTATCAAACTCCCTAATCCATCATGGCGGCCTCAAGCGAATCTGATGACTACACTGGCTACAAATCAACCTAATTAGATTGTGGACTCTAGCGCCTCTCATCACATTACTTTTGATCTTCAGAATTTATCTATCCACAAAACTATGACGATAATAAAGATATTATCATCTATGATGGTAAAGCAATTCCTATTGCTCATATGGTTCCACAATACTTAATTCACATATCGCAAGTTTTACACTCGATGATGTTCTATGTATACCTTACATTAAGTGAAACCTCATTTCTATTTCTTAATTCTCAAACACAATAATACTTCTATTGAATTCTTTCCTGATTCTTTTCTTATCAAGGATTTAAACACGGGGGCATCCTTGGTCCAAGGCTAGAATAGAGGCAACATTTACGAATGGTCGCTCGACCCATAAATAATCGAGCCCACTGTCACTCTTCGATTCAACTTCAATTGATGTGTGGTATCGCTGCCTTGGTCATCTCGTCCTTATCCAAAGAAAAATTACTTTCATTATTCTCTTCCCGTTTTAAATCAAGTAACTTTATAACTCATTGTAATGCTTGTCTTAACAATAAAAATCATAGACAGCCCTTTGGTACATCCTCTATATCTTGTTCTAAACTATTTAAAATTATTTATACAAATGTTTGGGGTCTTACTCCCACTATTTCTTTTGACAAATTCAGATTTTATGTCATTTTTGTATATTATTTTACTAAATACATATGGTTGTACCCTCTTCATCATAAATCTGAAGTTTTCACATTCTTTACCAACTTTAGAAAGTTGGTTAAGCACTATTTTCAATCTACCATAAAAATAGTCTACTCTGATGGTGGAGGTGAATATCATGTCTTGACATCCTATCTCTCATCTTGTAGTATACAACATCTCAAGTCTCCCCCACATACTCCTCAACTAGTTGGCTCTGCTGAACACAAATATCGGCATATAGTTGAAACCGATCTCACACTGCTACATCAGGCCTCCATGCCTCCAACCTTTTAGTCAGTAGCCTTTCAAATTATAATCTATCTTATCAATTGTATGCTTACTCCAGTCTTATAATATCAATCCTCATTTGCAATATTATTTCACAAATCTCTAAACCTTTAGGAACTCAAAGTATTTAACTATCCATGTTATCCATGGTTACGTCCCTATACCTCTCATAAGATAACATCACAATCTAAGCCTTGCGTCTTCATCGGATACTCTCTTAAACATAACGCTTTCCGATACTATAACCCTCAAACCCAACAAGTCTTTATATCATGTCACATTATTTTTGTGGAGTCTACCTTTCATTTCTACAACCATGAGTCTCCTACTGCAAGATTCTCGCAAACATTAGAGTATACCTCCTCCAGACCCTATCGATGAATTACAAATAATATTCATTCTTTCAAATTTCTTCTAATTTTGCCCATTTAGGCCATACATTCAAAAACAAATCGTCTTTACCTCCTAATAATACAACAACACCTCATAACTGATTCATGTCCGTGATGCTCCACCACCTCTACCAATAATATAACCTCACAATCCCATAGCATTTGAACATCTAATGACAACACGCTCCAAGAGTGATATTTTTAAACTATGTAAATCATTGACTTACATACTATAACAAACCTCACTTAAGACCATTGAGCCCACCACATTCACTCAAGCCCAAAAATCTCTTATCATGCAAATCCATGTGTGAAGAATATATATTACTCATATGTAATAATACAAAACAAATATCTTTCAATTAAGAAACAATAATTAGATACATTCGAATCTCTTTATTAAACCCATAATAATCAATCTCCGAGTTTGGCCACCACTAAAGGCCGACATTGGATGTTAATAATGCTTTTGATTAACTAAAGATGTCTTTATACAAACCTCCTGGTTTCCTCCATCCTTAGATCCAAGACATGTTTGCAAACTATAAAAGCTATTTATGGACTTCATCAAGCTCCAAGAGCTTGGTACAATGAACTTGGCTTGACTTCAATTGTCTTATCAACTCTAAGTCATGATAAATTTATTTCTACGATTTAGAAGGCATATATCTTCTAGTATATTGTAGATGACATTATCATAAATTCTTATAAATCCGATATTCATAAGCATTATCGAATTCTCTAAATAAATATCTAAAGTAAAGCAATAATTAGATTTTATTTATTATCAACGATAAAATACAATCAATAATCACATATGTGATGAAAATTATAAATTGACAAACTATTACTGCCTCACCCGTCAATCTTATTCTATTATGCATTGGTCTGCATTTAAAGGGACCCTCAATCATGGTCTCTTTCTCATGAAACACTCTCCACTTCATCTCCATGTTTTTATCAATTTGATTGGTTGACAAAATATTAGTCCCTTAATTAAACTAAAGTCAATACCGAAAGTCATTGCCACCATTGATTAATTTAACTTTCAAATTTGCTCAAAATCAAATTCAAAATACCTATCTGATCAATCCAAATGTTGTTCTAATTTTTTATCCGACATTATGATTTTTCACAATAATGATTGATAAACAGAGATATATTCAAAAAACCATATTATATTGGCTCAAAATCCTTATAGGAGCACCATCAAATGATAAAGCGTAAATTTGTTCATTGTTAAAGAAATCTCGCTAGTTTGTTGAGATCAATCCTTCCTCTTAAACTATAAATATACCTTTCTAAGTTGATATTAAATAAATTGCATTTTTCATTCCTCTATTACGATTTCAGTTAAGAAATCTTATGTACTATCAAACACTGTAGATATATTTGAGATTTGGTAATTTAAAATTGATGTTATTATTACTTTATTTTTTAGCAATTGATCTATCAAAATAGATACTAAAAGTATTAATAAAATACTAAGATATCACTTGGAATAAAACAATGTAGATTTGGTATGCAAAACCTTAAGCTTTGTTCATAGGACAAAAATGTAATTTTTGCTTCAAATTCCCTTCTTCCTTATACCTTGCACAATCTGCAAAAACAAACAAAACAGCACAGTTTATCCACAAAGGATAGTACGACGCACCCCACCATTATCTCGTGGCCTTCAAAGCCTCCCCTGTGACCGTCCAATCCGGACAACCCCGGTCACGGGCCCTGTATCCCACCACTATATGTATAGCCACCGATGCCTCTGCCAATGGCCAACAGCCACAGAGAGAGAGAGAGAGAGAGAGAGAGAGAGAGAGAGAACGATGGAGTGGAAGCTGAGGAACATGGCGTTGGCAATGGCGGTGGTCCTGGCATGGCGTGCACCACGGAGATGGGGGCGGTGGCGGCCAGAGCTTGTGCACGCTGGATGCGATGCAAGCCGTGCATCAGCACGGTGAAAAGCCGACGGCAGCCCAGCGACGCCCTGCGCAGCATCAAGCCGTGCCCTGCCTCTGCTCCTACAGAACTCCAATCTGCTGCGCTCGGCATCGCCCCAACGCTTTGCGGCACATGGCTGCGCCCCAGCAGTGCTGAGATCGCTGCAACCCCATTGATGCTTGGTGCGTCTGTGGTGTTTAGGGTTATCGCTTGCGAATGTGTTTGTCTTGTGTACCATGTCACGTCGTAGTAGTGCATCTTTTTCTTCCTTCGCCTGAGAACTAACCACATGTTGCTGATCCGGTTATGAGTACATACCGATCGAACAAATGCATCAAATGAATGACAACGAAACGCTAATTTAAAGAAGTTACGTTAAATCTGAAACATATATACTCAAGTCATAAAACGAAATCTTTGCAACCATTCGTGTTGATGTAATCACTCAAAATATGGCCAATTCCATGAAAAAAGACCACCAAAATGCATGTGAAACTGGACGGCCAAAAGTCTTTTTAGATTGTAATCTCATGCTAAGAGCGCAGCTTTGATACCATAAGCGTAAGTTTATTTCTAGACTAATGAAAAAACTGAATTATAGACTTATGGCTTATTTCCAGACTATTTTTAAAATACATCTATATTTTAATTATTAAAGTTTGTTTTATTAAATAATGTTAATTTGCATTAAGGATTGGTAATTTTTGTTTCTTACATTTGGCTCGAGATCAACTCGCGCCGAAGCCGAGATAGAGATCATATCACCTCTCAAGCGCCTTTACTGGAGATTGGACGCTACTTGGCACTGATCACGGATGCAAGTCTCATATACCACCTCACCTTTGCTGGAATATGAAATAGCGGAAAAGAATAATGCCCATTAGAGTAGTCTTTTTTGAGCTGAGATCCGTCCATGCACCTCCACTGTTATTGCACCTCCTCCTTGCAAGCCCTACCAAAAGACAATCAAACATGAGCGGAAACAAGACGTCTGACACGATGCCCATACCTGCTTGCTAGAGCCCCGCGGATACCTAATTTTGTCGATGAGCTTCCAGGACAGGTGATTTCCGCCAGATAGGAGGTTGATCACCAGAGTGTCTGGTCTTTTTTCTTTTTTTTTAGCAGATCAAGATGATGTGCCATGGAGAAACACCTAACTCATAATCTAATAAGAAAAGTCGATCATATCATACCACATCTGATACTAGCTTCAGTCTCTTGATGTATACGACAATAAAGTTTGCAAGTTCAGCATTATGTTTGGTAGTCATAAAGTCACAATGGTCATCTGGGTTGGAGTTGCAGTCTCTTGATGTGTCGCACATCGGAGGAAGGGGAAACGTTTATTCCATGCTTTACGGTAAATAAGTTGTTCCTTGAATAATCGATCGAGTCTACTCATTCAATATAACTTATATATGCCAAGCCATTTATTCTAAAAATATAGGGACATTTATAAAAATACAATGAAGGAAGTACCACTTTGTAATAATATAACATCAATGCTTTGAGTTTTATGTTGAACTATTGATATCATCAATATTTTACTTTCAATATTGACATATCTATTGTTCACATATAATCATTATGGAGGATTGATACCATCCTTGTGGAGCAGTGTTAATACCTTTGGGTATAAAACACTAAACGATCAAAATGCAGATATCATCAACCCCATCACATAATTATTCAAAATAGATTCTCCTTTGGGATTATCTAAATCTCCTAATTATGTGTGCCATTTGAATATTATTTTTCTTTAATGTCATTTAGGACCAATCCCATAGTGTATTTTATAGATTATTGGTCTAGGTCACTTTGGTGATACGTAAGACCAATACAAAAATATAAAATATAAAAATATCTTATGAATGATAAGACTTTAATGTAATTTATATCTCATAAGTCTATCATTCCAGGCTACTTTGGCAGCTACTGATCAGATAAAACTTAAGAAAATAAATTACAAATATTTATCAAATTTCTTTAATATCATTTAGGATCAATTCCATAATGTATTTTATAAATTATTGGTCTAGGTCACTTTGGTGGCTACAAGACCAATACAAAAATATAAAATACAATCTAAAATATTCTATAAATGACAAAACTTTTATTGTAATTAAATGTATCTCATAAGCTTATCATCCCAGGCCACTTTGGCGATCTTCGAGTCGAGATAAAACTTAGGAAGATGAATTACAAATAATATTCACTAAATTTCTTTAATTCAATTTATGCTAAACAATTCAATAATACAACAACAACCATAATGATTATTGAATATTCATAAGCATAAATAAAATTCATATGATAACTATAATCATGATAACACATAAATCATGAAAAACTATTATGTGAAAATCAACTATCATTTCACAATTTCAAATATATACATATGAATAATCAAACAAATATCCAAGAACAATAATTAGATATTATTTATAACTTACAATCAATAATACATATATATTGATTAGCATAAAGAAAACTCATATGATAACTATAATCATGATACCACATAAATCATGAAAAACTTTTATGTGAAAGATAACTGTCATTTCATAATTTCAAATAAATACATATAAATAACTAAATAAATATCCAAAAACAATAATTAGATTTTATTTATAAAATACAATCAATAATTCATATGAGAAAATTATAAAAGAACTATTATGCCAATCAATCTTATTTAATTGGATAAGCCCATAATTGGGTTAACTATTAGCCCAATTAAACTAGTCGATCAAATCAAATATTGATTAAAATTTAATCCTTTCTAAATTTGATCAAAATCAAATTCAAAATACAATCATGATCAAATTTAATTATTTTTGATCAATTTTAATAATTAAGGATATAAATAAAAAATTCTCAATTTCATAAGGATAAAATTGTAAATATATTGTGAGGATTAAACTTTAATTTTTCATATTAATAAAGGAAAAACTATCAAAATACTAAAAGTATTAATAAAATCGAAGGGTAAAAGCGTAATTTGGCAAAACCTTAACCAAGGACAAAAATGTAATTTTTGCCAAAACCCTTCTTCCCTCTGCCGCCACTGCGCGTCTGCCCGGCCCATGTCTTGCTTGACTGTCGCCTCATGGGCGGGCATTACTGCTGTGGCGCCTTGCCGCTTGAGTCGCCGCCTAAGCGCGGCTTTGCCACGCGCGATACCTCGCCACGCGAGTCGCTGCGTCTGCGCCTTGTGGCCAACGGCGCTGCTACCAGCGTCTTGTTATGCCGCTAACGACCGGGCGACGTTGCGCTTCCCTCATTTGCCTTGCCCGTGGCATCGGCTGCCAGTAGCGCCGCTTCGCAATAATCTGGCTCTCTTTCCAACGTATCGCCCCGCCGCTATGCGCGGCGCTGCGTGTCTTGTGATGCCGCTATGCAGCGGTGACGCGCGCTCGCCAGACGGCTTATGTGCTCATGTTATTGTATCGCCGCCGTCGCGGCTATGCGCTCAGCGTGGGCTGGCCATTTATGCGATCGCATCCGCGGGGTTACCGCCTCGTCGGCCAATCTATGCCGATTCTGCGGTGCGGTCGCCGCGACCCGCTTACGGCCAGTCTGCCCAGACAAGGTTGTGCAACACCAACAACGATCGTCGTTGTTTCCTTAATATCGCCGACAAGCAGATGATAAACCACGACAATAAACCAAAATCGATAGGAATACAGATTTGGTAAAATTCGGATCAAACATCGTAAATCAGAAACAACAGATCTAAAGTTTTGATTTCAAGAACCTAGGCTCTGATACCAATTGTAAGCATAAAAATCTTTAATCATGTTTCTGTAATGCGAAAAACTTTAATGCTAGGATCGAAATCAAAGAACAATAGATTTATTTTTACGATGTGTACCTTTGATGCCATCCGCAAAGAAAGGAGGAAAGATCTGAATACCTTTCTTAGATCCAGCGCTGCGCTTCTGCAAGGAGAACTAGACTCCTCCTCTCTTCCTATCCTTTCACAGGACCACTTTGTAATTGATGGCTCGAGGGAGATTGAGAGGAGAGCGTAATCTCTCAATCTATGTCTATGAAATATTTTCTTTTATGCAACTCTTAGATGCATCTGTGTTGCTAATCTTTCTGTAACTCTTAGATGCTACATGTTGCTTCTCACACACGACACACATAAAGTCCCCTAAGGTCTGTCTAGTTATAAAGCGAAGCGAGGGTCTAGGATAAGTTATTAGGGAGTTCCTTCCATCAAGGGCATCCCCTAAGGTATCCTCCAAAATATGGACTTCTTTTCATTGGCGAAATCGATATCGAATCCAATTAGTTACATCATATATCTTATCCGATTATAACGGGCCACATAATCTAACATTCTCCCACTTGGCCCATTACATCATATATCTTATCCCATCTCCCGCAGTTGATCGGTCCTCTCCTGGTCGAGAGGAGGACCGAGGAGGGGCTGAAGCTGGAGAGAGCTAGTGGCATCTTCTTGCCACTGTTGGAGCCTCGATCGGGAGATGGGATTCAAGAACAGAGGGCACATGTTCGAGTGATGGGTACTTAGAGCAAGCGGAGGAGGCTGCTCGGATGTTTCCGGAGAAGTGGTCGCTTTGATTCGGTGTCTTCGGCGCCTTCTAGATAACGCCGGAACGTGGACCCACAGCGAGTTGGGTCCACCGTCAATTTGGGATGTGGGACCCATTACTGGCAGCGGTTGATTTAACCACCCGTTCCCGAACCGGGTGTCACCGTTATCGGTCGATCTAGCCCTGAACCGGTGGGTCCCCCTTATCGAATTTGGAATCGGAATCGGTTTTCATTCCGATTATGAACTGATGCGGTCTATTTTAATTTATTGTTACTTTTAATTTTTTTAAAACATCTCTCTTAGTAGTCGTTTCTTTAAGTTATTGAAAGATACATAATAAGGGAATTTAATCATTTATTTTTTTTATTTTTTGATATGTTTGGAATCGAATTGGTTTTGGTTATGATTGTAGAAGATTCTAAGAACCAAACCGTTAGAAATTGATTCTGGTTCAATTAATAACCATCGAACACCTAATTCGATTTTGATTCAAATTGAATCATGATCGAATCCATATTTATAGCATTTATCGTTGCATAAAAATAAATAAATTAATAAATAAATAATTTGTTCCTACTATCTTTTTGAAAGAAAGTTACGTAACGCTTCACTTTCAAGTAATACTTAAAAAAGTAATTATTACCTATATTTTTGTATAAAACTTTTTATGGGATAATTTATTGAAAAGACTATCTCGTTTTGTCTTTTCTCTTAAGATACTCTTACTTTTCGAGTTTCTCATTGGAGATTATTATTTATAACTCTATTTTTATTATTTACAACCCCATGTTAAAAATTTTAAATATTTTTAAATTATTCCTATGAATACTTGGTATCAGATGAGATCGACAATGGTGGAGAGGGGAGAATTGGTGATAGAAATCATAAGCTAAGGGCAACGAGTAATTGGGAGAGTTTGTAGGGTACGTAGGCTGGTCAGTTAGGGGCAACAATCAATGACAAGGAGCAGTGTGGGACAAGCTAGGGGCGATGATCAACAATAGCGAGTGACGGGGAGAGTCAACAACAACAGCATACATAGGTGGCAAAGATGATGGGGAGTAAGAACGATTACAAGGAGCAAAGGGGATAAGTTGTGAGTGGTGATTGATGACAATAAGTGGTGGGGAGAGTCTAATGTGAGTAATGACATTATGCAGTGGATGGTAGGCTAGGGCAGTGATCAACGATAACAAGCAATAAGGGGAGTCAGTGGTAACATGTATAAATTGTAGGGAGCAACGAGGACCAAGCTAAGGGTGACAATCGATAGCGTAGAACTATGGGGGTAGGCTAGGGGCGGTGATCAACGGCAACGATTGATGGGAAGAGTTTGTTGAATCTCAGATTTTGATGATGAAACTAATTGATTGTGTTTTATTGTCTAATTACGTTTTGAGTGACGTAGGTCTACTATCGATCAGGATTAGATAGTTGACGTTGGAGGAATTAACGTTGCGCCGGGTGATCACGTCAGGATATTGGATGTCGAGCCGAAGGTTCGGTCGACAATCGGCAGAAGGCTTCGTACGTCGAGCATCGGGTTAAGAAGAGCGGAGTTGCGCAAAGGATATCGGGGTTGCGAAGGTCAACCGCCGATTGGGCAACAAGCCGCAAGAGAGGACGATGTGCCGAAGAATCAGAAGAAGCGCCGACCAATGACGTGCCGGGCAACTGAATGTCAATTCGCGTTGTAATAACTGTCTAGATCGAAGTAGAGTTTTTGTTTGTGTGTGCAGGATTAACTACGGTAACAATGAAGACGTAAAGCGAAACAAGTGCCGGAAGATAAGTGTGATGGATCGTTAGGAGTTCGAGAGTTCGACGGAAGTCTGAAGATTCGTTGGGAGTGCTGCCGGAACTGGCCGAGAACGAGTAGGGAGCTTGCCGAAGGCTTTTCAGAAGTTTATCGGAAGGTTCGTCGAAAGTTCATAGAGCTTGCCAAGAAAGATCGGAGCTTGCCAAAGAAGCTCGTTGGAACTCGCCAAGATCATCGTGAAGTCCAGAAGCTTGCCGGGAATCTACAGAATGGTTTCCGAGGGTTCGTCGGAAGACCGTCGGAAGCTCGCCGGAAAAAGTCTTGACTTGTCAGACTTTGTAATAGCTTAGAAAATATCTTTAATTTCGTAGTTAGCATGTTAATTTAGGTTAGGATTAGGTGTTAATCCTATAACCCAAGTAGGGGCCAATTGGGCCTGATAATGGACTGGATTGGGCCGAGTTTAAGGCCCAACCAGTGAGCCGGAAGTGTTTGGCGGTGGCACCGCAAGACTGGGTCGGTGGCACCGCCCAGGACCCAAGAGCCCAAGCGGTGGCACCACCGGGCTGGGCGGTGGAACCGCCACTGGGCAGCAAGCCCAAGCGGTGGCATCGTCAGGCGGCGGTGCACTTGATACACTATCGATGACATCGATAGGCGATGGCACCGCCAGCACCGGGAAAACCAAAAGTGATTCAAATTTAAGCTCCAAATTTAAATCCTCTTGAAGCTTATAAATACCTCTCTCATTCATGGTTAAAAGGGTGTCTAGAACTGAGAAAGAAAAAGGGAAAAATCTGTTGAAATAATATCAAAATCTTCCCTCTAAACTTTAAGTGTGTTCTAGTCTAAGAGAGAGGTGAGAGGCCTTGTAAGGGTTACCTCCTCAGCCCGTCAAAAGGAGAGAGCTGTAAGGGAGTTGATCATCGCCCGTTGGAAGGAAGATAGCTAGTGGAAAAGCCTGTGGCTTTAAGTGAAGAGGAATCGGGAGTGGACGTAGGTCGTATGACCGAACCACTATAAAAATGGTTTACGTTTATGTTTGTACATTTATCTTTCTGCAAACCTTTACTTTCCTAAGTTCACTGCCCTCATCTTTTTACGTACGCTTTCAATGCAATCGAAATGGTTTTAATCGAAACATTATTCTTTTCGTACGAAGTTTTCGAAACTTATTTAAAATCGTCGAAGTTTATCGTATTTATCCACTGCATTAATTCACCCCCTCTTAGTACCGCTTGATCCCTAACAATTGGTATCAGAGCCTCGTTATTTCTCTTTCGGATTCACACCTATGAGAAATGACTCTTAACGACTTTCAAGAGGGTTTTTCGATTGTTCATCCTCTGTTCTTTAACGGATCGGAGCACATATTGAAAAACTCGAATGAGAGTTTTCTTAATTTCTCAAGATTTAAACTTATGAAATATTATTGAAAATGACTTTCAACTTTCCTCTAAACCGACGAACGAATGGTTGAACTTAGAGAAATTTTTTTTTCTTTAAATGCAAAGACTATGAATGTCGTATTTTGCGCTTTGGACAAGAACGAGTTCAATCAGATTTCTATGTGCGAAACAACTTTTGAAATTTGGCGAACACTTGAAATCACGCACGAGGGAACTAGTAAAGTCAAAGACTCGAAAGTAAACCTCTTATTGCATGATTTTGAGCTCTTTCGAATGAAACCAAGCGAGTCTATCGGCAACATGTAAACCCGTTTCACGGATATCATTAATAACTTGAAAAGTCTTGGTAAATATTTTTTGAATTTTGAACTCACTAACAAGATCTTAAGATCCCTTCCAAAAGGGTGGGATCCAAAACTAACCGCAATACAAGAGACTAAAAATTTAAATATTTTTCTATTGGAAGAATTAATCGGGTCATTAATGACCTATGAAATGACACTCTTGAAACATTTTGAACTCGATGAACACATGAACCACCTTCCAAAGAACAGGAAGGATTTGGAACTCCAGACTATAAAATGCTACTTGAGTGATGACTCAAGTGATGAGGACAATGAAGAGGACATTAAACTTTTAATAAATCTTAATAAGTTTATTAAATAAAAATCTAAAAATAAAAATGAACTTGAACCGAGAATGAGGCCAAAGAAGAGGAAGGCACCCAAGGACAAATTAAGAACTTCCAAAGGTGAAATGGCAAATTGGGCTTTGATAGGCTTCGTCAACGAGGTAAGTATCTCACCCGAAATGCTTTTACTTTTGCTTTATAAAATTACATAATTCTTTCATGAGTTGCTTAATATAGTTGGTAGGAATTTTTTTTTATGTTTGTTTTTTTTTTAATTAAAAATATGAATGATGATTGTATGTTGTGCGATAATGTATGTACGCCTAATAGAACTAATCCATGCATGTATCTTGATAAGTTACATTGGTTTTTTTTTCTAAACATGATGCTTGACTATTTTATATCATGCATGAGTTTTTGAAGTAATGTTGATTTGAAACTCTATGTTTTGGATTAACGTGTTTTTGGATTAATCGTTCTCATGACCAATTAAGATGACATAATGCATGAACACCTAAAAAGATGAATTCCATGTATGCTTTTTCATATCGATTTTTAATTTTAAACATGATACATATCTATGAATGGATTTCGTCAAAGTCTTTTGATAATGGATGTTTGTATCATGCTTATGATTTGAATATCTCTATATTGGATTAATGGGTCTTAATCGTTTTTATAATGAAATCATTTCTAAATATAATGATGCTTTTGATTTAAAATAAGATGTATTGTTTTTTACACAAAAGTTCAATTATCATGATAATCGTATAATTCATGATAATTCTTGCACACCAGATATGATTAAAAGATAGAAACAAGCATATTAATGATTTTATTTTTATATGAAAATTTGAACATGCTCAACTTAATTGAAACACATAAAAAGAGGGAAAGTAAAATGTATTATCATGATGAATCAAGTCTTTTGCTTAATGATAATCCATATATATTTTTAATCATTTTTATGATAATTTTTTTTGATGACGTATCATATTTTTGGTCTTGATGACAAAACGTGTGTTTTGATTTTATACATGAAACACATTATCATGATAAAGTGAATCTCTTGAATCGAATCTTTTAGAAAATGCCACATGCTTAATGTGATTCGATGATCTTTGTGAAAAAATTTATCTTTTCATCTTGAATGTTGATATTTGTTTTTATTAAGGGCAAATGCATGGTTATAAGAAGCAAATTGCATATAAAAACAAAATGCAATCCTCTATCTCAATCTTATTAATTTTTTTATAGGAAATTCATGAATACATGCTTATCATGTATGAATTTATTGAATGTGATTTTGAGGATGATTCCGGATTTGACAAATGCTTGATTCGTATTTATGATATAAGATACATTTAAAAAAAAATGAATCATGCTTCAATCATGTTATATCTTCCTTAATTCATTTTGTTCTCCTATATTTCCTTTTTATTTACCATAGAGGCGAACCTTCTAAATGAATTATGAAATTGATGATTTGATAATAAGTGTTTATCAAAATTCTATTTATCATTTTGCAATATCTAAAAAGTTGATAATCACTTCATTCATGTTATGAATCTTGAAAATATTTTTGATTTGATTAGGAGTTTCGAGTTGACAAAATGAGTTTGAATGATTTTATGACTCCTCTCTTAATCACTTGAAATCTTGACTTTGAATTCTTGAATTGAGATATTTTTGCGAATCAAAATATTTTCCTCTATGATTGCTTCTTTTTATCATTTATCAAAGCGAAGAATAATTCAAGTTTATATCATTTGTGAATCTCATAAACTATGTTAATGATTTTGATGATTTGAACTTGAATGAGCTTTATCATAATACAAGTCTTGATATCTTGATATTTGATATTTGGAATTCCTATGCATGAATCAAGTGGTTTTGCACTCAAATGAATCACTTATCGACATTTATGATTGTGATATATTTTATCCTTCAGATGTGATCTTGTTGGCTTGAAATACTTTTTTGGAATTTTTGGCATGATTTCTTTGCCTTATGTGATAATTAAAAATTGATATAAAAGAAAATTTCCTTTATGATGAATCCAAGAATCATGACTTGATCTATGAGAATGATATGTTTTTATGTATCATAATTCTTGGTTGTATATCCTTTATCATGAATTGAAAATTGATGATAAAAAAAATATTTGTGAATCATGATTTTGATTTCTCAGAACTATATATTTAGAATTTGTTTTAAAATCATGATCTTGATCTTGATAAAAAGAATAATTATAAAGCAAGAATGACATCCCTTGGTATTGATCTTTGTTGATTTTTCATATTGATATCCTTCGTGACTTGATTTTTTTACATTTTTGCCTTGTATGCATCATGTGATAACTAATATATATTTTGATGCAAATATATTTAAAAGTGAATGTAAAGAAAACTTTGTATATCCTCCCTTATTTTTGAGAATGATAAAGGAAGAGAAAAATTGCTAGCTTCAAGCAAAATTACTAGCATGAAGCAAAATTACTAGCATGGAGAAAACTTGCTAGCTTGAGTATCACAAGAAAAAATGACAAAAGTAGCTAGCTGCAAAGAATTACAATCTTGCAATCAAAAGAGAAGCAAAGAAGTGCTATCTTAAAAGAAGCAAAATGCAAAACTTAGAAAATTTGCATTCCTACACTTGCCATGTTTCTATGCTCGTATGTTATAATTTTTTGCTTGCATATTTAAAGTGATGAAATGCTTATATAAATTGATTGTATATCACAAAGGAAGAAAAGAAAGTACAACTTGCACATCTTTGAATACAATTTGCTTGCACTTTTTAAAGGAACATAGAAAAACTTGTTATCATGAACACAATTACAACAAGTGCTATCTTGCCTATCATGAGAAACTTGCCATGATGTATGTTGAATATTCTAATTGATAGCTAGTATGATTGTAAAATTTGTATATCTTTTAAACTAGCTATGATGCAACTTCTCCTTTTTGTTGATGACATAGGGGGAGAAGTAGATTGATGACTTCATGCATTGAATTAAATATTTTATATATTTATATGATGACTTGATAATTCTCATAATTTATGATGAATGTTGCTTGGATTTTGGATAATCCAATGTTTCTATCAATGACATATTGATAGGGGGAGTTTGGTTAAACTCCGGGGAGTTATGGTTAACTCCGTTAGTCATCAATTAGTTGTCATTATCAAAAAGGGAGAGATTGTTGAATCTTATATTTTGATGATAAAACTAATTGATTGTGTTTTATTGTCTAACTATGTTTTGAGTGACGTAGGTCTACTATCGATCAGAATTAGACAGTTGATGCTGAAGGAATTAACATTGCGTCGAGTGATCACGTCAGGATATTGGATGTTGAGCCGGAAATTCAGACGACAATCGACAAAAAGCTTCGTACGTCGGGCATCGGGCCGAGAAGAGCGGAGTTACGCCAAGGATATCGGGGTTGCAAAGGTCAACTGCCGATTGGGCAACAAGCCACAAGAGAGGACAATGTGCTGAAGAATCGGACGAAGCGCTGACTAATGACGTGCCGGGCAACTGAATGTCAATTCGCATTGTAATAACTGTCTAGATCGAAGTAGAGTTTTTATTTGTGTGCATGCAGGATTAACTATGATAACGATGAAGACGTAAAGAGAAACAAAGTGCCGGAAGACAAGTGTGATGGATCGTTGGGAGTTTGAGAGTTCGACGGAAGTCCGAAGATTCATTGGGAGTGTTGCCGGAACTGGCCGAGAACGAGTAGGGAGCTTGCCGAAGGCTTTTCGAAAGTTTGCTGGAAGGTTCGTTGAAAGTTCACAGAGCTTGCTAAGAAAGATCGGAGCTTGCCAAAGAAGCTCGTTGGAACTCGCCAAGATCATCGTGAAGTCCTGGGGCTTGCCGGGAGTTCACAGATTGGTTTCCGAGGGTTCGTCGGAAGACCGTCAGAAGTTCACCGGAAGCTCGTTGGAAGAAGTCTTGACTTATCGGACTTTGTAATAGCTTAGAAAATATCTTTAATTCCATAGTTAGCATGTTAATTTGGGTTAGGATTAGGTGTTAATCCTATAACCCAAGTAAGGACTAATTGGGCCCGATAACGGACTGGTTTTGGCCGAGTTTAAGGCCCAACCAATGAGCTGGAAGTGTCTGGCGGTGGCACCGCCATACTGGGGTGGTGGCACCACCCAGGACCCGAGCCCAGCATGCTTTGCGCCAGTCCCGAGAGCTGCGATGGCACCGGCTGGCTAGGCGGTGGTACCGCCGTTGGGCAACGAGCCCAGGCGGTGGCACTGTCAGGCTGGGCGATGGCAACACCCAGTACACTGTCAGTGACAGACTAATAGGCGGTGGCACCATCAGCACCGGGAAAACCAAAAGTGATTCAAATTTGGGCTCTAAATTTGAATCCTCTTGAGGCCTATAAATACCTCTCTCATTCATGGTTGAAAGGGTGTCTAGAACTGAGAAAAAAAAAAAGAAAAACTCTATTGAAATAGTATCAAAATTTTCCCTCTAAGCTTTAAGGGTGTTCTAGTCCAAGAGAGGGGTGAGAGGTCTTGTAAGGGTTACCTCCTAAGCCCGTCAAAAAGAGAGAGCTGTAAGGGAGTTGATCCTCGCCCGTTGGAAGGAGGATAGCTAGTGGAAAAGCTGGTGGCCTCAAGTGAAGAGGAATCGGGAGCGGACGTAAGTCGTATGACCGAACCACTATAAAAACGGTTTGCATTTATATTCATGCATTTATCTTTCTGCAAACCTTTACTTTGCTAAGTTCACTGCCCTTATCTTCTTACGTACGCTTTCAATGCAATCGAAACGGTTTTAATCGAAATATTATTCTTTTCATATGAAGTTTCCGAAACTTATTTAAAATTATCGAAGTTTATCATATTTATCCACTGCACTAATTCACCCCCACTCCCCTCTTAGTGCTGCTCGATCCCTAACAGAGTCAACAGTAGTAGGTTGCATAAGTAAGGGCTATGGGGAAGGAAAAAAAGAGATAAAAGCATAATTATAAGGGTTATGAATACTATAATATTATATTATTATTTTTTTAAAGAGATTATAAATAGTAAAAAGGGGCTCAAAATACTAAGCTCATTTCTCATTTGATGTCTATATTTTCTTTAATACCTTAAATGTCTATTGTCATCATTCTTCACACATTGCCTCCGTTCTATTGTCTTCCCCTGCTGTGAGGCCCCACCACTTTTGTACTACTACTTTTGCCCCCCACATCGTCACTTTTGTATGTTGCCTCCACCCCACCGTGAGGCCCCATCACCATCGTAGTCTTGTCTCCTTTTTACTCTTAGACTCTTTTTCTTTTTACACTCTATCATATAAAAGTGATAAGGCCTTGCAGCATAACGGATGCAGTTATGATAGAACAGAGGTGGCGAGCTACGACGAGAGATATTTAGAGTATTAGAGGAAAGGGACACTAAATAAAAAAAACTTAAAACTAATGACACCTTATAAGAAAAGCTCAAACAGAACTTTTTCAAAAAAAAAAATCATCCCTTTTTATGCACTATGTGTGTCTCTTTTGGGTACATATTTGTTAAGTAATTATTCAAATTAATTTACCTAACGAGTTTGGATTGTTTTGGTTAGTTAACATATTTTAAATTATCAAAACACAGA
This sequence comes from Musa beccarii, assembly GCA_024322285.1. Taxonomy (NCBI): domain Eukaryota; kingdom Viridiplantae; phylum Streptophyta; class Magnoliopsida; order Zingiberales; family Musaceae; genus Musa; species Musa beccarii. The sequence goes on along the minus strand of CM044395.1, from coordinate 41,039,702 downwards.
AATTCATTAATGAAAAGCCATATGATAAAAATAAAAATTACTAGTGGCTATGTTTAAGCTTGAGAATACTAATAGCAGATAAGATTTTGTAACTGTACGAGAAATCTCGTTACTTTGTTGAGAAAAATCCTCTATCCTAAATTTGTATACATAGACCTCGAATTCTACTAGTTGTAACAGGTTTTTACAATTGCATTTTCCATTCTATCATGATATCAAAATTGTTTATCTAAGAGCAAGCTCTCTTCTCGCTGTCCGACAATAGCAATTGGTCCACCTTGCCACCTTCCAAGAAACTGTGTTCCTCTTTTCACCTACTGCCATAGGCCACTCGTCGCTAGTGTCTGTTGCCGCTTCTTCCCTTCCTCTCGACCGAGGAAATCACGTTGGAAATCCACCGTTATCTTCCTCGAGCAGCACCATTGACGCGGACATTGTCCCCGACAACCAACGAGAATAACTCGGGCAGTGCATCGCGGTGCCCATTGGCTGTGGGATCTGGGAGCTTGTAGACACGAAGGACGATCTCCACCTTTACCTCGCGGAGGTCTCTCTCCTTATGTCGTAAGACCGAACTGATCTTTGCTACGACCATGGCAGACTCTGTAAGAGCATAAGATTTCTACCACCACCGATGCCTATTTTGTCCCCACGCTCCCTCTCGCTTTCTCCTCCTTATTCTCGATCTAGCAGCTCCGCACTACCGCACCCGAGGAGTGCCTTCTCCTGCTGTATCAAAAATAAGACCTTGAAAACTTGCATCAGTTATCAGAGATCCTGTGCTGCTGCATCTGCTACACAAGCACCCTCCTCCTCCCAAACGGGTGCAAGGCAACCAGCGGTCTTACATCCCTCTTTCTGCGTCTATTCCCCACAAATGCAATCTGCCGTCGTGAGCCCGACACTGACATCACCATCCTTGTGCCGAAGGCAGCAACAGTGTGCAATTTTCAGCACTGATCGACAGTTGCAATCTTTTGATCGTGAGCTGCTCTCTTCTTCTTACCCATTGCTACTGATTCTCGATCACTGCCACGCTTCCAGGAAGCAGCGAGATTTCCTCATGCAATTGAGTGTAGCTTTGCTAGGCCTAGTCTGCACTACAATAGTGCACTAGGTGTGGCCTTTGGCGAAGCTATAACTAAGTGAGTGCAGCTTCATTGCTTCTTGCTTCACCATTTCCTGCTCCCTCACATAGCACCCTTTGGAAGAGCTCAAGCCTATTGCAGCTCCAACGCTTAATGCTGCACAAGTAATTTGTCTTCTAAGCCTCCATTTTAGGCAGCATCATCCTCCTCCTCTCCCTGCTTTTGGACCCCGCTCGAGTAGCGGGCGTGACTCTGAAGGCTTGCCACGACCAACAGATATACCTCACCCGCTTTCACTCCGATCCTCTCTCTTCTGCCATGCTCCATAAGCCCAGCTACCCTCTTGTCCACCAGCCACAAGGTTGCTTCGATAGTAGCCTGAGCAGCCATCGTGGTCTTCATCAGCTTCTCCTTCAAGCTCAGCTTACTGTTTATTGTATCTAACATTGACTTTGTTCTCCTCATCTCCTCTCTCAGCAAACCCACCTACCACCGAAGACAACGCACACCGTTCAAGGTGAAAGCTCATCTACGAACAGTGCTAGTACCAGTTGCTTTTCCAGCTTCTACCTCCAATTCTACGGTTGGATTTCTACGAAGTCGCCCCTCTCAGTCTGCTGTTGTCGCTGCTTCCTGCACTTGTCGGGGACCTTTTTCCTTTCTCCTTATAAGACAAGAACCAAGCATTAACAGACAAAGTGGGGATAGCATTTAGCTAGGATCAGCTTCATCATCTTAGGGTAAACGAAGGTGACAAACCTAAACATTCACTTCAGCTGGACCGGGATCCGCATGTCCTGTACTAGCCCGTAGAAGCTGAAGTAGTTGGAGACGTGTTTTTCAATGAAGGTGCTACTTCTCCTCCGATGATTGTGATTTTCTGATCATACGCATCACCTTCAAATCATCGATAATTGCTCACCCGAACTCCTTCTCCAACAAAGATCTATACTGTTCTGTCATGAACTCTAAGCTCTTGGATCAGTATGCATACTCAGAATGTCTTCATAGTCTACTTCTAATGTTCCAGTTATTGTTTCTGTAGGTAAACATAGTGCTTCTCCATATACAAGACTTATCTTCATCAATGTTGTCACGCTAATCCCTTTCAAGTTATCTAAAGACAGTAAATATGCATCTTGGCTAGCCTAATTTACCAACCTCATATTTGGATATGACTTACTAGGCTATGTCGACGGCTCTCTCAATTGTCCACCAGCAATGATAAACATCCCCGGAGAATCCAATCCAGTACCAAATCCAGCTCATAAACTATGGTTATATCAAACTATCTCATCCTCCAAGCTATTCGAGCTTCAGTTGCTGGATCCGTCGCACCATTGATATCTTCATGTGTGACTACTGTAGAAGTATGGTACAAGTTGTAAACAACCTTGGCAAATTGTTCGCGTACTCGCATGCTTAGCCTACTATTCAATCTAATGAAAACATAACAAGAGGGAAGTACTATTGCTAATTATCTTGAAAATATCAAAGTTATCATCGATGATTTGGCTTTGATAGATCATTCCCTTTGTGACGAAGAAGTCATAATCCATACCCTCAATGGCCTAAGAGATGAGTATAAGGAATTGGCAATTGTAATTTAGGCATGCGACTCACCAACGTCATTCGAAGAACTCTATGACAAGTTGATTGACTATGAGACATACTTGAAGCACACTGACAAGTTACTTAAACCAACCATCACAGCTCAAGTCGGTCAAAGGTCCAAGAGGAAGAGCAACTAGTATAAGAAGTATATCAACAAAGGTTTGGCCAAAATGACTCTTGACCCTATGAGTCCTAAACAGACTCCCTTTACTTCGCCTCCTCAACATTTTATCAAAGTAGTAACTCCAATAACCATCAGTCCTGGCATCTTGACTTCATAACACAACAAAGAGTTGTTTGCCAACTGTATGATAAAGTCAAACACTATGCACAAGTCTATCGGACTTGGCTCAAACTCCCTACTCCATCATGGCGGCCTCAAGCGAATCTGATGACTACACTGGCTATAAATCAACCTAATTAGATTGTGGACTCTGGCACCTCTCATCACATTACTTTTGATCTTCAGAATTTATCTATCCACAATAACTATGACGACAATAAAGATATTATCATCGGTGATGGTAAAGCAATTCCTATTGCTCATACTGGTTCCATAATACTTAATTCACATATCGCAAGTTTTACACTCGATGATGTTCTATGTATACCTTACATTAAGTGAAACCTCATTTCTATTTCTTAATTCTGCAAACACAATAATACTTCTATTGAATTCTTTCCTGATTCTTTTCTTATCAAGGATTTAAACACGGGGGCATCCTTGGTCCAAGGCTAGAATAAAGGCAACATTTACGAATGGTCGTCAGACCCATAAATAACCGAGCCCACTGTTCACTCTTCAGTTACAACTTCAATTGATGTGTGGCATCGTCATCTTGGTCATCTCTCGTCCCTTATCTAGCAAAAATTACTTTCTCATTATTCTCTTTCCAATTTTAAATCAAGTAACTTTATAACTCATTGTAATGCTTGTCTTAACAATAAAAGTCATAGACAACCCTTTGGTACATCCTCCATATCTTGCTCTAAACTATTTGAAATTATTTATATAAATGTTTGGGGTCTTACTCCCACTATTTCTTTTGACAGATTCAGATTTTATGTCATTTTTGTATATTATTTTACTAAGTACATATGGTTGTACCCTCTTCATCATAAATCTGAAGTTTTCACATTCTTTACCAACTTTAGAAAGTTGGTTGAGAACTATTTTTAGTCTACCATAAAAACAGTCTACTCTGATGGTGGAGGTGAATATCATGTCTTGACATTCTATCTCTCATCTTGTAGTATACAACATCTCAAGTCTCCCCCACATACTCCTTAACTAGTTGGCTCTGCTGAACACAAACATCGGTATATAGTTGAAACCGATCTCATACTGCTACATCAGGCCTTCATGCCTCCAACCTTTTAGTCAGCAGCCTTTCAAATTGTAGTCTATCTTATCAATTGTATGCTTACTCCAGTCTTATAATATCAATCCCCATTTGCAATACTATTTTACAAATCTCTAAATCTTTAGGAACTCAAAGTATTTAACTATCTATGTTATCCATGGTTACGTCTCTATACCTCCCATAAGATAACATCACAATCTAAGCCTTGCGTCTTCATCGGATACTCTCTTGAGCATAACGCTTTCCGATACTACAACCCTCAAACCCAACAAGTCTTTATATCATGTCACATTATTTTTGTGGAGTCTACCTTTCATTTCTACAACCATGAGTCTCCTACCGTGCAAGCCATTCTGCCAAACATTCATCATTGGAGTATACCTCCGACCCTATCAGACGAGACTCCGATGACACCATCCAGTTCTTCCTCTCAGGATCCACACTCTACTACTACTCCAGTTCAGCAGTTGTGTATTCCTTTCATTACTTCTCCACTCCCTTCTTCTCAAGTTTTGCCCATTAATGAGGCCATACATTCAAAAACACAATCGTTGTCTTTACCTCCTAGACCTAATGACACTGAAGTACCTCAGCCTGACCTGGCTCATGTCCGTGATGCTCCACCACCTCTACCAATAATATAACCTCACAATCCCATAGCATTTGAACATCTAATGACAACACGCTCCAAGAGTGATATTTTTAAACTATGTCAAATCATTGACTTACATACTATAACAGAAACCTCACTTAAGACCATTGAGCCCACCACATTCACTCAAGCCCAAAAATCTCCACACTGGTGCAAATCCATGTGTGAAGAATATGATGCTCTCCTTTATTACTCAACATTGACTCTTGTATTCTTTCATTATATACAAAACATCATTTGGTATAAGTGGGTCTTTCGAATTAAGCGAAACCCCAATGGATCCGTTGATTTCACCGAGACATTCAGTCTCGTTATTAAACCCATAATAATCCGACTTATCCTGAGTTTGGCCACCACTAAAGGCTGACAATTGGATGTTAATAATGCTTTTTTACAGGGGATTCTAACTAAAGATGTCTTTATACAATAACCTCCTGGTTTCCTCCATCCTTAGTATCCAAGACATGTTTGCAAACTATAAAAAGCTATTTATGGACTTCATCAAGCTCCAAGAGCTTGGTACAATGAACTTGGCTTGTTTTTTACTTCAATTGTCTTATCAACTCTAAGTCTGATACATCATTATTTCTACGACGACAAAATGAAGGCACAATATATCTTCTAGTATATTGTAGATGACATTATTGTCACGGGTAATAATCTTATAGAGATCCAGATATTCATCAAGCAATTATCAGATCGATTCTCTCTTAAAGATCTAGGCACCTTGATCTACCTTTTAGGAGTAGAAGCAACATGCACACCTTCAGGTCTCTTCCTATCACAAAGAAAATACATTCAAGATTTATTATCAACGACAAATATGTAGGACGTAAAAGAGGTTACAACTCCTCTCTCTACTGAATCACTTAAACTATGTGATGGCAGTCCTGCTACAGAACCTACTCAATATTGACAAGTAGTTGGCTCCTTACATTACTTCGCTCTCACCCGTCCATATATCTCATTTGCAGTTAATAAGTTATCATAATTTATGCATCGACCATCTATTATGCATTGGTCTGCAGTCAAACGAATCTTGCGATATCTTAAAGGGACCCTCAATCATGGTCTCTTTCTCCGCAAACACTCTCCACTTCATCTCCATGTTTTTGTCGATATTGATTGGGCAGGAAACCTTGATGACAAAATATCCACATCGGGGTATATTGTCTTCCTTAGAGCTAATCCAATCATTGTCACGGTCAACAACTAAAGCTGAATACCGAGTCATTGCCACCATTGATGCAGAACTCAATTGGGTCACAAATTTGCTCAAGGAACTCAACATCAACTCCACTCTTAATCCTACAATCTACTGTAATAATGTCGGAGATACCTATCTATGCGTCAATCCAGTGTTCTACTCCTGCATGAAACATATTACCACCGACTTCCACTTTGTGCGAGATCAAGTTATCCGACATCAACTATGTATTTTTCACATATACATGATTGATAAACTAGCAGACTCATTCATGAAGTCTCTTGCTCGTAAACCATTTTCATTATATTGGCTCAAAATTGACATCCTTAATAGGAGCACCATCTTACAGGGGCATGATAGCAGATAAGATTTGTTCAATTGTATAAAGAAATCTCGCTAGTTTGTTGAGGGAAATCCTTCCTCTTAAACTTGTATAAATATACCTCGAATTCTACTAGTTGTAACAGGCTTTTACAATTGCATTTTTCATTCCTCTATTACGATTTCAGTTAAGGAAATCTTATGTACTATCAAACACTTGTAGATATATTTGAGATTTGGTGACTTAAAAATTGATGTTATTTATTACTTTATTTTTTAGCACTTTCATTGATCTTTCAATTTGCTCTGCACTCCAATTTTTTATAGATATAACGTCCAATGAGCATGGCCTAAAGGGGATGAGCTTATGGAATATACTAAGCTTATATCACTTGGAATCTTTCAAACCACAATGTAGATCCAATGGTATGCAACCTAAGCGTTCACACTGTGTACAATAGCCGGAAGCTTTGTTCATATTTGGCAGACATCGCAAACCAAACCATTTGCGTTCTTCTTTCTGCTGTCTTCTTCACGTGGATTCCTCTACACATGCAGTCTGTTGGTTATACCCAACACAATCTGCAAGCAAACAAAACAGCAATAAGTTTATCCACAAAGGGAAGACTAGTACGACGCACCCCACCATTATCTCGTGGCCTTCAAAGCCTCCCCGTGACCGTCCAATCCGGACAACCCCCGGTCACGGGCTCCGTATCCCACCACTATATGTATAGCCACCGATGCCTCTCCCAATGAGCCAACAGAACCACAGAGAGAGAGAGAGAGAGAGAGAGTGTGTGTGACAACGATGGAGTGGAAGCTGAGGAACATGGCGTTGGCAATGGCGGTGGTCCTGGCGGTGGCGTGCACCACGGAGATGGGGGCGGTGGCGGCGCAGAGCTTGTGCAAGATGAGCCAGGAGGGGCTGGATGCATGCAAGCCGTGCATCAGCACGGTGAAGCCGACGGAGCAGCCCAGCGACGCCTGCTGCGCAGCGCTCAAGCAAGCCGACCTGCCCTGCCTCTGCTCCTACAAGAACTCCAATCTGCTGCCGTATCTCGGCATCGACCCCAAGCGCGCCATGCAACTCCCGGCCAAGTGCAGCATGGCTGCTCCCCAGCAGTGCTGAGATGCTGCAACCCCATTGCTATGCTTGGTGCTTCTTTTATGTCTGTGGTGTTTAGGGTTATCGTCTTCAGGGCTTGGAATGTGTTTGTCTTGTGTACCATGTCACCGTCGTAGTAGTGCATCTTTTTCTTCCTTCGCCTGAGAACTAACCACATGTTGCTGATCCGGTTATGAGTACATACCGATCGAACAAATGCATCAAATGAATGACAACGAAACGACTAATTTAAAGAAGTTACAAGTTAAATCTGAAACATATATACTCAAGTCATAAAACGAAATAGCTTTGCAACCATTCGTGTTGATGTAATCACTCAAAATATGGTCAATTCCATGAAAAGACCACCAAAATGCATGTGAAACTGGACGGCCAAAAAGTCTTTTTTAGATTGTAATCTCATGCTAAGAGTATCAGCTTTGATACCATAAGCAGGTTATAAATTGACTCACAGTAAGTTTATTTCTAGACTAAAGAAAAAACTGAATTATAGACTTATGGCTTATTTCCAGACTATTTTTAAAATACATCTATATTTTAATTATTAAAGTTTGTTTTTTATTAAATAATGTTAATTTGTTTTGGCATTAAGGATTGGTAATTTTTGTTCTTACATTTGGCTCGAGATCAACTCGACCCAAGCCGAAGCCGAGATAGAGATCATATCACCTCTCAAGTACTTTGGATAGATTGGACGCTACTTGGCACTGATCACTGATGCAAGTCTCATATACCACCTCACCTTTGCTAGGAATATGAAATAGGGGGTGGTGGAAAAGAATAATGCCCACTAGAGTAGTGCTTTTTTGAGCTGAGATCCGTCCATGCACCTCCACTGTTATTCCACCTCCTCCTTGCAAGCCCTACCAAAAGACAATCAAACATGAGCGGAAACAAGACGTTTGACACGATGCCCATACCTGCTTGCTAGAGCCCCGCGGATACCTAATTTTGTCGATGAGCTTCCAGGACAGGTGATTTCCGGGGTGTTACACGGAGATAGGAGGTTGATCACCAGAGTGTCCTGGTCTTTTTTTTTCTTTTTTTTTTTTTAGCAGATCAAGATGATGTGAGATACTAAGCATGGAAACACCTAACTCATAATCTAATAAGAAAAGTCGATCATATCATACCACATCTACTTTAAAGATACCAATAGCTTCAGTCTCTTGATGTATACGACAATAAAGTTTGCAAGTTCCAGCATTATGTTTGCTAGTCATAAAGTCACAATGGTCATCTGGGTTGGGTTGCAGTCTCTTGATGTATACGACAATAAACCTGCACATCGGAGGAAGGGGAAGCTCCAGCTCCAGCATTATGTTTGCAAGTTCAGGTTCCTCGATTTCGAGTAGTAATGCAACTAAATGAAGATAGATCACCCTAAGGACAACCGAACAGCATTATGTGCAGTAGCAATAAAGGATCTCGATTAATTGTTTCGTCATGAAACTCAGGTGGGGACTATTTACCTAATCTCAGGATACAGTGCGTACACATCTTTAAGTTACGGTCAGATCGTAGACTAAATACATACATATAGGCTTCACTAGAAACACGGCAAGAAATCTAAGTCTACAAACACACCACGATATCTTTTCACGAAATATAATGGGCCTCCCCGAAAAGCAAACCTGCCTCTTCATAATGCAATCTGCTAGCTGTATCACTATGGGGTATATTAGTAAATTCCAGAGCATGATTTGTTGAATCAATGCCTTGTGTATATTGTGGCGGCATTATGAAACTCTTCAACTATCAATATAGCCTCCTGTTCCTCATCTGTCATATGGAAACTCGTTATCGTTTTCCGTTACTTTGAATGGCTGTGGATGATTACCAGAGCAGTACAAGTACCACATCTTGAAGTATGCCCTCTCCAGATTAAGAACCTGCAACAGTTTTGATTAGTAGAACTTACAAATAACAACCCTTCAGCAAGATGTGTGCACTTAAAATGCTTGTATCTCTGTGATATAAGGTGGTTGCTGTGGTTGCGAGCATAAATATGGACCACTGGAAGTAGAAAGACTCTTCCTGGCATAAGGAAAAATAATGAAAATGGAAAGAAAGAAAAAGAAGACCAACTGGCATTTAACTTACCCATCTCTTGGTGTCAAATAGTGGGCAGGTCATCCTTACAGTCTTCAGCATATTAGTAAGTTCCTGAAGCTTTGAAGGATTTTCTGCCAAAGCTACGGCCCTTTCTTCATATTCTTTCAAGCTAATAAGAAGAAAAGACCAAATAATGATATTATAATCAATTGCTATCTTTAAAAACAAGCAAGCTACGACTAAGTATAATCACCTATTTACAATCATCTCATCACCAAGTCCAGTCGCTAGACACAGGGAACCAGCCACCCTGGTAGCCATTTTCTCTAAAGGAAGTGTTATTATTGGCAAACCAGCCCATAACACATCTGTGCCAGTTGTGTGACCATTACAAAGCGGCCTGCACAATTAGAAATGTATCTTAAAAACAATGGCAAAACTACACTTAAAGTGGACGTATAGCAGCAAAATATAAAAGAAGAATACAGACGTGTCAAGGAATAGGTCAGCTAAAGCACTGCGTCTTATGTGCTCATTCTTCACAGCAACATCCGTGAATATGATTTGATCAGGCTTCACTCCCTGAGCAGCAGCATCTGCACATGCAAATCTGTGTAAAAACTAAAAGTACATGTACATAGGCATATGCATGTGTGTGAAAGGGTGTACTTGCATAAATGTCAATGTCTTTCATCTGTAATCTGTGATAAAGATCTATCAAGACATCATCAAGGCTTCGATGTCTGTAAAACTGATCTTTATATTAGCCCAAGTTGAATAACAAGATGGGCTGGCTAGGTAGTATACCCACCTGACAAGTCCTCATTAAGCATATTATATGTGTATATATATATATATATACACACACACACATATAATTAATCATTCCTTTTACCTCAAACAGCAAGGCATCCAAGACCATTGATGCCTCCAGCTCTTTAAATTCCTCTGTGGCTTCTCACAGGTGTATATGCCACAGGAAATCACAAATAGGCCCAATGATACAAGTAAACCAAAGTTAATAAGAGTGAAAGATTGACATTTCATTCAATTATTTCACTTAGTCGATATAACCCTCATTAGGGAATAAAGATGTCTAGGATCATATCTATATTCTTCAAATTGTATTAACACAGAAAATTTGACCATATCTCAGGCAACATGACTGATTAACAGTCATCGACATGAGTTCACAGAATTCAGGTTGGTGGATCTAAAAGTTTAAAGGTAACAGGTTGATATAGGTCTGTATAAGGTTGGAGTGAACAATTTCAGAACTTATGCCGGAGTTTGTGAAAATAGTTATAATCTAATCTAATCTACAGGAGATGCACCCCTACAACGAACTATATAATGAAGATACTCACATGCACGCAGCCTCGTCTCACCAGCTGCTGGAAATCTCAGCAGCCACAGTGCGCTATTTGGAACACGCTTGAGAATATTGCACCTATTCAATGGAACGGTCAGCAGGAAAAACAACCTTGGAGCATAAATGGAAAGAATATTGTGCAGTGCAAAGATGCAAACAAGAAGACACCATGATAGATTAATGACAATCAAACACAAGTTTAATCCTAAAGAACCAACAAACGGAAGATTAACCACATGTGATAAAAAAAAAACCTATTGAATGCATGAAAGTACCAGGTATTGAATATATCTGGGTCCATCTTGTACAGTTGGTTGAAACATGCGAAAATAAATTTATCTTCTGGTAAACCATAATCTGCTCGCTTATGCCGACATACAGGATTCAGAACATCACGATTTTTCTGATATGTAAGATTTACACAGAGCATAATTAACAGGCTTAACTAACATAAAGCATTAGACAGATGGATTTGAAACTTAAGTAACCTGTTTATAGTCATTCACAAAATAACAATGAGGCAGATGGACTAGCTTCTCTGAGTAGATTTGTGACAAATGTGTGGGAGAAACAAACTGCAAGAAAAAAGAAATAAGGATTTAACATAGTAACACATCATGAAGTAGAATAAGTAGTTAGATTAGGAAAGGTTGGAAGTATCTGTTGTACCTCATCAGTGACTAAGTAGTCAATGTAACTTGCACCTGTGGTCCCTGGAAAACCCATGTAAGAAACCTGGATTGGTGCTGGTTGCATTGCAAAAATTTCATTCCTTGCGCCCTAAATAATCGCATTATGTTAACACAAGTCAGATGACATAATGCACTTGATCGTAAGACAAAATGATGTTGAGTGATCCATAAGTGCAGATGGGTTGCTTGATGAACATTCCACCAGACCTTGGTAATTTGAACATACGTACATCAGTAAGAATTACCTGATTAGACTCAAGCATATTCCCCTCAGACAAATTCCCCTTATAAAATTTAGATATAAGCTTGTATAAAATAACATTTCAAGACCTGTTCCTCATTCTTTTATGTGCCCAATTCATGACAAACTTTCCTCTCGCAGCACATTTATTTTGAAAGCCTCTCTGCTCTCTCTCTCACTGATTGTCAGCTGTCTACAACAGCATCAAACACAATGAGAGCAACAACCAAGTCATTTTCCATCCACCATCATATCCACAGCAACAACCTGACATCACCACCGTCTTTACTGCTTCCCAACCCAGATGAGGGGTCCACCTCCATGTCATGTAAGTGGTGCAAGGCAGCCCACCATTGCTCCACTATATATGACCCCCGGTGCCATTACCCAGACCACTGTATCAATGCCCTCATCAATGGGGCCCACAGCCTAACTGCCCAATCCTACAGAACTCTCCTTGAAGAACCCAGAAACACTGAAACGGGCAGTCCACTTCTTAAACAGTGAACCAGGCTTACCACATGGTTCTCCTCTCCTTCCGACCTAATAACCCGAATAACCCACTAGTGGAGGTTTTTGACAAAAATTCATTAAATTACCATCATGTTTACTATATTGTATTTATCTTTTTGACTAGGGACGATCTCAACACTATTCAGCCTTGTTCGGACAAGCAAAGCCCAAGCCCAAGCAAAGGAAACAACAGCCTTCTCACCATAATCCAATTCCTAATAGGACACGGATAAGGGCAGCCCTCACACAAATAAAGGCAGCCACCAAGCAAGAAGGGCACAACAACCCGACAAGGGAATTCTAAGTGCTGCGCCCCACAAGGAAGACTCTAAAAAAGAGAATCCTAATTGTTGTGCCCCACAAGGAAAGTCCTTAAGCCTTAAGGACTTGGGGCACCCCTCACCCTATAAAACAAGGGGTGCACCCTCATAAAGAAGAAACCAAGGAAGCCCTCAGCAAGGAGCCAGTCGGCCCTAATTTTGCAATCTCAAAGCAACGAAGAGCAACAAGGAGAAGAGACGGAAGAATTCCGTGCCGCAACAGCCAACTTCTTTCGGCCGCAGCCTTCTTCCTCACGTTCCAGCAGCCCAAAGCTTTGCCCCAAAGCTTTGTCTAGCTGCTGCAAGAAGTCCTCAACGCCTACTGCCTGCTGTCCACCCCTTAAGAGGAGTTCCAACAGTGAAGAGAGGAGACCGAGAACCGACAACAACCACAACTTGCCGAGAACATCGACATGCTATCCAAAGACAACCTGCATTTTCACACACCCATAAGCTTTCTATCACGCTTTTAATTCCGTTGTTTTAAATCTTGTTGCTAGCATTTTAGCTTTACTAGTAATAGAGGTTATTTTCTTTCGGTTTTAGGCTTAGTATTTCTACGATAATTCTCTCCTCCGTCAAAACTTCCATCCAATATGGTATCGTCGACAGATCATCGAACCTGACCCCCAAGCGGACCACTTTTGTAGGCTTTGTAGCGAATTTACAATATATAAATAATTTTGTGAATGCCCAATGATAACATACATGAGTAATATCCAAAGCCATTAACCAAAATGTATAAGCATATACCTTGGTGTAACCGTTAAGATTAACTAGGATGTGTATCTTATCTTCATTGATCTTTCGAGCAATCATGTCAGATGACATTGAACAGACATCAATGAAATGTTCTGCTTCAGACTGGATCCGCTGCCTCCACTCAGTCCCATCATTTTGACTCAATGCATAACAAAATACCTGGACAAAGCTTGTTTAGTAAGGAGATCCAAAATGAAGAAAAATACCAGAAAAGTTCAAAAAGGCAAATGAACCTCCACATTCTCTCGATTGTGCATCCCAAACACTGAGCCCATAAGATGCGACAGTGGGTGATTACCGAAATCACTGCTCACATATCTGCAAAGTTGTCAAGACTTGATGAGTGAATAAACATGGGTACTGCATGCACAGATGATACAATGGTACCTACCCAACCCTTAGTCTCCCATTTTTACCCTCAGACTTGGCAGGTACACGAGGTGGATGAGTGAATGCAGGAAGCACATAACGTGAAGCAATTAAAGAGCAGTGTGCTGCATACTTTCGGCTACAAGGAAATAAAAAAAATAAGAATCAACTTCAGGAAATATGTTATTTAAAGAACAGCACCTTAAATGAAGAAGGTAGAAAAGAAGTTATTATTACATTCAATTGATAGTCACCTTATCTCTAGTGCAAGCATACGGTCAATTGGGTATGCAATAGCATGAAATGGTTGCACGCTTGGAAGAACTGACATCTGAATGTATAAATAGTATTAGAGCCTTTCCAACTCTTACAGATTTGCAATTAACAGAAAAATAAAAGAAAAGAAAACTATTCTAATTGGAAACCTTTATCTGCCTTCTAATGATGGCCTCAACTTCTGCAAACCTCTTCTCCCTGTCATCCCAGTCGCACACACACTGTAAGATGAAAATAAGAGAAAAAAATTAAGGAGCAACAAAAAGATGAGGAAAAAAATTCACCTTAACAAAATATATTTACTCCATAATATCAGTGGATGCTTTAAACTAATGTTTTTAAAACCATATCATATCGCCTGGTCCACCAGCAAACTAGTACGTAGACTGCTTGCTACCAGGCGGTATCAATGATATAGCCCCGTATCGGGTGGTAATGGTTGAAACCGACCGTTACCACCTGTAACAATGCTCCAACGGTCAATTTGACTATTGGAGTTCTTCTCAAAGGTTTTTAAACCCTTTCCTCCCTTCTGTTTCAATCCATTTCACTCTCTCACTCTCTTGCACAAAGCTACTCTTCAAGGTTCAAAAAAGATATGTGACACTAATCTTACTTAATTTATATTAGTTTTGCTAAAACTATACTAAATGTATATTCATTTCTAACTTAAAAACTCTATCCTAACTTTTTTTTTTCAGGTATTTTCGGAGAGTTTGATATGTATTTTAGGCATGCCGCTCGATACATCAGTATGGTACGGTATTCAAAACCTTGCTTTAAACTGAACTACAACATAGAAGTTGCACAAGAAAAGTTGCATATTTTCAACTAAAGTTGGGTTGGAGCAAGATGGCACAAACAGACGAAACAAGCCACAAATAAGCACAAAAAGATATATGATGCTTAAAAGCCTACAGTTTTTACCTGTAGAGTATGTAGAAGATTACAAGTTGCTTCAGGAAAATCCGGACGTAGCATCAATGCCTGTCTATAACTTTTAATAGCTAATTCCACAAGTCCACTGCAAATATTTCATTCCAAAGAGAATCAGTATGTGTAGATAATGTAAGGATGCAAGATAATCAAACATGAGGATATATTCAAAGATTAAAAAAAATAAACCTGTCTTTATAAGCTGAAGCCAAATTTGCATGGGCTTCGGCCATATTTGGTCTGATACTCACAGCTCGTACATAATCCTGAATTGCTTCAGTAACTCTACCAATCTCCTTAAATGTATTCCCCCTATTGACAAGCCCATCAGCAGCTGAAGGATCAATGCGAAGAACTTCGTTGTAGCAGGCTATAGCATCAGCATAATTTCCCTGTAGTACACAGAGATGCATCATTAATTTGAGAACTAGCAGGGAAGCTAATATTTAAAATGAGAAGGTGAGAGACTTTTGAGTCCTTCCATTAGAAAGCATCAGAAAATATGAAGTAATTGAAAACAGGAAGAACATAAATGTAGCAACCTGTTGCTTGTAAATTATAGCTAAATTGCTGAAAGGAGCAGATAGCCCTGTTGTAACTGATAATGTTGCCTTATAGAACGAAGCAGCATAGCTCATCATGTTGCTGATATGACAAGAGAGATCTCTTTTAGGCAAGAATAATATAATTATCCAAATAACAATATTAATCAAACATTTCATAGAGCTTACCACTCCATGTATATGTTGCCAAGGTTTGTCAAAGCTTGTGGGTGATTAGGTTGGAAAGCAAGGCATGACTTTGAACATGAAACAGACAATCTCAGATGATAAGGAATAAACAATACTAAAATAAAATCAAGCATTTAAAAATAATAGTTACCCTGTAGCAGCTGATAGCCTCTTCCACTCGTCCAGCATCTTTGAGAGCATTTCCCTTTGAGTTGCAGTGACAAAGTTAAGCACATCATATTACTTTGGAAAATATATAAAATTTTTATAATAAAAATAACATCATAACACAATAGATCGCCACTATACCAGATTATTATAAGCTTCAATGAAAGTTGAATCACAATTGATAGCCTGCTTATAATGTAGAATTGCCAAATCAAGGTGACCTTGTTCATAATAGATGCCAGCAAGACTCCCTGCACCCAGTATATCCACTTAAATTTAGAAGAGATCTAGTACCACACCATACAAAAATTGAGGAAATATTATACAACATACTAAGATATCATCATCATATTTCAATGGACCTCTGTGTGATGCATCTGTGTCTGGCATCAATAAAAAACAGTTTTCTGTTGCACGGGACGCCCTAGTGTAATAATATGTATGGTCAGCTAAAACTACAACTAAAACAAACTCTATCTAGCCTATTGCTAAGTTGCCATGCTCTTGTCACATCATTACAAAAAGTGCTAAGTGCCTGTATGAGGAATAGCTTGGCCAAACTCTAGATGAGTAAAACATAAAGCCATTATCCAAATCACCACAAGTTGAAAAAAATAAGTACCATCAGGAGAGAAATCTCTCACTAAATAGTCCACTAACAAAAAGTTAGAGAAAAAGTGAAGCAGGGACGAGAAGTTCACCCCATAAAAAAGATGAGTAAAAGATCAGCGGCCAAAATGATCCAAAAGTCATTCTATCTGCCCTTGCCAAAACAAGGATTGAAGAAGCTCTCATGTAGCAAAACTAAGAATACACAAAGCTATTATTATATCTCCTTGTTGATGCACACCCCCAGCAGATCAGATCACTTTGATAACCACCATAACCTCAACTTGAACTATATAGTTCAGATATTAATAAGGAGATTTACCAACTGATGAGCAAAAGAATAAATTTCCGGACAAATCTCAAGGGCTACTATTTTCCCATGAAGAAGATTTCTTCAATTGTTTGTTCCATATTGAAAACAATTTTTCCATCAAATAAAATTTGGAAAAAAAGGAAAAGATCGATTGGCAATATTCTCTCTCTTCAAGATTCAAATATTGTCGGAACCATACATACCAACTGGTATTTACTGGTCCAACCAAGCGCAAATATTGGACCATATAGGTTGGTACTGGCTGATACTTAAGTTATTATTCATTTTTAAAAGATACCAGACGTCACAGATCGGTATACCACCTGGTATGTTCTTAACATACCCGTCCATTCGATTGCTCAGACCACTAATGGGCTGGTGTTTGAAAACTTCTCTATTTAACATGAGAAATGGTTTCTACTCTTCTTTCATCCTAATAAACTGAAAATTATCCACAAATCCCTTTGCAACAAACATAAGAATCTATTTTTCCTTTCTAATCTCTTATCTCAGTGAAGATAATTTTCATAATTTCCACTGCAAACAATCATGCCACAAGCATCTCAACAGAAGAACAAAGTACTAAATGACAGCAAATAAACAAAACATAACGCAACCAAATATATTTTCGAGCTTAAGAACAATACTAACCATACGCCATTGTGCAACTTGGACGTGCCTGTATAGCATGCTGATAGCACATGATGGCCTCTTGCGGCATTCGCAATGCCTGGAAAAAGCCAAAAGAAGGATCCATTTTGCACCAGAATCTAGCTCCAACAGTTGCATAGATATTTTGTAGACAATTTAGGAAATCTTACCTTGTACACATTCCCTAAATTCAAGTAAGCATCTGCAAATGCTGGCTTAAGTTTAACTGCTTCCTGAAAATGAACAGAACTATAAGAAGTCTAGATATATACAACAATCTGTCAGTATTGTTTTCATTCACATAATACAAGGATAAAATCATAAAACAAATTAGCAAGTTGTCAGCATAGATTTAAGATTAACAGGAAAACTTCAAAGGTCAAGGAAAGTTTGATGTTTCTCCTACACCACTGAGTGCTACTGTATTACTGATGTCAAATGACCAATTACACAGGTTCACATCTCTAAAATATGTATTATAAGCATTCATTATTCAGCACATCACAAATTGGTATGTGTTGGTTGGTGTTTATCAGTGCAGATGTGAACCAGACAGGCACCGCCCTTTGTCCAGGTGCAGTACAGGACTTACCATACAGTAAGCCTCATGAACTGGGCCTACCATCTGGTCCAAGACTGTTACCGGTTCCTTTAGTTGTTTTTTATTGTTGTTAATCCATAGTAGGATGAATTTAAAAAATTTTAAATGACATTAATTGAAAACTGGATAGGTTATCCACCTTGTAGTACAGAAGTGCCCTGTTAAGATCTCCCGACTCCATAAAAAGCCCAGCAAGGTTGGACCAAGCAATTGCAAATGTCGGTTGAATTCGTAAGGCCTCCACATAGCAATTATAAGCCTGTAGCAAGAAAAAAGAAAATATGCATCATGTAGCACCACAGGAACAAAGATGATTTATCATCATAATACAACAAAGAAAAAGTTGAATTAATCAAGAACTTTTAGGTTTTTATTTTCATAACTAGTATATTGATGGGATTATAGCATAGATATCATGGCCTTTGAACTCTTACGACCATAATGACACCAATGTGACACGACTTCTGCCCGTTAAGCTGACAAATAATCTATGCAGCTGCATATGCCTATGTTGGTGGCCATACAATTATGCAGTGAACAATGTCACTTCCTAGTTGCAATCAATTCTACTAGTATATTATTTATAAAATTATGAACATGTCAACGATAAGACAATTTTAGTTGATTACACATTTCTATACAATGTATCACTTACAGAACATCTTAGAGTTGAAATATCATTCCATAAGTTTAAGATTCAGCCATCACACGCATTTATTTTTTAAATTTATTTTGCATTTCTATATTATAAAAATCTTTTAAATGCTTTAATATGAACCATTATGCACCCAAATATGAATCATGAAGGTCCTAGGAGCACACAAACATGAACATACCAATTTTTTTACCCTCCACCAGTTAAGATTTGTGTTCATAGAAAGTTCCATATAGCATTAATTTTTTTCTATAGAATGCCAATGTTTCCTCTATATTTTCAGAATCGTAGCCCCATGCAAATGTTCCACAGCCACATTGGAATCTAACATTCAAGCATACGAGGTTTAGAGGTTCTAGTTTAGTTATGTTATCTTCAGGTGTTCTTATATAATTATTGCTTTATTGGTTATGTTGTCTAAATGGCCGAATAAGAACCCTATTGCAGGTTTTATTCTAAGTGTAGTTTAGCAAAAGAAAGCCAGCAGCCATTAAGTCATTCGGATTTGTTGTTTCGTAGATTTAATGCTTTTTCAAGAGAGCATTTGAAAGGATTTCAAGTTTACAGGAAATAAAGACTTATTGCATAAGTTTTAATTAGGAAACTGCCTTTTTACCTGTTTTGTGCCTCACTATGCGTGAGTAAAGCAAGCAACTGAAAAGTAAAGGAAGAAGAGAGGGAGCCACTAATTTGTCTAGCAGAATCCTCTCCGTTCAAATTACCTGCCTCACCCATGGGCAAAGCAAGGAAAGTTCAAAGAAGATGTTCAACTTGGTGTTGTTAGAAATCATAGATGGATCAGTAAGGAACCTCATCAAATTAGTTACAAGGCATATAAAAAAAGATTTTTTATTTTCAAAAGACCACAGACAAATCCTTAAATATAACCTGATGACTTGTATCAAGGAACATAAACCAAATCCTTTATAAATGACAGATATAGTAACAAGGGATATTCTTTGAACGCTTACTCTTCTTTTGGAGGTTGAAGTTACAGTAAAATTGTAATGGCTAAAACACCACCATTTTATGAAGCAGGCAGCACTCTAGATCAATCAAGAAACTAATTTAGTTCAGCAACCATCACGAGTATTTTAGTTGTTCCACTCAACTGAATCCACTATGGCTTAAAAGGATTCAATCAATTATACACAATTCAATCGAACATCACTGATCTGATTGGATCCAGGTCAAGCTCAGACCAAAGCTATCAAGGGCTTGAGATGCATTAAAGGGCTAAAGTCTCTTAAAGCTGGAGACCATGTCTATGGCAAGAACCTTTTTAACGGAAAAACTCACTTGGAATAATAATTAATAAGAATATGAACCAAAAATGACATGAAAGTAACCAAATCATAATTTTTGCTTATGAGCTCAAATGCTATAACTTGTTTTCATTGCAAAATGCATGAAAATGAAGATGATATTCACATGTTGAAAGAAGAATGCACCAATACAGTCACCAATACATAAAAAGATAACAGCAGTACTGCAAAAAAAAAAAGCATAACCAAAAATACAGATAATAAAAAAAAACAAAACAGTCCCTATAAATAACACAAAGTGGTAAATAAATTAAAATTTAGCATAATATAATAAAAAAGAGCAGTAAAAAAAATGAGAAGATAGAAAAAGGGACAACAAAGAAGCAATGTCATGAGATCAGTTTATTCTTACCTTCTCATAGATATACGGGAACGATAATTGTCCATTTGTTAGTTACTCGTATTCCCAATCATGAAAATCGTGATAGAATATATGATACAGTGACTTATCTGATTGTCTTGGTTTGTGAATGAAATCCAATCGTGACATAAGGCGTGTCATCCGTGAACATCACCAAGGCAACAAGGCACATGTCGAAGGCACACTTAACTGCAGTCACCCTATCTTACCAACCAAATGACCGCTATTGAATGACTTCTGAAAATTTATGATTCTTTTTGACATGCCAACTTTTTCTCGCAATAGGACAAGATGTCACACAAGTCAAACAACTTTGGGAAACACAAATCAAATATTTGCAAGTACGGTCAAGATGGCTCTTCATCCTTGAATAGTTAGCTCAGAAATGGTACTTGATTTACCCCATAAACCAATGTTATCATCAGTGATAAATGGGCTTCCTAGGTACATGGCCAGGACATTTAGCCATCTCCGCTGCCTAGAAGTCTAGAGCATTCAGGTTTCAGGCCAAATAACAACATGACCACCTAGATGGAGCTTACCAAGCTACAAAGTCACCAGTCGCCAGCTTTTCAACTGGTTTCTTTCACAAATAATCATGGATAAAGAGTAATAGGAGAATACTTAAAAATGAAATTAAGAATACATTTTTTCTCCAAAAGTTACAAAAAAATGTAAATTGTTTTATGCACTTGTATAATAAACAATAAGAATAACACATATGTTAGCTTGTTAAATATTTTTTTGTCATGCTGTTTTTTCAACCACGGATTGAAATTTGGTATCGTATCGGAGTTTCGATATTTACTCGGTATGGTACGATACTGTATACTAAACGGTATATTTCAGTATACCGTTCGGTATATATATATAATTATAAATATTATATATATAAAGATAAATATTATATATAATTATATATATATGCTCGCCAACGTCGCCTCCCTTCTCGGGCGACGTCACATATTAAAAACCAAAAAAGCGACATCGCCTCCCTTCTCAGGCTCGACGATGTCGCATATTAAAAAAAAAGCAACCTCCCTTCTCGAGCGACGTCGCAAATAAAAAAAATTTGCGATGGACGACGTCGCCCGCCTCTCTTCTCGGGTGACAACACCATCGCTGATTAAAAAAAATCCTCTCTGCCTCATGACACCAATGCCGCGGATGAGAAGTCGCCGCCGACAAACGAGGAGAAGAGAGGCAATATCCAGATTCTTCCCTTCTCTTTTTTTTTCCTATTTCATTCTTCCCCTTCTCCCTCTTCGTTCTCTGCCCTCGGTCACCATTGATGATAACGCCTCCGATAACACCTCAATCGATACTAAGCTGTAGCGGACAGTCCATGTACCGGTCTATTAACGGACCGATATGTACCGCCCGTACCAGACAGTATCATTCGGTACTGCAGACCTTGTTTTCAACCATGATGATTGTCATTGTCTCTTAAATGTTACAATATGCTTTTTCTTTTGTTTTCTTCTTCTATTTATATTAGCATTTTAAGTAGTATCTTCCATCAAAACACATGGAAAAGAGATATAGAAACGAACACTCAACAGGTCTTAGGACTATCATTGGCATATCCACCATGCGACAATGGATGTTAAAAAGTCCATCTTATGTGATCTCTATTAAATCAGGAGAACTGCATATCTGTTATCAAATTTTTCGAGAGCTTTAGAATTATTAGAAATGTTTCTAATTATTTAATGTACACATATGTGAAAATTTTATGCTATGATTTCCTAAGCACACGCCTGGTGCATAAGCCTTTAAACTAATATCATCACTCATTATTCAAACATTCCTAAATGAATTCAGAAAATAGATGTTCTTCCTTTGAACAACTAGCATTAGGACCAAAAAACAAAAAAACTAACCATAGCCAGCATATGGTGCAATGCAAAACACATGGAAGTTAGGTTGCCATGTCCAAAAAACTATTCGAAAAATTTGCTACTTCATAAGCATAATATAATTTCTAAAAGAGTACGCAAACAATTAGAGGAGAAATAAGTAAAATATGTTATTTATGGTAACTTACATCTTGGATTAAGCCTTGTGCCTTCATCAGATTTCCAAGATTGCTATGAGCATCAACCTAACTTTTAAAAATTAGTACATGTCCACATTATTTAATGTAAATTAAAAAAACAGAAATTTAGAAATATCATTTACCAAACGAGGATTTAGTGCAAGGGCGTTCTGGCAACATTGAGCTGCATCGGTCAGTCTACCTATTCTGGTGTATGCACTAGCTAAATTTGACCATGCATCAGAAAAGCTTGGCCGGAGCTGCAAATGAAAATTCAGAGTATAAGAGTAAAAAAGCAAGTTTAACTAAAGAAACATGAACAAAAGACTATAAATTAATGGACCAAAGAACAGTAAGTTTTTAACTCTTTGTAGTTGAAAAGTCTTTTAAACTTGTTGGAAGATAGCCAATCGCCTATAGCATAGACCTTTAGTGTGTTGAAATAACTAAGATTACAACATTCTACAATAAACCTTCGAGTAGAGCAGTAAAAAAGTAAAATTTCTTAACATAAATATGAACCATTGATCTGACAGGTTCAAAATAGCAACAAATCAGTGATTTAAAAAGCACTAGGCGCCAAAAGGCGTCAAGGTCCAAAAACGCCCGAGGCGCTAGACGCTCACCAGAGCAAAGCGAGACGCTAAAATATAAAAATATATAATATAATTATATAAATAAAAATCTAACAATAATTTCAAATAAATATAAAATGATAGTATTAAAATCAAAATAATATATTATTAATCTAATAAATAAAAATACTATTAACACTTAGCAGTATACTGTTAACATACTGTTAACAGTATACTATCGAGAAGAGTGTAAGGGAAGACCGAGGGCGATTGAGAGCAGCGGCAGCGGTAGCAACGAGCAACAGGAGCGGGAGCAAGAGCGGGAGTGGTGAGCAACAACAGTGGCAACGGTAGCAACGAGCAGCGACAGCGAGAGCGGGAGTAGCGGCGGCGGCGATGGCAAAGAGCGAGGGCGCCCGCATGGGTGGGCGGCGAGCGGCGATGCGCGGCGGTAGCGGTAGTAGCGAGCAACGACAACGGGAGCGACGCAGCGATAGTGGCAGCAGCAGCAGCAGCGACAGCGGTAGCAACGAGCAGCGAGCAACGACAACGATGACAGTGGCAGCGAGCAACGGCAGCGGGAGCGGCGAGCAAGGTTAGGGTTGGGGAAGACGCGAGAGACAGGTGCTTAAGTTAGTTCGATTGAACCAACTAAAGCAAACCGAACCAACATTTTAATGCTGGTTCGGTCGCCCGGTTTAACCCGGGCGCTCGCCCAAAATGCTTGATGCCTGGGCTCGGGCGAGCGCCCAGGTGGCGCCTCTTTGAAGCACGCCACCTGGAAATGAAGCAAGGCGCTCGGGCCTCAACTCACCCAAGCACTTAGACAAGCACCCGAGCGCCTATTGAAATTACTGCAACAAATATGTTTTCATAGCAAACTCAAAAAACTTATACAATTAGGACTATGACTGGAAAAGAAGTAGACATCCATTTGATACCACAAAAGATATAGATAGGCCAGCTGCCAAATGGAATTCTGTGCCTAATTTTCACTACAAAAATTTGACTATGTTAGTTTGTCCCCTTTCACAACATATGCACTTAACTATCCCTAAAAGGGACTCTTATGCCATATCAAGGAATGAATATCTCTTGATTCGTAGCTGCATATAATCTATCTAACAATAGCCATAGAGATTGGAACTTAAGACAACAAAAAACCAGATATAGACATATTATTGAAAGATTTAAAGGTAGTTAATTTGGTTTCCAGATAGAATGAGTTGACTTCGAATCGTAAAAGGAATCAAATCCTTTCATTATGCCTGACATAGCCATGGATCCAATCAGACAGGTAGATGACCATACATGAAGATTAAATAAAGGCAGTTTTATGTCCAGCAAGCTTTTAAGTCAGTGTGTGTTAGAATTACTTATGCAACCATTTCAAAAGATAGCCACCAATATAAACATGTTAATGGACTTTGCTTCATAGAAAATAAAGAGTGATAAATAGGCACATAGGGTCAATGACAGTAGACTATCATATAATGGCTAACTTAAACCAAGCATCTTCAGTAACAAAATCTAAGTTTCAGAGTAACAAAGATCATAGTCTAATCACTGACGGTGAGGTATAGTTAACACCACCTGCCAAGGAAACTATGTGATCTCCTTCTAAACCAAGTGAAATGAAAACTGCATAGAAAAGAAAGCAGAAAAAATAAAAACTTAACAAGTAGAAGCAAGAGGAAGAATCACTAAGAAATCCTAATTTTACTATCAGAATCTGTTGCAATGTCAATATTGCTACAGTAGCCTCTTGAAGAAGAAAATTTGCAACCTAATGAATCCCCGACTTACATTTTAAAGTAGAAAATATTAGAAATAGAGTATAATAGGTAAAACAAGCATAGAACAAGAAAACAAATAGATAAGTACAAAGGTAGAAGTTTGTTAGACAGATGCACAGTAAGTATAACTACCTTGATGGCAGCTTGATAAAGTTGTATAGCAAGATCAATGTCGCCCTTTTCCTGTACCAAGAACATCTGAGTTACTATTATTTGGAAATAATTTACCATGTCATAGATTAGGATCAACAAAGTTCATATAGCTAATGCAACATAGACAAACAAACCTCACTAAACGTCAAGAATGTGTCTTCCTAACCAATACCAATTTCTTACCTTCCAAGCATTTGCCATGTTACCATAACACTCTGCAAAATGTGGATCAATTGCAAGAGCCTCTTGATTCTTTGCAATACACATGTCAAAATCATGTAACTGAAATGCCAGAAAAGTAAAAAGAAGTCAGAGACTGCAATGTTCAAAGATAAGGTAATAACTCCATAACAAATTAGATCATGATGTAAAAGATATAGGAACATATACAGTAAAACAAAGTATGACCTGATAATAAATAGCACCAAGAAGGAGGAGATTGTCTGTTCTATTGGGGTTTTTTCGATAAATGGCATTGCTGTGATCCAATGCTTGATTATAGTTTCCAGCTTTGTAATTCTGGTGAGCAAGGGCCAAGTGCATGTCTTCATCACCTAAACCATTCCAATGTATCATCACAACAAGAACCAATTTCGTAAGAGACAATAATCCAACACCCCAGAAGGAAACCTTTAAAAGAAAGAGAGATCTTTTCTTAAACAAGAATTCAAACTCTTCTGCTAGTTCCACTTAGAAAAGAACCCTCACTTATCCAAATAAAAGGCCATTCTTTTGGCATCATACATTCCCACAGCAAGAATTAGCACGAAACATGGAATCCCCAAAACAAACAAAATCGACTTGGCAAACACAAAAGAACGCAAAGGAACCTTCAGTCGGCTTCGAAATTAAGGGCTTGATGTCCGCGGAGCCATCAAGCAACTGCAGAGCGAAGGGTATTTCCTCTACATCGGCCCCCGCCGGGTGGAACCCTAACCCGCCGGCCACGTTCGCCCCGAACAGCGGCTGCAGCTGCAGCTGCAGCTGCGGCTGCGGCGGCTGCGGCTGCGGCTGCTGGGGCTGGTGCTGCCGCGCGTCGGCCTGCAGCGAGAGCATGATCGGCGCCGGCACGAACCCTAGAATCCACCCTAAGATCGAGGGTGGGAGACGCCCGGCAACGGGATCCGCGATCGATCGGATCCCTGGGAGGATCGAAGAAGGGAAGGTTCGATCGGATTCCGGCGGATTTGGAGCACCCGAGCGCCAGATTCTCCGCTCTCAGTGTTCCGCTTTGGCTTCGGTTTTACCGCTGCTTTCCCCTCCTCGTTCCTTCCCCCCGCCTTCAATTCCCGTCGGCAAATAAAAAAGGTGAACACCGAGGGGTTCTAAGCCTCAGGTCGGTCGCATTAGAAATTTTATGTGGATATATGATCTGCCGTCCGTTTGGGCCGCTGTGGTTCACCGGCGCGTAAATGAAGGGTTGAGATCGTCTGTGGAGATGGACGAGTTTGCACTTGACGGGCACTCGGCTCCTGCTTATTTACAAAAATAGCCTCACTTTACTTATTTATTTATTTAATTTTTGTAAGTGTATCCTTTAAAGCTCAAAAAAATATGGCTGACCTATGTTAAATTTCAAATTGATATTAATACCCAATAAATGATATTTGATATATTTTTTATTTAATAACAACAAGGATTAGCAGTTATTGAGTTATATGAAAGATTTAAATATTTAGGAATATATATTTTAAGTTTGAGGAGCAAATATGCTATTTTCTAAATTTAAAATAATATATATGTTAATACCCCCGGTCAAAATTTGTGTGCTAATATAATCTCAAGCTCTTATATTGCTTTCAATATCAGAAAAAATGTTTCCTCATGTTTCGAAATATAAACTTTGGTTGCACAACATGCTGGTGAATTATGCGAATTAAGTTAAATGTTGGTGATACGTCTTATCAAACATAATTCGACAAAACATATGATCACCAACTACTGATGTAATGTGGACTTTAATGACAATAACTCATGTTGATTGCGCAATTCAATGTTAATTTTTCTTTAGGATTTAGACAAATGTTGGATGATGAGTTCTCTTAACGTGAATCCACACTTGTTGACGAGCAAACACCAAAAAATAAGTGCTATTGTAGCCTTCAATGATAACTAAGACCTTTCTTGATTGCCAATTAACATACATCTATGATCGGTATTACAAAGCCCTATGGAAAACAAGCTTAAGTAAATGCTACTAAAGTCCATTGAATCGCATATACAATGGGAATTATGCATTGGTAATATGGTTCATTTACCTTCAATCAGGAGGGTGAGCATTGTTGTGTTTGTCACTGATCCCATATGTGAAAAAGATTATGTTAAGAATAGAATAAATATATAAATAATGTCTAATATATTGGTTTAAAGATTTAAAAAAATCATATATCCTGTTAAAGATTTAATGGCTCACGTTTGTAAAAAAAAAAAAAATATTATCGATCAATTTCACATTTTATGTTATCCTACGGTCTTAAACCTAGAATAATATTAATAAAAAATTAAGTTATTCTCGATTTATCGATCCATTATGGTAAGATTTTTTTTTTTTTTTTTGTTGTTGCAAATGGTGAATGACGGAAAATGAGATTCAGAGTTGAAGATTTTATAATAATTTGATCATATCAATTTGATAATAGCAAGATTTTATTCTTCAACATTAGCACTTGTGAGTATAATGTCCATCTCGAAAAATTATAACTATTGTCTGCACCACAAAATGGTTAGAGAACACTCTATATGCCTTTGTTCAAAGGTAGATGTGTTGACATATGGTATATTTTATCATATCAAGACATGTCCAGCGTATTGACGCTTATGACATTATCACACATTTCATTCTTTGACCATATCAGTCATCTTAGGCGCTTTAGATATTTTTTCATGTTAGGTTGATACATCATGCATAAGAGGATGTTTTGGTCAAGTTCGATTACCTGAGTGCTTCGATTGTGTTTTTGTGTTTATCCTTTTTAAAATGTAATGCATGTAAGGAGATAACTAGCAAACTTGAATACTTCAAATTATTTTTTTTTCTCCTAAATATATGAATCGAGGGGAAAGACTTTGATTATGCGGGGCAAAATACTTATTTATGATTGATGAATGCATCGTGTTAAACTAGATACTTATACAAGTGAAACAAAACAACTTACGAGTTTACAGTAAAAAAATAAAATCTTATTTCATACATATAAGAGTAAAGTGGAAGCAAACATAAACAATATAAACTGTTTACCCTCTCAAATTCTTTCATTAGTCCTTCAAGCAGTGTAAATTAACTTTCGTTAGTCATCAAATACGACTCATGATCCGCTACACGACTGGTATCACCTTGTCGACCAATGAGCGACTGACTTAAGAAGCAACGACAAGGCCATTGATGTCACCTTGTTCTTCAAAGAAGTGTGCTTGCTTCTCTGTACACGAAGATGACATTTGGCAAAGGAAGGTAGGTTGAAGATGGTCGTGGGTTCAAGGCATGGCTTGAGTAAGACGGAGGCGGCCTGGGCTAACGGTGTCCCTGGTCATGCCACGGGGAAGGTGATCATGCCTTGGCTGGAGGACGGAGGCTGTCATCGAACGCCTTTGGAGAACCCAAAGTTCAAATTTAGACATGATGGCCACTGTTAAAGCTTTAGAATCAAAGAGAGCCTTAATTTAGACATGATCTCGATCAACTCCAAAAGAGGATTTTGAATTCGGTTCCATCTTTTTCTAATATTATCTAGATAATCATATATGGATTTCTGTTTCTAATTTTGGGATTAACAGGGGTATAACAAAGACATGCCTTTTACTTGAAGCAATTAAACAAACCCTAATTTACTTGTAAATCTTCTAATTATTTTTCTAGTCACTCCAAAAATGTCTTGGGCATACCAAAGACATGCCTTTTACTTGAACCAATTAAACAAACCTTAATTTACTTCTAAATCTTCTAAATATTTTTCTAGTCACTCCAAAAATGTCTTGTTTGGAAGAAGAAAAACAACAGAGAGGCAAAAAAACACTAGCAAATAATATCTAAATAAATATACCCTAACATCAGCTACAACCACCACAAAGCAATAAAAATTTTAATTAATCTTTCACAAATATATGGAAAAGCACCCAAAGCTACAGCTTTGACGCATATGCATCATTTAACAAAGGTTCAGCCATTCAGCAAAACAAGCGTTACATCAAGAGTTCAAACTTTTTAAGATCATCAAACCATCTGAGGTGATGTAACTTGTTATGTATCACAATTTCAGTGAGCATTCCAAAATGGATCCTCATGATGAACTGCTATCGGATCATTCTGTCATCACGGGCTTGTTCTCACTAGCCTTAGGTTTGTGCTCCTTTGGTTTCTGCTCTTCAGATTTCCTATTTTAGGCAAAACAAATGTATTCCATCATTTGAAAGGAAACAAGAAAATTTGGCATGCAGAAAACTTACCGTTTTAGGAACAGAAGACTAGTTGTTTGGGTAAATTTATAAACCTAAATCAACATGCAACAACCTTTATGAGGCCTACTTAGAATGATCTTTGAAGATCAGATGGTTTCAGTCTCTGCACCTTAGTATGCAATTATTAATATATATATAAAACACAAAGTATGTCGAGCATTTTTTTTTCATTTAAAAGAACTTACAAGCAGTGGTATTACAATGAGATCTCATACAATGGAGGAGTGCTGTTTAAGTCAGTGGTACTTTGATGCAGATCTACCAGATCATAAAAGGACAAAAAAAAAAGAAGAAAACTTCTATCTATATTCTACACTGCTAGAGAAACATCCCAAACAACCACTTGCAAGTCCTTAGAATTGAATCACAACATCAAGCAAGACACTAGGAATATGTAAGATCCCCTTTGTAAGTGCCATTTTCTATCTAGGATCACCAAGTGTAAGCTACCACAAGGTAAGACTTAACTGCAATTCAGTATAGTAACCATTTTTATGAAAGAAATATAATGAAAAGACATACTAATTTTCTAGCAGGGAAGGGGGCATTCTACATGAACTCGCCAACCTCCTTATCTCTAATTGCACTTAAAACTGTTTTCCCATACTGACTTCCCAATGAACATTTGCTTGTATTATATGTATGTTGCAATTTTTTTTCTCCTCTGGCTGAGAAAATGCAAGTAGTTTAGATGACATTTCCCCACTCAAACAGTAAAGCTCTTAATCAATATAATCGTTTTCCTCAAAAAGAAATAAAAAAGCAACAAAGGACTAACCTAGCTCATAACCACATGGTGTCATTGTCAATTGTATTACTCACGAGAAGAAAACTATCACAGAAGAGAGGCATCTTGACCATTTTACATTCTTACTACTTCACATGTTATCTATGATAGTCTTAGAATAGCTTCCACATATGGCACACTGATTCATTAACAGACACTATGCCCAATTTTTTTTATTAGCAAAACTGGTTGATCCTCTTACCCTGTGTATCCAGAATGCATTTGCCAATTTAACCATTTTAATTTAAATATAAGAGGATATCTAAATCAAATAGTATTGTTCCATAGTCTATTCACACTATAATTGAATGCCAATGATAATATGAAAATTTAATGCAACTTAGTCATTTCTTTTAATTCTGTCATAGCCCAAGAAATGTCATGGGGCTGATTGATAGACAATTCATCAAATAGTGAATATAACATGTCTCGCAACTACCGAGCAGTTTTCTGATTCCCAAATTGTTAACTTTGGCTCAAAGTCATGTAGATCAAGGTTCACACAAGAAACCACAAAGTTTCATACTAGACTGATAACAGACTTTGATGGATCATACAACACAAACCCAGTCCCAATAATTTTTTATTCGATGCTGCAAGCTCCTTTTCAATTACCTTCTCCAAGGAAGGGAAAAAGAAAAACAAAATTATCAAGCTATGACGCAAAGGTTCTCTTCAATTATCTGTTTCAATTTTGCCTTTATCGTTCTGTCTTCTACAACGTTCTGTCTTCTACTCGCTATTGCTTACTGTTTCTTTTACCTTTTCTTTGGAAAAAAGAAGGCGAAATTCTCACTTATGTTAATGCCAACAATTTAACAAGAAACTTCCATCTCGAATTTGGGACACATCAGGAGTGAATCTGTTGCCATAGTTCTGCTTTAGGAGAACAAAAACCGCTTCTTCAGAAGCATAAAGTCCATGAATTACCATAGAATAACACTTTATGCCCTTAAATAATCACAAACCTAATCAAGACAAGATTCTAAAAGTTCTCGACTACCCTCTCATCGCAGCAACAAAATCCAAGATTGCTCAAGCAGCCAAAGATAAAAGCTTTTCACATAAAAAATACAAGCTTTCACCCATCGATCGACGAAACCATGTTCAAACGAGAACCATGCCGATACATGGAAGAATCGTAAGACAACCCAACAGGGCTCATTGAAAACTAAAACACAAGGAGGAAAAGAGAAGAACAAGTAGGGAACCGAGCAGAGGTACGGAGAAGGAAGGGAAGAATCGTACCGCTTGTCGCCGGAGCTTCCGCCCTTCTGGCTGAGGAAGGAACGGAAAAGAGGTGAATTGACGTCGTAGATCATGTCGCTAGGGTTAGGGTTTCTTTCCTGCCGGCCCGCCGTTCCGGAGACGAGAAGAAACTCTGCAAGGGCCGTGCCTAAAAGCAAATGTATACGGATGTAAACCACGTGAATTGCACGTGAGAAAGTCGGTTCTCTAATACCTTCTTTTGGGATAATTGGGCCTCCATGGGCCTACACAAATAGTTTCTGTATTAGGATCGTCAATTCTTTCTTATCAATATAAATTATATTCTCGACATAAATAAAATTTCTTTCTGGGAATACAATGGACGTGTCAAATTTATTGCATAATTAGATGGATTGCATGAGAAATTGGGATATGGATCGATCCTGTTCTCTATAATAGTCTGAAACGGGAAGAGACTCATCCAACTTTGTGCTGTAGGGATTCGGTACACAACCATATCAGACGTAACGACACACGTGAGACTGCAGTATGGGGGACGTGGTGAGCAACCAGTTGCTTAAACAAATAGGTAACGGGAGGCCCATGTGTGCACCGCGATGTGAGTGGAGTTCGTATAGGGTCCCACAATTGTAAACGGGAGAGAAGAAGTTTAAGGTCGTAGTGGAACCGAGAGGCTCCAGCAGCAATAATTGCTTGGAGTTTTCTCCGAACAAAATGGCGATTTTGGCCCTGCGTCCTTCTTCTCCTCCCTTCCGGTCTTGTTGTCTGCTGATTGGATCCAAATCTTCCGTCTGACTGGTAAAACCCCATCGATCAATTCCTCTTTCTTTCTCCTATTCTTCCTCCAATCCGTTTGAGGAACATGTCAGCCGGAAACGAGACGTGTAAATAGAGAGAAAAAGGGCAATCTTTGGGATTTTGGTTTCCGATATATAGAGCGAGGTGGTAGATTCTGTGGGAAGATGGGATCCTCCACGGACAATCTGAAGGGATTCGTGCTGGCTCTGCTGTCCAGCGGATTCATCGGAGCCAGTTTCATCATCAAGAAGAAGGGCCTCAGAAGGGCGGCTGCTACTTCTGGAGTCCGAGCAGGTCAGCTCATCATCAACTCTTCTTCCTCGTGTCGATAATTGTTTCTTTCAGCACTGATACTAGTAGATGGTATTCGACCCATAAAACGTAGGGGTTGGTGGATACTCCTACCTCTTGGAGCCGCTCTGGTGGACTGGTATGATCACAAGTAAGCCCCTTTTTGCCTTCCTCTCTGTCTATGCAATTCTTAGTTGGTCTATCTTTATTGTAAATGAAAATCAAGGATTCAATTCTTTTGTATTGGTATTGGCTTGTTGGTGGATGCCAAGTTGTGTGTTCGGCTTGGGGTTTCAGTATGGTTATCTATCTTTGATCATGAGATAAAGCAGTCTCACAAGAAGAAGTTAGATGTAGGTTATATTCTTTCTTGTGACTTGTGACTAATTACTTAAGCCTATTATGCTGTTTAAAGATAAGATTTTTATTTCTCTGTGACTTTTCTTATGAGTTATTACTGTAGCATGTTATGTTGTTAAAGGTACGATTTCTAATTCTCAGTGATTGTTGGAGAGGTGGCCAATTTTGTAGCTTATGCATTCGCCCCTGCAGTCCTTGTCACTCCGTTGGGTGCTCTAAGCATAATTGTTAGGTAACTCTCTTTTTGTATCTATTGAATTTCTTGACCTATGGGGAGAGGATCGTCTTTCCATATCTTCTTTGGTCCTGATAGCATGTCAATTATGTTTGTAGTGCTGTTCTAGCTCACTTTATTTTACAAGAGAAATTGCATGCTCTTGGGATTTTGGGCTGTGTTATGTGCATTGCTGGTTCAGTTGTAATCGTCATTCATGCACCACAAGAGAGAGCAATTACCTCGGTCCAAGAGATATGGAATATGGCAACTCAAACTGGTATGCCTGAGTTTATATATATTTTTGCTTCTGCCCTTCCCTCTTGGTGTACATTTATTAGAATGACCACCTACTTATCATGTTATTGTTGCCTTTGTTATTCTTCAGCATTCTTACTGTACGTGGCTTCAGTTATTGTCATAGTCTTCGTTCTTGTTTTCCATTTTGCTCCGCTATATGGAAACTCAAACGTCTTGATCTTCACTGGCATTTGCTCTTTGATGGGCTCCCTCTCGGTAATGTTTCTTTCATCTATCATGCTTCAACTCATGCTAGCAGTGATAAAATTTGAATGGACTGTGTTGATAGAGTTTTCTGTTATTTGGAACTCAGTACTTAGCTAAATTACAGGTAATGAGTGTTAAAGCACTAGGGACATCTTTGAAGTTGACTTTTGAGGGCACGAATCAGTTAATTTATCCACAGACGTGGTATTTTATGCTGGTAGTGGTCACATGTGTGATAATGCAAATGAATTATCTTAACAAGGTTAGCATGGTTTTCTTTGCATCTCATTTGTTGATATTACAGCTCAAGAATGATGCTGAATGTTTGTTTATCAGAATTTTGTTTTGTTCCTAAAGATCATATGTGGGTGCAATAGTCTACATATTACCTAAAATATTCATCATCTATTTACTGAACCATTTAGTTGAGGAACAGTCTTCATTCATATCTCATTTTGTTAATTTTACAGCCCAAAAAGAATGTTTGTTTATAAAAAAATATTTTGGTTAAATCCTAAATATCATATATGTAGGCATAATGGCATATTACTCTACATATCACATAAAGTATTCATAATCTTTTTGATGTAACTATTTAATTGAGGAATAGGTTCCATTTGTTAATTAAATGAATGTTATGGCCTTCTGGGAATGGACAGCACAAGCAATGTGCTGAATCCTACTGTAGTTTTACACGACTAGATAGCATATTGTTCCTATTATTGATTTGCAGCACTGTTGCGCAGAATGACTTTGTTGGTGTTGTGTTTCTAAGAATTTTTTATGTTAACAATCTTATGCTTATGACAGTCAGAATGATCGTTAATCCATTGCTTCTCTCTTCATGTGTATCTAAAGATGGAAAAAGGATTGGCCTTATGAAGTTCATGGATATATTATTTAATTCTGTATCCTTTGGCTCTCTTTTGAAGAGGTTCCTAATGAATTGCTTGCCATTGCAACTGTCCATACCATTGTATTTGGATGACATATTGATGATTATGTGTGGTAGATTTTGTTGATTTAGTTGGAAATATGTTGTTAACCAAATTTATCTCTGAAAAAATCATATCAGCAATAAGAAATTTTTATGTTGGTTGTTGAGAAAATTGGAGGTATTAGGATTCAAGAGCATGTTTTTTCAAAGAAGGGCGATTTCTTTAGAAAACACCCACATTTTGGGTATTTCCCAATCGGTACCCCCCATTTTGTTTTTCCCCCTAATTTGAACAATACACAAACTACCTCTTAAAAACTTTTTCACCTATGATAGTGTCTTAGCCTGTTACAGTGTTTTTTGGCTTGTTATAGTGTTTTTATCACCACAACAAAAACACTGTAAACCTACTTGAAAACACTATAAATAAACCAAATGGAATCAAAATACACTAGAAATCATTTAATATATCATACTATAATTCAAATAGGCATTTGTAATAGTTTAGAAATGACATCACCAAAATAAAAATAAAAAATTGATTTGTTATAGTGTTTTAGCCACCACAATAAAAACATTGTAAAATCTACTAAAAAATACTGTAAATGATTCAAATGGACTCCCTACCTCAACCAAACCAGCTACAAGCCTAAATATATGGTGTCATAATGGTCTATGAGCAATAGAAACAAGAGAGACACAATATAATGCCACTTACAGGTTTTTTCAATAGCATTTACAGTGTTTTCAATACCTTAATAAAAACACTATAAATACTATTGAAAAACCTTGTAAATGAGCCAAATGAAAACACTATAACAGTCTAAAATTGTTTTAAAAAATGGGTGAGAATATTTGGCAAGAAAATTTCAAGGGGTATACTAAAGATTTTTCAAATTAGGGTATTGTTTGGGAAAAACAAAAGAGGGGTACCGATTGCGAAATACCCTAAATGTGGGTATTTTCTAGAGAAATTCCCCTAGAATAAAAGACACCGAGGCATAAGCAACATGCAAAATGACAATATCCAACATATGAACTGACTTTATACAAGGGATTATTTCTACTTTGTAATGCTGTTACAACTTACTGGTAATGGGAATATTCTACCGGGAGAAACTAAACTATTCTGGATGTGTTAAAAACTGAGATAAGTCTCTTAATGGCTTGCTCTGGATTCATTACACTAGAAGTGATATGTGTGTTTATTTTCATGTTAACTTCTATCCTTTGACTACATTCAATGAGACTGTTTAACAAGAAAACACTCAACTATTGTCAGAGTGATTGGTATCAACTACTGTAACGATTTATAAAAGAAAATTACAGGAATATTTTGACAAAGATACAATGGCCAAGGAGAAGATATGTCTAAGATATGCTTAAAATAGTATTGATTGATAATGACAAATAGAGATGTATAGTGCCTTACGATTTATTTGAACCATTTGTTCATTTTGTCCAAGATTTTAATTTTTAAGAATCGACAACCTACATCATCTTATATTATGGAAAAGCATTCATTCTTAAGCCTAAAAGAGATAGATGAGATATGAAAAACTCAAAATTATTAATGGTATGAATATTATTCTCTAAGCATTGTGTTTTTAACTGTATATGTTGCTTATGCTGCAAAATGGCTACTTATCACTTTGAAAGATCTGCAAAGAACATAAAAAAAATCTACAGAACACCATGTTCATATCTTAATGACTTGACTGAGATTCTGATGCCCCTACATTTTCTTGGAATTTTCTCCCCTTTTTTTGTCTCTTCTTTCATAAAAATAGGCAGTGGTTATCTCATTGTTCTATTATGTAGATGATATCTCACTCATGGAACCTAACACTACTACTGTTTCTTTCCAGTATATTATGACTAACATTTTCAAATTTTATGTGCTGTTCATGTTGAGTTGGTTTTCTTTTATATTTTTCAGGCTCTTGATACCTTTAACACAGCCATTGTGTCTCCAATATACTATGTGATGTTTACCACACTTACAATCGTAGCAAGTGTTATAATGTTCAAGGTATGCTTATAACTAGACAGCAAATATCTCTCTTCTGATAACAGTAATTATTCTATTGGGTCTTGACAGTAGCCAAACCAAATATTAGCTAGCTTATGTTGGTTTCACCTTTGGAATCTGCAGATCTTTGTTGTTAGCCTTTTGTTTCACAATAACTTTGCACCAGAAACTTGATGCTTGTAATACACATTCAAAAATGTGATTGTTCAAGTAAGCTTATTGACTATGAATGATTGCTCTAATTTTTAACAAATAATTATATTTGAAAGAAAAAGATATTGGCCAGCAGATAACAAATAATTGGGACATCATTATGAAATGAATGGAAAGAACTTTAAAAGACTTATTGGAGGCAGATCAGTTATGGCATTAATTATGTTTATAAAAAAGATCCCATAAACTATCTTTAAAATTGATAGGAGGATATAGCTGATTTTTTCCTACTAAAAATTATTTTTTGAAGAACAAATGGAGAATATGATGTAAAATTATTAATAAAATCCAAATCAAGTTCCCTCTGACTCTGAACTTGCACATTTGCTTCTTTTTTTTCCCATCAAAGCAACAATTCTGCTGTCTTGTTTCACTAAGAAGATGAAACAAGTACCTATATAGAAAGCAAACATAAAAAGGAAAAAAAATGAAATGGAAATAACTGCAATTCTCTGATCTATGAGTGACAATAATGAGATACGTACCATTTAAGGCCGATGAACATCGTTAAAATTTGTTTGAAATTAAACCATCAGCAAAACTTTGTCATTTTGGAGGAAGCAATCCACCTTCCATGAGTTCCAAAGCCAATGGAAGAGGGTAGGGGAACAATAGTCTAATAGCGCCTAAGAGGTTTCCATATGGCTATGGTCAGTAAGGAACCCAAGAGGAGGTAAGAGACAATACTGGATCAAATTTAAAACATAGTTTTAAGGTTGATTCTTTTTTTTTGAGGAAAGACATACAAATCATTTTGCTTTTGGAATGCATGTGGAGCTCAAGATATGCGTGGAGATGAGATAGAACATGACTCCCAAGATGAGGAATCTATAAAGAAAGAAACAAAACTACATGACAAGATCAAACTATCGAGTTCTCTTCAATTTGAAGAGGAGAAAGAGCCTTCCAGTAGAGAACAAGAGGAAAGAAGGGAAACGTTTAACAAACAAAAAATTACATAATAAGCTTCCAAGCATGTTCTTCAGGCCTTTAAAGTTTTTATATGTATATGCCAAGAAAAGCTAATCTTGTTAACTTATAGAATTCTTCCAAACGACGATTCTAGAGCTCCCAAATTTTATATTCTAATAATAATATAACCTACCTAAGCTATATGATTATCTGGTCAAGGATTCCTAGTCAAAGCTGACCCTTTTGGGCCTCACCAGGCCAGTACACTGTGTATAGGTTAAAATTTCAGTTGCCTAGATGGCTGCTAGGGCACCATTTGATAGCTAAGCTTTCCTAACCTTGTCTTGCTGCTAATTAGTGTGTCAATATTTGCTGAAACTTAAAAGCATAATTTTTTGAAGCCACCTCAAACCTAAGCTTTCTGAATATAAAAACTTGCCAGAACTTTTGGTTTGTCTAAGCTGTATTTTCTTTGAGTGGGATTTGGTGTTAAAAGCATCTCATGAAATTAATGAATATTTGCAGGATTGGGATGGACAAAGTATTGGAAGCATCATATCTGAGATTTGTGGCT
Source organism: Musa beccarii (assembly GCA_024322285.1). Taxonomy (NCBI): domain Eukaryota; kingdom Viridiplantae; phylum Streptophyta; class Magnoliopsida; order Zingiberales; family Musaceae; genus Musa; species Musa beccarii. Next base: position 41,001,505 of record CM044395.1, on the reverse strand, counting down.
TCATTGTTGTCCTCTCAGGGACCATTTTATTGCACGTGACAAAAGATTTTGATAGGAATGCCTCAAGAAGTGCGCAATACAGTTTACTTGTCTCACAAATATTTATCTTTCTATGATTTTTGCTATGAAACTATTGTTTGCTGCAAAATTCAAATAACTTGAGAGTTCATTCAGGTCTATATGCTCCATTATCCCCATCCTTAACCACTCGACTTTGTTCTGGAAATGGGGAAATGCTGAAGCATGTTGTGGAGGATGCGGCATATCCAGAAGATGCATGCTTAAGAAGGCAGGAGCTCTACTAGCAAATAAGGAGATGAGTCTGTCCGAACATTATTTGGAATGTCAAGATCCCCTACTGAAATCATAATATAGATTATTTTTAACACAAATCGGCATCCCACTGCAGAGTTTCCGACCTTGGTGCTATCTGTAAGTGGCATTTTGAGGCTTTTAAACACCTTTTGTGTTCATTACGGGTGCTGGAAGAAATCATGGACCTGGAATGCAGCTGCACTTTCTAATGAGTTCTAAAACTGGCCCAGAGCTTGCCAGATTGATGGTGATCCACCCCAGCCACCATGCACAAGTTTGATATAAGTATAGATTCTTTATGTGAATACAGGGATTTGTGTGATGACTGAAAATGTGACTGCAAAAATAATCTGTCTGCAGAATTTGTGAAGAACAATGTAGCTCATCACGCATGCTTATGCATTGTTAAATTTGTACAAAAATCAAGAAGTAATTCTGTCTGCACCTTAAGTAAGGTGATACCCTAACTGATTGCGACAATTTCGGCTGGTCTGTTAGCTATGAACTATTAAAACGATTGTAATGGAAATTAGTGTTGCAGCACAAGGTTATTTAACAATTCTTGTTTGTGAATTGGCAATCCTTTAGGTCTGTTGGCTGCTATTTAAAAGTGCTATAGTAGTGTGAAAGAAACACTACTAGATTGAGCTGATGTGCCAGTCTTATTCTGCTCTTTTTCAAGCTTCTATTTGTCTCAGTAGAACAATTTGGAGATCAAACAGTATCTTTGTTGTTGAATAGGATTTTTTATCAACTCAAATCTTCGATCCCTTATATCTTTAAGGAGCAAACTTGTTATGCCATCAAAATTGGCACTCATAAAACATAATTAATTTGATTAACATGAAATTTCTCTGATGTTTGACAAATTACTGAATATAATTTTATAAATATTGCAAGGCACCAATATACAAATTATTTAATAATGAATAACACGTTTATCAAGCAAAAAATAAAACAGTGGTATTTGTTTGTAAATCCTTCCTTTTTGGTTGTTTATAGATATCAAACTGTGTCCTATCAACATCTACATCCGATATCACTATTTATTATTATCACAATGCAAATATTTGACGAAACTGATCTTTTCTTTATAATTTTACAATACGAAAAATATATTAAAATATTAGAAAAATTGATCTATGATATGATATGTGTTTTAAAATTTAGGAGAAGTAATGTGAATTCACAAGTTCGATTAAGATTAAATAGTGAGTTCGATTAGAATCCAACAATTAGCCAATGAATGTAAATGATCTAATCCGAAATATAATATCAGATAAAATTATATATATTATTTTTATTATTAGAAGACGAGAACGCACCTCATGAGGCCAAACCCGCGATGTAGACAGCCCATCCGATTCCCACCACTTGAAAGCTTCGCCAATTGACATCCATATTGCCCCACAGCCAGTAGATAATAATACTTTCCTTCAGAAACAAATGCATATAAATATACGATTAGTATTTGTTGTATTTAACCCGCTAAAGTGAACTTTAGCATATACCTTCCTACAAAATCCAAAATCTTATATAAATATCACTACTTATGGCTAATTTTCGTTTATTGACGAAACTTCAAATTTTTTTTTTGCCTTCGAAACTATTATTATATATATTTCCATAAATTAATTTCTTTATTTTCCCTCTTTATACTTAACATTTTAATAACAGGATATTTTAAGTATTTTTAAAGCCAACGGCAGTGACATATATGAGGGATTAAAATATTATATAAGATACATATAATTTAGGGGTGGTAAATATGATATTTTCAAACTTTGGGAATATATATATATATATATATATATATATATATATATATATATATATATATATATATATATATATATGTGAAACGTAGCCTCCGTGAAATGAAACCCAAATCCGTAGGAAATGATGCTCAAACACGGCGCTGGCCAATGGGGTGGGAGCATTTGATCGACGCCGCTCAGCCACAAGCGGAGATGCGGAGGGACACGTGGCGCTGCACCTACCCAACGCTAAGCCACCCGTGGTCGGTCAGAACAAGCAGACCGCCGTGAGTCCTACAGCGCCCCGCTCACCGTGGGAAGTCGAAAGAAGAGGAGTAGAAAGGCGGCGGCGGCCCTTTGGTTCGGTTCCTCGGCGACGGATCCGGTGGATCTGCGATGTTAGGGTCGGATTGCGAGCTGTCGGAAGGTTTGGGTTTGGGGTTGGAGATTTCTTGCTTCTCGGAGGATGTTTGATTGGGACGACCAGCATCAGGTCCCTCACGACTTTCCCCTTTCCTTTTATCTTCCCTTTTGTGCTAGCTTGCTTTTTTGTTCTAATTTTGCATATGGCTTCTTGAAATTGGATCGTGGAGAGAAAACGACTGGATTAATGATCCACTTCAAATTGAACATATTGCTGGATTGATAACTTTTTTCTTCTGGAAACGAGAAAAACATCAACTTTTAGCATTTCTTGAACTCTTAATGTGGTATGTGCTTGTAGATGAGTTCTGCAGCCGTTCTTAGGGGTTTAAATAACTCTAGATCTGCTTCTTGTAGTTGGAAACCGGGTCATGGTTAGATGATTATGTGGCAGCCAGAAGCAGATAAAATGTGAAGACGAAGTGAAAAAAAAAAGAGCTTGGGTAAACAAATAAACTTATATATATACATATATATATACATACATATATGTATATACATATATGTATATATATACATATATACATATATATATATATATACATATATATATATATATATATATATATATACATATATGTATATATATATATATATATATATACATATATACATATATATATATATATATATATACATATATGTATATATATATGTATGTATGTGTGTGTATTCAGTTATACGGTTTGAAAGCATAATCAATTAACCAACCATACATCCATAGCATATTCAATAAATTCCATTACATCCTCAAGGTTTCATAACATTTCAATACAAGTAACATTTATGCAGAACAAATCTCAATTGGAAAAATCCTAAACATATATAATTGTTTTCCCAAATTTATTCATATTAGGAGTTATTCTTTGATTTGAAAAATAAAGACATAAACATATGAACAAACCACAACTTAGTAAACATCAAGGCTTGCTACTAGCAAAATTAGATACAAAATCAAAATTTTGCTCAAAACTTTTAAAATTTTATTTTTTGCATTCAGTACCTGTCTTCAGAATACACAAGAACATCTAATCTTTGTTAGTGTTTTTTTACAAAAAGATCATAACATAGACTTTATATACTCTATAGATTATAAACTTGTTAAATAATACATATGGCAAAAAAAAAAATTCAAAGGAACGTAAAATCTGAATATATGTTCACAAATATAAAAATAATTAAGATTACATATAAGAATATTAAAATATACATAAGTGTAGTAAGAATATATATCTAGTAGAAGTATAGTAGTACTAATGGGTACAACCATGCTATATCATCATGACAAGTAATGTAACCATGTCTAACCCTTATGCTATTATGGAATATCAAGTAGAACCTTTTGTTGAATTTTTAAGTTTTGTTTTGGCATGTAAAATCACCAACCTAACTTCTATTGATAGGCAAAATTATATTCCATGAAAATTCCAAATTGTCTAATTTCGGAGGCGCATCCCCTGAACAAAGATGTGTCTTTTCTATGGACTGCGATGAGGAGACTGAGATTTGTTCTATTTCATAGTCTTCTTCTTGGATGTCTAGGACATAACTATATCAGACTATTTCATCATTTTCTTTGAATTAACTCTGGGACAACGCTACATTGGCCTACTCTGCTATATGTTCATGTATTGGATGTTTGTTGGAGTAGATGCTAGATGTTTTGATCAGTAATCTTGCTATATTATGTTCTAGGTTGATCTTATTACACCTCATGTAATCACCATTCTTGAAATGAAAAAGGGTCTCACATTGGTTTGTAAAAGCATATAAAGCTATTAGTTGTTTCTAATAACTAACCTGAGCTTATGATCATCAAGCTAAGCTTCAATAATAACTTTGGATGCAGTTAGCTATTATTGATATTTTTTAAAAAAGAGAGGATTTGAAGCTGAATAACTTTATTTTGGTCTCTACCAATGTCCCCTGTCTGCTTAATTTGTTAATTAGGCTCTACAAAGTGGTTTTTATCCATGAATTGTTTTGCAAAGGGAGACATGTTCCCTTCTTCCATGGCAAATCTTCCAGTTGAAATACTTGCTAAGGTTATCATGATTGTAAAAAATTCTGAGATAGGACTACTATGGTAAACAGAATTTGCCGCATCTGAGAATCGTATTCTTTTTGTCTTAAATAATTATGATCAAGTTATTGTGTAAAAATTGTTTCTCTACTACTCTGAACATATTTTGTCCTTTAAATTGCATCTTCAATTCAGAGACATGTCTCTCTTGGTAATGGACCAGTAATTTGGTTTTCCATGCTTCAAACTATATCTGATGTTGTATTTTGACAATCATGGGTCTATCTCTTGATCCAGCATACATGCTTTAGTGAATGTATAACCATTGACAGAGCATCATGTCAGAGGATTATGGCCTATCAAAATCATTTCATCTTTTAGAGTCCACCTCCTGGACCTATTGAATCTACAACGTATTGATAATGATAATCAAGCCAAAGATACACTCAGTGGAAGGTACCACTAAATTAAGGCCAAACTTATCCTCCTAGGAATGAAAACTCAATATCATTGAAGTTTTGAACATAGAAAGACTGAAACCAGGAAAAAGAAAGCAGAAAATAATAAGAAAAAATAATACTCATAAAGGAAAAGAAATACTCTATCACTGAACGCTCAGTCCAAAAAGAGTTATCAAAGGTTGATGCCTTTGAAGAGGGATAATAATTCATAATGCAAATAAGAATGTCAGCCAGGACATTTTTGCATGATATGCAACCTCACTGAGAATTTTGTTGTTCCCCCTTCCCCCCACTGCCACCTCCCACCCACGCCCAAACCCCGGCAAAAAAAAAAAAAAAAAAAAAAAAAAAAGATTCTGTGGAAGAGGAGAATCATAAGGCTGTCTCTAAAGTGATCACCTTCACCAGGGCCACGGGTAAGAGTGAAAGACTTACATTTGTAATAGGCAAAATAATTAACCATATTGTGTTTAAAAATCTGAAGAATTCAAGCTTATGGGTTTTCGTCCTTAAAGATGTTTTATTTTCTTTCATCTTTGGTATGTATTATGTTTCTGATGCCTTATATGTAATATTTTTCCTTAACCTATTGCTACTTATCTAGTTTCACTATTATCTTTTATGTCATAAGCAGAGACTCTCGTCACAGTCCAAATAATTTGTCAAACCTCATCTCTGTACTTTTGGATAGTTTACTATGATTTAATGTTCCCTTTATAATCTAGTGTTGTCAGCAAAAGTTTTGGATGTATCACTTTTAAAATGAGGCAAGAATTGCATCTTAGACTACAATCTCCTAACAAAGCAGTCAGATCTATGTGCATGTCATTTTAACTATATAGGTAGAAATTCATTTGCTTGACTTCTGTTAACTTTAAACCAAAAAAATATGCATGTGTTTCAGTATCCATTTCTTTTTTAATCTAACAACATCTGTATGCTGACTTTTGCTATTCTTATTGGGAATTTTTAGGTTGGGGAGTCAATATGGGCTGAATTTCCTGAGAATGAGGATGATATTGTCCCTTTTCCTAAGGGTGCCGAAGAGAGTACATTATCTATTTTGGGGAATTATGGCAGGAAACAGAGGAATGAAGAAGCAAGCATTGGCTTAAGGTCCAATGAACAGAGTTCAGGATCTAAAAATAATTTTCTGGAGAGTAATCAGGATAATAATTCTACTTTTATTACAAATGAAGAACTTTCTGCTGCACAACTAGATGCAGATTCATGGCCTGATTTGCCTTCTTTAAGCACTGCACTTGATAGAGAATACAATGATACTCGTAATAGAGGGTCTTTGGGAACACATCTGATGCTTGATATCAGTGAAGCAACAAACCTTGACAAAATGAGAGGTAAATCCATGTCACTCTAGTGGTGTTCTGTCACATGAATGTGACATGATGAAATAAAATTTATTTTTTGAGCATGTACAGTGCAGCTAGATGTTCCATCTGAAATGTTTGGTACTGACAAAGATGAGAAAGATAATGACAGTTACCTTGATTGTGACTGGGCTCATATTGGAGATATTGAAGATCTTGACAAAATATTCAGGTATCTCCTTTAACCATGTTTACTCATTTGGTTGATCAACAAAAAATGTCATTCTTATCCTTCCATGCAGTGGAAATGACTCCATATTTGGACATGAAATGGTTGGCAATGCAGCAGAGTTTCTGTCAGCATCTTCTGATGTGGTTAATAGCACTATACAGTCAATTCCTCTGCCTGTAAGTTTGTCTCTTGTTTTAACAAATCACTAAAGCAAACTTATCAATAGCTTACAATTTGTGTTTTTGTTATGGCTTCTTACTTTAGAAAGATGGAAAATTGACCCTGATTTATTATGACAACAGGATATGCCGTTAAGCAAGGACCAACATTTTGGCCTGGATCCTTCCTCTTTGCATCTTGATGAACTTTCTTCTGGTAAAGAAATTCCAGAAGATAAGGTACATATATGAAAATTTGATTGTTCTTTAAATTCCTTAGCAGTATTCCAGTTGGCTACATATCTTATCTACTTCAACAGACAGCAGATAGTACTCTCAGAACTGGAAGCACATACTGTGAAGCACAAAATCTGTTTTCAGATAAGGTAAGTTTTTCTTGAGTTGCTCTAAGAATATTTTCCATTTTACATCTGCGGTTCAACATTTCATGTGGACATGGTTAGTGCTTTCAACATGACATGTTCTCACTATTAGCATTTGCAGGATAATAGCCAAAAGAGACCTCTGATGTCAGATAAAAAAGCTGAAGAAAAAGAGAAGACTAAAGACTTAAAAAACATTAGTGCCACATGGTCCTGCAACACAAATGAAAGCCAGCAACTTCCAAGCTCTACCATGAGTACTTGCTCTAAAACTCCAACAAAAACTTTTCAGACAACAGTACAAAGGCAAGTCAGAGCTCCTGCTGATAATGGACAGCTAGACTCCCCAAATCTGTTTATGTTTTGTGGCGATGGATATGCAGCATATCCTTTCCAACATGTTTATATGAAAAAGAACCAAGAAAAACCACTTTCTATTGGTCATAAGCCTTTAATGTATTTCCCAAAGAGTTCAAATGCATTAGATAGCCCATCTGATATGGCTTCAAGACAACCAAAAATGACGCCCCAAGAAAAGATAGAAAAGCTGAGAAGGCGTCAGCAAATGCAGGCAATGCTTGCCATTCAGCAGCAACAGCAACAATTTGCTCATCCAAATACTGCTATTGATTCATTGGTACCCCAAGTGTTCTCATCTAGGAAACAGACTCAGGAATCGCTGACTACCTCATCTGCAGTCGACGGTAGTGCAAATAAGCTTACATCACCAGAACAGAACATGCTATTTGATCAAGAAGAGTCTTGGAGGGTCTCCACCATAAATGAGGATCACTCTCTAGAAGAAATGATATATTATCAGCTTCAAGATGCTCTTGGGCAGGCAGGATTCTCTTTCATGTAGTATTTTTTTCTCATTTGCTTTAAGATCCAAGTAATTTGATCTAATGCAAAAATAGTTGTCTTCTTTACCCAGTTGGACATTAGAATCCGGCTTTGTATTCGAGATAGTTTGTTTCGTCTAGCACGAAGTGCTATGGAAAGACAAAGTGCTAGCGACACAAGTAGTTCGAACAAAAATAGTAGGGATGAAGAAGAGCTTCCGGCATATGATGAGACAAAGAGGCTATGTAGGTGAGTTTACCTAAATAGGGCTTAGTCTAATGTTGTTTCATGATTGGTAATCTGTATTTGCATTAGCTTTCTTGAAAGTCAGTTCCTTTTAGCCATTAATCTACAAGCTATCACTTCTTTATCAAACTTTAAATACTTTTACTTGTTCCTTCAAAGAAATTACCATCTGCTATCTTATAATCCTATGGATGTTCACAACCTAGGTTTATTCTTTATATGTTTTTTATATCCTATTCGAAGTATCTTCTTTAATTGGTTGTTCCTTCTCAAAGTTTGATTGCTTTACAATGATATTGTAATTTTCCACGAGTAATCTTGCGCCTTTTTTCTCCAAAATCAGTTACAGTAAAACCTCCTTCTCAAGCTTTGTAGTTTCTTTACTTTGTTAGACAAGTTTAGTGCCTCTTATTCTCTGGCCCGATTAGGTATGTATTTTATATCTCATTCTCTAAATGCCTTAAAAAATGTTGTTGTGGATTTCAGCACTTTATATCGTATAGCCCATGGCAATTTAGCCATTGTAGCATATCAAAGCACAATTGTGTTTATACCCTTCATTTTCTTAAAATCTGTATTGCATGTGCTTAACCTCTCTATAAGTCTTATATTAATCCATCAAATTTCTAAAGATTTAATGTGCAAGATAACCTTTTCTCCATCCCCTTGTATTTTCTAAAATTGAGTTACAAGGAGAATGGTTGGACATGCTAAGAAAAAGAACATGCTTACTATCTTGAATTAAGCAATAGTATTGATAGTACTCGTTTACCATCATCTCATCTTTAAAAAAACAAAAAGGTCCAAAATTTGCTTTTTGGATATCCACCTTTTTTTTTAATAACATATTTTCTTTATTAATTCATTGTGATGATGTTTGTCAATTGGCCAAACACCAACTTGCTTCCTTTTCATTGGGCAACAAAAAATTACCTCATTCTTTTACATTTATTCATATTGATGTTCGGGTTCTCGCATGAATCTCATACATTGCTAGGGTTCATTAGTTTGTTTCTTTCATTGATGATTGTTCTTGAGTGACATGGATTGATCTTTAAAAAATAAAAATGATATCAATCTTGTGTTCATGACATTTTATAAAATGATTTAGACCTAGATTGGTGTTCATATCAGAAGTCATGGATTACATACTAGAAGAGAGTACACAAACATAGTAAATGGATACTCCATGATAGAATTGTGTTATGGCAAGAATCATCATCATCTTGAGGTAGCGCATGCCTTGTTGTTAAAAAAGAGGTGCCTAATCCATACTGGGGAGAAGCAGTATGGCGGCTACTTGTTTAATAAATCAGGTACCCTCTAGATTATCCGAAAATAGAGCTCCAACCATTGTTCACTCTTAGTTTTTTTCCCAAACTTTCATAGATTTAGTCACTTCCTACTTAGGATTTCTGTTGTATGGTGCTGTTATTCTTATCATTTCCTCATCTTACCTTGTGGTAAATCTTGGTCAAATGTGTTGAGCTTCATTCTTGCATGTTTATTGCATTGATCGTGTCGGTTGCAAATCTCTCTCTCTCTCTCTCTCTCTCTCTCTCTCTCTCTCTCCTCTCTTCTGTGCGCATGTCCCCAAATATAACTCATGCTAATTCAGTTTCTATTCTTAGCAGAAGTTCAGTGTTGCCGGATGCAGAAACACATACAAATCCCATCGACCGGACTGTGGCTCACCTGCTCTTTCATAAGCCTTCAGAAATATTCACAAGACCTGTCAAAGAGGAACTACCACTGTCGCCTGTTGCATATGACCCTGGTAATGTGTTCTTCTAACTCAGCACAAAAGGATATGGTTACTCCTTCCATATTTTCTTTTTTATTCTTTTATTAGAGAGAGATAAACTTCCTTCTTCTTAGAAACACGGAAAATGATTAAATATTACATCTCGTGATTTTTGGCCCAGTTCCAAAGGCATCTATACACTCTCAAGAAGATTATCCTGAGAACACTGGAGAAAAGGAAATGCAACCTTCAGCCTAAAGTAAGATTCATTAAGTTGAAGTTCTTACCAATTTCATTCACAATCGTTGCGTTTTCTTGCCTGCGGTTACTTGTTTCTGTTGATGAGCTCTTTTTTCTCTTTCCGTAGTGAATCAGTAGAGTGGCGGTGGATGGATGTTCAGAACCATTCAAACATATCAGGATGTGCTTTTGGAGTTCCCTGTTTAGTTGTGAACTACTTCAATGAATTTGGTTTTTCGATGATCTCCATTGTGTTGTTTCCAGATAACTAAACTGGAGCATCAAAGTCCAACCTTGAATGTTCGTCGCAAATTGTCGTGTCAGATTGCTACTAATGCACTTGTGTATCTAATCTGTCATCTTCAATAATGGCTGCTACTGGTAGATGATTCCTTCTAAACTAATAACTTAAATCTGACTTCTCGTGAGACGTTATTGATAACCTTTTCCTTCTCCTGGAATATGCTAATCACCCTAAATCATCGAGATGGTGTTTCTTTTTTATCATAGTTCCGCTTTAACAATGCAGGCATTTCCCTTTTTCACTTATTTTTCCTAGGGCAGATATGTAGGGCTGATCACCGTTTCATTCAAACTACAACTGAATTAGTCTAAAACTAAAATCAAGGGATAATTATATATTATCTCACCTTTCTAGCATTTCGATTTCTATACTTAAAAAATTTATGTAAAATTTTTATTATTACGAAAGTAAAATATTTAATCATATTTATGTTACTGTTGTCGGTTTTGCCAACTGAAGATAAAATACATCATGATAACATATGCATAAGTGGCACGAAAATAATAAACAAAAAATTAATTTTAATAGCGGTAACAAGTTAATTATAGATTACCCCTATAGTTAAAATTTTTTTATCATCCCGATCTCTAGACTTAAAAATTTATACTAAAATCCTTATAGTCATAAAAGTGAAACAATTAGCCTTATTTATTATAACATCGTCGGTTTTACTCACAGAAGATACAGCATATGACAGCACATGTATGAATGATATCGTATTACTTTGCCTTACCTAACTCCTATTCCTCCTCCCTTCTCATCGACGATATAGATGTCTCATCTGTCTCCTCTTTCTCCTTCCGCATTAATGCAAATGTAGAATGACGGAGGAGTAAAAGGTGAAGACAAAGCGATGCGATGTCAACATAGATACCTCACCTTCTTCCACTTCCTCCTCCAGTGTCGCAAATGCCTCATCGCTTTATCTACTCTTTCTTCTTATTATCAATATTCGGATTGACATCAATAAAGCCAACCATCATCACAACAACCACCCACGGTGCCACAATCCACCACTGTTAAAATTACCTTTTTACCTATCATTTTTAAATCATTCATTCATGTGCTATATCTTTTCGTTGGTAAAGTCAACAATTTTAGGGTAAACTGGGATAAATGTTTCACCTTCATAATTATAGTGATTTTAATATAAATTTTTTAAGTTTAAAAATCAAAATGTTAAAGAAACCTAATTACAAAGAGTAATATGTAATTAACCCATCGTTACTATTAAAATTATCTTTTTACTCATCATTTTTTTAGATGCTATCAGATAATGTATCTTTCATTAGAAAAATCGACGATGTTAAAAAAAATAAAATTAAATATTTTACTTTAATAACTATAAATATTTTAATATACATATTTTAAGTATAAAAATTAATACGCTAAAAAGGTCTAGGTACAAACAGATAATTTATAATCTTTTTCTCATAATGCCGCTTTAACAATGCATGCATTTCGCTTTTCACGTATTTTTCCTAGGGCAAATATCTAGGGCTGATCACCGTTTAATTGAAGCAGAACCAAATTGGTCCAAAACTGAATCGAACAAGGTCAACAGATGGACAGTTCCAAATCGATCAAACTAGATTTGGCACCACACGATTTGGTTCTGAAATCAATGGTTACAAATCGATTAAATATAAAAAAAATGAGTAACAAATTTTAAAATATAATAATATAGATTCAAATCTTGATAAAATATTCTATTTTTTTATTAATGAAAACCGATGGATTGAATCAGAATCGAAATCCGATGGTTTCGATTCCGGAATTGGATCCCGAGGATTTGGATTCTAGAATCGAAACGTGATCACTTTTGCACATATTACAGTATGTCACAGATGATCTGCAATGTATGTCATAATCATATACTTGGTGCTACAATTTTTTCCTTTCCACGTACACCAGGAATTAAAGAACTTATCAAGAAATAAATGGTGAAACTTCACTTATGCAAAATTTACTCGTAACCCTCAGCAAATGCCGAGTCTCATTGTCCATTTCGACATTATCTTTCTTCATGCGTTCTGCGACTATCAAAGGCATCTTACCAGCTTTCACATACGTTCTAAGCAAAGAATTGTAGATCTCGGTTGTCAAGTACCCTGCATCACGAAGAATTACCAAGAAATTCTCCGCGTCTTCCACGTTACCCATTGCTTCAAGCTCGGTAAACACAGCTTTAACTAGTCCAACATTGGGGTCCCATTTCTGCAAGCGTGATAAAGCTTTCTTCAAGCAATCCAACACTTTGTCCATCCTGTTCTTTCGCAAGTTACCCGAGGCTAACAGCTCCCATGTAGTGTAGTTAGGCTTTACTCCTGTTTCAACTATATGCATAAGAAACTTCTCTGCCTTCTCCATCATATCATTCTTGACGTAGAAAGCAAGGAGGATGTTCGAAACCCTCAAATCTTGTGTACCGGATACCGACTCCCACTCTTTGTAGATGCTCTCAGCTTCTTCAATATCACCAATTTTTGTTAAAGATGAGAGCATGCACTTAAATTCCATGTCGCTCATCTTCCTGAATGTGGCTTTCATTTTATTCCACATTCTGTAAACATTGTCTTCGTCCAATAGGCCCGCATGAAGACTGATGAGAGAGCAGTATGCAGTTCGGTCTTTTTTGAAGACCCTTTTCTCCATCTCCACCAAGGCTTCTTTTGCTTTATCATGATATGCTGCTTTGATGTACATGTTGGCTAATATGCTGTAAGTGACCCAATCAGCTGTCACATTATCCTTCTCCATCTGATGGAGAACCTTTTCTGCTCCAATCACATCATTTTTCTTGGCAAAAACACTTAACCATAGGTTATAGGTGATTTCATCAGGCGATGTATTCCTTTTCAGGTCTCTCAACAAATCTGGAATCTTACTCAGCTCCCCGTTTGATATGTACAGTGTCAGCATATGGTTATATGGAAGAGAGCATCTGAGCCAACCTTGAGCTGACATTTCTTCCATCAGAGACTCAGCCTTATCGGTCAACTTCCACTGCACATAAGTATGAAGAAGGGCAGTGCAGGTAGATGGCCCCTTCATCCTAACTGGTAGGTCTTCAAAGAACTTCTGTGCGCTAGCCAGACCACGAACCTTTGCAACTAAGTCTAAGTGGACAGCATAATCTCCAGGAAGCAGCTTGATGTGTGATTGAGTGGTCATCCATTCACATATCTGCATTAGTCAATGAAAAGCAATGTCCACAAAGCAATACACCACATAACCAACATGCAAATAATTGATCAACTAGTAAAAAAAGAAACATAATTGACGCCAGAAGACATACAGGTTTCTAGGTCACAGGCAAGTGAATATGACTGATGATCTTAAAAGAAGCTAAATCTCCAACTGATGATAGCATTCGATATAAAAAAAAAAAATGATGGCAGATTGGAACTCTGGAAATAAAGTACAAGAAAAAAGCAAGGACTGAAGACATTCAAGAAGTCATACATCTGTGACCATATAGTTCATGAAAGCAAGGACTAAGGTTTCTGTTGGGCCAGTCCATATTGGTCATGAAAGCAAGAAAAAGTCTGACTTCTCTTTACTGCACTTTTCCGTAATTTGAAATCAGAATATTGTTATACATAAGTATATCAGTTTCAATACGATTACTACTTGCCTCAGCAGGTTATCTTTAATAATTACATAAATGGTTAGAAGACTGCAATTTAAGCTTAAGTTCAACATGATTACTCAAGTTAAAATATACCTTAGAAAAAAAATGTGAAAACCAATCTTGTCTTCAAATATGTTCTACTGTGTCACCTTCTCTGTATCATATTTATAGGATGACATTAAACAATTTCCCATAATATACATGATTAAGGTACATAGGTTCACAAAAAAGATAAACAAATCTCAGCATAATAATATGATTTCTCAATTAAGGCACACATATTCATAAAAAAAAAGCCTAACAACAACTACAATTGCAAAAGGACATTATGTACTAGGCTGAAGCTAAAGTTATCCATAACCAACATGAGAGTTCTCTTTAGTTTGAGATTCCAAAGTCATTTAAATTTCCCATCTTCACATAATATCTTTATGGATATCATACCATAGGGGCACCAAGATACGATAACAGCAAAAAACCATAATGTCCCAACTATTAGGGCTACATGGAATTTTTTCCCCTTCATTGTGCATTCTGCAAGGTCATTACCCCTATTTAAATTAAGAGAATTCTTATCAGTAATCCTAACTAGTTCACTTTATCTACCATGACACTTGTGGGTCTTCTTTAAATATGTCCAAACCATCTTAGACAATCTCTTCATTTTATCATGGACCGTGGATACACCAAACTGTTTGTAAATGAAAAATTGCTTTAAATATTTTTTCTAGTAACCTCATGCATCAGCCACAACATTTTCATCTCATGTACACTAATATTTAATGTATATATTTTTAAATGGTCCAAAATTCTGATCCATAAGACATAGCCAGAACTATAACCATCTTATTAAAATTTCTCTTTGATCTATGAGGCATAGGATGGCCACAAAAAAGCTTCAATGTGGCGCTTCTTTTCAATCAACCTGTTTGTTACTATGTGAACAATGTTCTCATCAATCTTTCCGTCCTATTAAATAGTAAATCCATGATACTTAAAACTTTTACTTAGAAAATCTATTTGATTATCCCAAGCATCTATCACGCACCAATTACACAAAAGATCACCACCACCACTCCATAAAGGTCCAGATAATGGTTAAATATTTTATTACGATAGAAGTTATCATAGGTCAAATTGTCCTTAGGCTTAAACAGCCTGTAAGCTCTTCTTAGATGTGAGGGAAACCTTATGAAGCTCTCAACCCTATTCAATGTGCATGATCATACAATTGACTGGATTCTAAATGATCTAAACACTGGCATAGCATTCATTGCCAGTGGGAATCGATGGTGAAGAAGCAATCGAGGAGGAGGGGTAAAGGTGGGACGGGACACACCTCAAGGGCGTGCTTGTAGCGCTTGTACTTGCGAAGCTCTCGGACGACGCGGTTGAGTTGGTACTTCTGGATGGGCTTGTCCTCCTCCGCCCACTTGCGGAGGACCACCACGGCGCTGCGTTTCGGGTAGATAAGGCTGAGGAGCCGCCTTCCGAGAGTGTCCCGGCCACCGCCGCTGCCGGCTCTCCTTCTCGTCGTCGTCCCCGCGCCGGCTGCCGCTGGGGGGACGAGGGCGTCGGGCAGCGAAGAGGTACGCCGCGCCGGCGCGTAAGCGGAGCCCAGAAGGAGACGCAAGCGTCGGGCCGACAACATGTCTCGAGGACTTGACCTTTCGTTCCTTTGGGGCGCAAAAGAGGCGACGAAGCCGGCGGGGGCGCCTGCCTGAAAAGCTAAACCCTCGCAATGTTTGCACGAAGATTGGCGCCGATCGAACCGTCAATTGTCGAGCCTTGTGCTCTGGGTTGACGGCCGAGCTGGATGTATGGGTCCCTGCTGCCGTATTACCCTAAAGCTAAAACCCCGGCAATGTTTGCACGAAGATTGGCGTTGATCGAACCGTCAATTGTCTAGTCTTGTCGTCTGGGTTGACTCGGAGCTGAGTCGACCCAGACCACATGGCATTCTCGAGTCACATTTCTACATGGAAATAACTTAATTGAGTCAGAATAATACAATAAATGATATCTAGCAAAGTCAAAGCTAAGCCTATTCATCTCTTCTCTTTCTAAAAGTTCTTCGTATTAATAGCACATAGAAAGAGGAGATAAATTTACACTGTAATCCAGCGTGTATTAAGGATCGAAGATTCAAAATATTTACACTGTAATCCAACTTGTAAAGATATCGAGTCGTTCACGAAGAGTTCGATAAATTTAGAAAATATCAGATAAGAAAAAGGCAAAAATCTCCATTGGTGGTAGGGTGATGACAGGATTAGTTTTAAATGATGGAGATAGTGGAAAAGGTAATTTAAAATTTAAGAATTGTAATAATAATACTTCATTAAACTAACAATATTTTGATGGCTTGTATTGCTTCTTCTTTACGGGGCAAATCCCAAGACATGCCACCGAAAGGTCTTCGACTTCCAACAATTCGAGTTGCAAAGCACATTTCTAAAGTTAGAGGCGCCATGGACTATTGTCCTCTTCCAATCCATTCTTTGACGTCCGCAGCTTTGAATGAAATCAGACCTTTTCTTTTATTTCTCCCATCCAAACATTAGCCTCTTAATTGCACTATATAGGTAATACTCGAATGTCACGTGGTGTCGACACATTGATATCATATGATTGATGTTTTGATATTATATGATCGACACTTTAGTATCACGAGATTGACATATTAGCACATTGTGTTATCTCTCGGATGTTGCAATCGTATATATATGATCGCACCAAATCCTTTGGATTTAGAATCAATAACTTGTTTGACTTACCGTTTCAAATAATCATTACGAGATATAAGAAATTAGATATAAATCGATTTTATGTAATTACAAAAATGACACGCTTTTAAACAGGTTTAGATAAAACTCACCAAATGATCTGTCATGTGGCTCAACTACCTTGATGACAAAAAGAATCCTTGAATGACATATCCTAGTCCGATACCTTGAATTCGACGATGCTCCTTTTGATGACAGTACGATCGAAGTAATATGAAGTATTGTTTTTGATAATAGCATGATCGGAATGGTACAAAGCACTCCATTCGATGATAGTGTAATCAAAATGATCCAAAGCACTTCTTTTGATGACAACATAGTTGAAACAACTCGAAACACCTCTTTTGATGACTATACGAGAAATGACTTGAATCGTTTCTTTCAATGATATCATGATTGAAAACGATCTGAATTACTTCTTTCAACAACAATACAACTGAAAACAACCTAAATGACTACACTTGATAGTAATGTGATCGAAATGACTTGACGTATGCGAACAAAATGGTCCAAAATCACTCATCTCGATGAGAATACGATTGAAAAAATCCAAAACACTTCTTCTAATGGCAACATAATTCTAACAACTTAACATACTCCTTGTGACGACAGTTGTTAAATAATTATCCATCATGTCTTATTTCACTGCACTCGTCGAGGTACAAAGTACGGATTAAAATAATTATTTGATCAAATCTGGATATCATATGGCTGGTACATCTAGCATCTCATGTCATCTTTCAAATGTTGAAACTGCATTGACAAAAATACTATATCGTTTGAATTCGACATGACACAATTATACCCGACGATACCGAGAAAGATGCATAATTGCCTCCAGCACCAAGTCACATCCTCAAGCATAGTGGCCCTAAAACCCTAATTTAAAAAGATTCAATACTCGATCGATAATTCAAACTCAAAACTAACCTAAGCATTAAGAGGGCTCAATCAGGTTCGTCCCTTGTAGAATTTGACACATCCCGACGCCAACCAAAGAAAAGCACAGAAGAAATTGTCCATTGATTCCGTGTTGACACAGAGTCGGACAACGAGAATCTGCTTTAAACTTTTATCCTCTTAGTTGCTCACACTTTATGGTCATTCATTCATAATTTCCTTTTCTTTATGTGGTATTCACTTACGTGCTTGGATTCGGTTGCAAGAATAAACCAGCTTAAATATCTGGATCAAATCTCCGAACTTTATCGATTAAAATTATTTAAAGGATTGTGAGTTTGAATCATGTGATTTGTCTTTCTCACTAGTTGATTACACCATGATTCGAGTTCAGATTCACATATCAAGCTTAATCTAATTTTCACGTGAGGAAGACTATTAATTGCGATCAATCCTTTTCTAAAAACTTACAACTTTTGGGATCACTTACAATCTAAGCAAAATCTTTATCATTTTCACACGTTCAGCCAACAATTAAAGTTTTATACGGTTAATTTTGCTATCGATCTTTACCAATTAAATTAATTGACATCCTAAAAAAATATTTTAAATCAATAACCTTCGTAGATGACGGAGTCGTAGTGAGTTTATATGATATTTAGTACACTACGATTAACAAGTAAAAAATAAAGACCTTATAAAACCAATACAAAATCATTTAGTGTATATATATATATATGTATATATTATTATTGTTTAACAATTCTAAATATATATAATTAAATTAGGAAACGCACTTCGATCAATCGGATGATCAAAATCATATTATATTTAATTGCTTGTTCCAATCGCGGCAGTATGCGTACGTGGAATGACGACCACGTTCGTTGGACTGTACATATATCTTCCGGGCTTTCTATTCCTCAGTCGCCCTCTTCCAACTCGCCGTCCGTGGATCCTCTCCAACCATACTCCGATTACATACTGTGACCATTTACATGACCTCACATCGGCGCGCTGACAGGAACGACGAATGATGCGTCTTGTAAATAGAATTGTTGGAGAGGATCCGATTGCCTAAGGGCAGAAGAAAAGATTTATATATCTCTCTCTTGATCGTGAAGGAAAAGCCAAGCCAACGACCGCGTTGGGGCGCTCGGCAGCGGCGGAGAGACCGGGATGGGGTGCGCGCAGTCGAAGATCGAGAACGAGGAGTCGGTGGTGCGGTGTAAGAATCGGAAGCTGTTCATGCGGGACGCCGTCGCATCCCGCAACGCCTTCGCCGCCGCCCAGGCCGCCTACGCTGTCGCCCTCAAGAACACCGGCGCTGCACTCTCCGACTTCGGCCAGAGCGAGCTCCACGACCACGGTCAGTCTCATGCCTCCGCCGCAGCCGCTGCTTCCTCCTCGTCCTCCTCCTCCGTTGCCGTCGGGATGAAGCCATCACTACCTCCGCCTCCCCCTCCTCCCCCTTCCGACTCCTCCGCCTCCTCTGCCGCCCCCATCCAGCGCTCCGCCAGCATGCCTGCTGACTTCGCGATCACCAAATCCAAGAATAAATCCCTCGGCAAAGTCCCCGCCGATGCCTCGATCCGAGAGGAGGATGAAGCGGAGCCCGCCGATGACGATCATTCCGCTGCCGGGAGCTCCTCCCCTGCTCCGCCGCCTCAGCCTCAGTCTCAACCCGCTCCGCCGCCCCCGATGCCGGCCTCCTCCGAGACCTCCGAGACCTGGGCCTATTTTTTTGGGCCAAACGATCACATGATACCGCCGAACCTTAGCCATCCGGAAGAGGCCACATGGAGGGAGACGATAGAGAAAGAGCAGGAGAAAAGGGCGCCTCGACCTCCTGTGAGCACCGATGGAACTCGTGGTGATGAAACACAAGCGACGCCTACAAAGGTTGTCGATGAGCCTTCTCCTCCGCCACCGTCAAAGCAAGTCAAGAAGGTTAAGCATGGCGGTCCAGCGGACCACCAGCATGCTGCGTCTGCTGGAGCATCTGAAATGAAGAGGAGCAAAACTCCGGCGGCTAGTGTCAATCTGATTCAGATTTTGAATGAGCTGGATGACCATTTCCTGAAGGCATCGGAGAGCGCTCACGAGGTTTCGAAGATGCTTGAGGCCACTCGGATGCATTATCACTCGAATTTTGCCGACAACAGAGGCAAGCCACTCTCTGACCTTTTGAATTTTGCTATTTTTAATTTATTGATATCTGCCTGGTGAGATTGATCCTGTTTCTTCTCTTTGGGGTTACATTGACCAAAAATGAATTCTCTAACATGAGCTTGTAGAACTTTATCATCCACACAACTTTGCAATTTACTCCAAACCTGTATCTTTATCGTATATGATTAAGTATGTTTTAAACGTTCATCATTGTGTTCCATTTTCAAGATAGTTGCCTACCATTGAACATTTTAGACATTTAAAAAATATATCACAGAAAGTGAAACATTGGACGAAATTAATCCTTGGCAACTACTGTCTTGAATTATTGTTTCTTGCTTCTGTCTGTGCCATTTTTCTACCTTGTCTTTCAACAAGAACACATTTTGGTCTTTCTTCTGACTTCGAATGTACTTATTGAGTAATTACATTTTGAAGCCTGGTTATCATGTACCATGAATCACTGTCATTTGTTATCCACCCTTTTGCTAAAGAATAACAAATCCTTGTATAATAAGAAAGGAGAAATGGAAGAAAAGGAAGATCATATAAAGGAAGCCTCAATGATAGTTAGTTGTGGTGATAACTCGGCTACAACCAATTGAATATTTAATTTTGTTTCTCCTCAAGTTGCTTGCTTGTATATTACAATAATGCATAATCTGTGTTGATGTCTAAAACGTCATTGTTTTAAGGTAGGAAGCTTTTGTAGGTTGTTTGGTTTTATAATGCAGCTAAAATAAATTTGCATGCATTTTTAAGAACATTAAGAACTTTGATTATTTTCTGTAGAGTACAACAGGTTTTATGGTGATTTTCATAGTTTTCTGAGTCTTATAATTTAAATTAGGAGTTTAACTAGGGTTTTCTAGGATGCCAAAATTACTTGAACTATTCTATAAAAATAACAACCGGTAATGTCCTTCTTACAAAGACCCTAGAAAGAAATTCTGGTGATGGAGTTCAAAATACTTCCTGAGTCTATCCTACCTGTAAAAGGAAGACAGGCCACCCAAAATCCTTTTGGATTCATGGTCAATCTGGATTGGACCTTAATTGAATAAGTTTATTTAATTTATTCTAGTTTTTTTTTTCTTTTCATTGGAATCATTTTAATATTTTAGACGAGGTTTTTTGTATAAAAAAAAACATAAGTTGCCACATGACAATACCTCTTACCCTTTTTTAACTTTAGCTTTGTGGATTGCTCAAAGAGAATATAAAAGAGGACAATGAGGAAAAATGGCAGAAACTAAAATTTCATTTGATTGAAGATCACAAATCTTAATTGAGAATTCCATCACAGGAATATTACATCATTCTATTAATATGGAAGCCAAGATATATTATTCCAAAAGGAAGATTATCTTTCAAAAAAATCTGAAAAATTATCTTCCCTGAAGGACAGAATAAATGATTGATTTGTATTGATGCATTTTTTAAATTATATTCTTTCCAAAATTTTGTTCTTTTCCTTTTTGCTTGTACTTAAGGGTCTATAAAAAAAATGGAAAGGGAGTGTAACTGGGACTTCAATAAATAAATGAATTTTTCTTCAATAGTATACATGGCCGTTGAAACTTGTACAGGACATATAATCAAATCTTGATATAATGAACTAATAAGAATATAAGTATGCATCATCATCACCTTTTTTTCTTTCCTTGGTCCTCAATAGTCATCAAGAAATGGAAGATTTAGATGATGGTAGATGGTAGTGCATTTGTGATGTAAACATATGCTCCAGCCAATTGCAGAGGATGTCCTTGAAGGGGTGCCATTTGACAGCATGGTGCTTTTTAGGAGGCTGTAGAAGAGAGCCTTGTCATTGATAAGCTTCTCCTGCATGTTGGGTGGGATTATTGCCGGACACATACCATATTTCTCATGCTGCATGTATCTTAAACATGAGTAATGACAATACTTGATGATTCTAGAATATTATAATTGGAATTGTTTGTGTTGCACACAGCCAATTATCATGCTAGTGTCAATTTTTGTTTGCAGTTCTTATGGAGTTTGTGTTACCTTTAGCTACACTTAGTGCATTATATTCTTCTTGTGCATTTCTTTGTTCATAATACTTTTTTATGTTGACTTCACAAATGAAATGAGTTGTTTTAGTCAGCCCATTCCAAATATCCAGTCGTTGATGGCACTTGTTCCTGAGTAGGCATTGAGTCATTTACCATTTAGCATTTGTGTGATAATTTTTACTCATTCAGTCATTCTATATTCAGGACACATTGATCATTCATCAATTCTCATGCGAGTTATTACATGGAATCGTTCAATAAAAGGCCTGTCTCAAGATGTTGTTAAGGATGATTTTGATAATGAAGAATGGGAAACTCATGCAGCCATTCTGGATAAGATGCTTGCATGGGAGAAAAAGCTTTATGATGAAGTTAAGGTAAACCTGCTGTGCATATTTGCTTCTTTTTAAGGTTTTTGTTTGGATTTTGTTGGATGCTATTGCTCTTGCAGCTTGTGCTGGATGATTTCCAGCTTTACAGTAGACCTTCACTTTTCTAGTTGAAGTTAACAACAAATCTTTATTAAATGTAGCTAGCAAGGACATTCCCTTTTGTTTGGCTTTTCTTCTTCATTTCTCTCCTAAATTTAAAGCATTAAACTAGTTCATTAAAGTATATAAGCCAATTCTTGATGCATAGGATTGTGAACTTAGATTCTCTAACCATGATAGTCAATTTTATGTATTTTATTGATTAATTTTGGTTAATCATAATATAATTATCATAATATTACAACAAAATTTCATAATAAGAAACCTTTTTATATTTGCTTTTATAAATTAAATAAGCTGACATTAGACTGTTGCTTGACTTATAGCCTTGTAGGATTAACACACAAAAGTTATGTGTCAGTGTTATGTGATAACACAAAAGTTACAAAGTTGAATTTTCACACTATAATTGATCATTAGGATTGGAATTGTTGTTTTCCTATGTCAGAAAACGTCATCCAGAACCTGACAGATACTATTCCTCTTAATGCTCTGTGTTAGTGTTGTGTGACAACACAGAAATTAAAAGTTGAGCTTCCACACCCTGGATTAAAACCTAAGTCAAGTGTACTGGCAGGTGGCCAGATTACCCACACTAGAGAGGAAGAGAGAGAGAGAAATGAGGGAAGGAGGAAGAAGAGGATGTTAAGGTGGAGGTGGAGGCATATTGGTAGGAGAAGATAGTAGCACCAGTGGAGTGGGGAGAAGGTGATGGCTAGGCAGTGGGGTGGAGGAGGAAGAGGAGGGGAGAGAGAGACTAATAGAAAGGGAGTGAGTAGAAGAAAGAGAAAACAAAACAAAACAATTGTGACATCCATCAAAAATGAAAAAAAAAAAGAAAAAAAGGTAGTGGTATTGAGCAGTAGGTTTGTCTCTTCGTATGGTTAGGCAAACCCGTAACTTGGTAGAATTTGGTACTCATATGCTTACCATCTGATGAGCTCGGTATGTTAAGTTAACCAAGGGTACAGCCCATACTGGGTAAAATCACCTGATCCACATCCCAACAGATCAATAAATTTAGACCTATACCAACTATGGACAGTATTCTAAACCATGCTACACTATGATCGATCAACGGGGCTGGACTTGTTTTACCTTTGTCTTAGTCATCTTATTGACATAAAAGAACCACCATAAGTAACTTCACTTAGCCTACTACTGCCTCCAACTTGCAATGATTGCTTCATCTTATCTTTCAAGTGACATTTCTGATGATCTTATTATAGTTTTTCTAGGTATGCCGGCTTTCTAGATGTGCTATTTCCTTCATGAATGATTTTCCAAGTGACAAAGTATGCTAGTCTTTGTTGCATTTTAACACTCATAATATGGATTGCCACTTATTGACTCTACTTTAAAATTTCTATTTATGTTTATAAACTCATGATTGATGGAATTATCATTGTGATACTTTTATAAAATCCCAAATAAGATTTTGTTTTGGCTTGTAACATTATATTCTGATGATTCTTATGTTTCAGCTTGTTATTAACATATGCTTGTTTGCATCATCAAGATAGACAAGTTATCAATTTATTTTTAGTTTTGAGAGTGTGCTTCAGGATTCATTAACACCATTTTCGTTTTTTTGAAAAACAAAACTTCTATATTAGCTCAAAATGCAAGTACAACTGACACCAAGCTCCTCGGAGCTCAAAACTGAAATAGAAAAATGGAGGCCCGTTGGTCCTCCGAACCTGTTGTACACCATTTTCCTTCGAACCTGTTCCTATGTTACTGAAGTTTTTATAAAGAAACAATTTCCAAAGCACATTTATAGAAAGTAATATAATTTGCTGTAAGTCCTTTTTTAGTTTTGTGTATTGTTGAATCTCATAATAGATTGAACTCTTGATACAGGCTGGTGAACTTATGAAAATTGATTATCAAAAAAAGCTAGCTTTGCTGAATAAGCAAAAGAAACATGGGGCAAATTCTATGGCATTGGAAAAAATCAAATCAGTTGTAAGCCATCTGCATACGAGATACATAGTTGATATGCAGTCCATGGATTCAACAGTTTCAGAAATTAACCGTCTTCGTGATGATCAACTATATCCAAGGCTAAAAGAACTTGTTAATGGGTAAGTTGCTCTCCCATGAGACATGCTTATCATGTAATGTTTTGTGGTTTGCTTGATTGTGTGTTGTTCTGTAAGCTGCTTGATGTATAGGATTTTTCCAGTAATTATTATGATCTTATTATCCTAAGCATGATGAACAATTTTTACCCCTTACTCATCACATGCTTATTTGTGATCCTTCTTCCCTGTTCTGTTTTGTTAAGCTGGACACCCATTAGTATCACAACCATATTTAGATCTAGGGTCAATTATACATGAAGCAGTGCCCATTTTCTTTGGGATCATTCCAGATAAAATTTCAAAATCCCATTAATGAGAGTTATATTGTATATCTCATTTTTTAGTGTTCACCTCCCTGCTATCTAAATCAGCTGTAAACATAATCTGCTCCATTCATGTTTATGCCTTTGATGTACTTATTTTTTGTCCTTTGTTCATTTTGCAACATATTTATTCTTCAACCATTTGTTCTGCAATATGTTTACTCTGTGTCTTGCTATATAAAGAGACTCAAAGTCACTAATCCGGCAACGTGAGCTTATATTTGTTTCACCAATTCTCTCACTAAGCCCAAAGAGTTGCATAAACTTGCAATAGGGAATCACGTTGATAATGAATGAATGTACTATATACAAAATAGAGGTATTTTATGGCAGATAATATTATTTTAGTTGATAAAAGTTAAAATAAAATTAATTCTAAAGTTGAGTTATGGAGACAAATAATTGAAAATTAAATATTTTAAATTAAATAGAGCTAAGACTAGATATATGAGATGCAATCTTAGAAATATGATATAGTTAAGTTTGATTGGAAAAAATATCAATAAGTTAAAATTTTAGATATCTTGGTTCTTGGATCAATTTTTCAATATGATGAAGATATTGATGAAAATATTATTCATGTAGGAAATCTATCGAAGTACATATAATTTCTGGAAGCTTAAATAATAAGAGAAACTTCTCTTGCTCTCATAATAAGAATATTTCTTCATAATTGGTCCTAAGCATGTTTATCATGTGTTCTTATTGTTCTTCTCCATGACTTACATATTGGACCATGCAAGTGGAATGTTGTTTGCATTTCTCCCATTATTAGGTAATAGTCACATGTTGTTCTCAAGGT
Source organism: Musa beccarii (assembly GCA_024322285.1). Lineage (NCBI taxonomy): Eukaryota > Viridiplantae > Streptophyta > Magnoliopsida > Zingiberales > Musaceae > Musa > Musa beccarii. The sequence goes on along the minus strand of CM044395.1, from coordinate 40,975,817 downwards.
ACTTATGAGATCCCTACCATTTATTAGTAATATGCAATTCAATGTTTAGTGTGTTCAGTACAACCAACACATTGGTGTTGTTTTCCACCAGATTAAGAGCTTTGGGATCATTTTGGTGTTTATATGTTAAATTAGCCATAACATATTAGAAAATTGGCTGCTTCATACCACTTCTTTCATTCTGCAGTTACCAATAAAATTTCTGAGGTTGTAGTATTCGAGTTAAATATGTTTGAATTGGATTACTATAAAGGTAACTGATTTTGACAACTCAGAAAACACTTATTCAAATTCACAGTTAGAACTAGCCATATAAGATTCTCAAGTTTCTCTCTTTGGTTGCTGACACAAGTAAAATGTTATGATTTTGCTGGTTGTCTATGCTTCCTTCCCTCTTGACTGTTGGAGGTCAATGGGCCCTTTGTTTGTCTATCTCCATGCTTTATTCCTTATGTATCTTCTCCTGCTTTAAAGTTATTTGTAATATACAAAAGATATGGGCTGCTATAATTTTTTTTCTTCTATATCTGTAGGTTAAAATCATATTCCTGTTTTCATTCACATCATTTAATTGGAAGTAATTGAGCTATCTAGTATCTTCACTTTATTTTCTTCTTTTGATATGTCATTATTTCATAGAAAGGAAAAATATGAATAATTCCATATAGAACAAATACGAAGTTTCCTTTACACTTCCAATGGCTGACCCTGCTATGTTATCCTAAGTTCAGAGCCATATGATGTAGATGTTCAAAGAAGGGTAATTCACGAAGAAGCCTACACTGGGAGCCTGGCAAAGTTTCCGGCTTAAGCATGAGTTATGTTTTAACCATGGTTTTAGCTACAACAATAGTAACATTTGGGTGCATATGTTTGACTAGGTCATGGCATGGCATTGCCGCTGGCATATTTTGGTTTTAAAAAATGAGAAAAGGACTTTATACCATATTATCTGTTGTTTTTGAGATGTGATATTTTGTTATCTTTGTCGTTTCAATAAAGAGAATGTGCACACACGGTTTTGGGTCTGGTGATTTTGGGTCATTTAATGCTGCATAGACTACTTTAGCTGCATCACAATGTTCTCACATAAACACCAGCCAGCTATCATCTTTTTTGGTCAAAAGTGCTGCCTCGTAGTCATGTTAGATTGATGTACACAAAGCATGACATGTTTCTTTAGTCCTATCTTGAGCTTGACTTCAAATGTTTCTCATGTGCCAAATCAATATAATGTTGCCTCTTTGTCAGGATGGCTAAGATGTGGGAGACTATGCGTTTGCATCACGGCAGCCAGCTTAAGATAATAAAGGAAATTAGAGGTCTTGACATTCCACTTGCTCCCAGGGAGACAAGTAAACAACATCATAATCAAACTGTTCAGCTTTGGAAAATGGTTGGAGAGTGGGATTCACAGTTCGACAAACTCGTGAATCATCAGAAAAACTATATCAAAGCCCTAAACAGTTGGTTGAATTTGAACGTTGTTCCAATTGAGCGCAGCAGCGGGAAGGACGCATCATCTCCACCGGAGCAAGCCAATCCTCTGATCAAGACCCTGCTGCATGCATGGCAAGGCCGCTTAGAGAATCTTCCAGTTGATCGGGCCAAGAGCAGCCTAAGTACCTTCTCAGGAGCAGTGCAGGCCATCATGCTGTGTCAAGTCGAAGAGCTAAACTTGAAGTTGAAGTGGGACGATGCCCGCAGGGACTGTGAGCGGAAGAAACATGAGTTTGATGTGTGGCATCACAAGTACACGGAGAAGATCACGGCAACATCCTCTGACGAGGTTAATTCCGAGACAGTCGAAGGAGCAACACAACGGGATCTAGTGTCGGAGAAGAAGGCAGTTGTGGACAATGCAGAGAGTAAGCTGCAGGCGTCGGAAGAATCATATAGGAAGCAATGCAAGAGCGTGAGGGACAAGTCACTAACCAGCCTCAAAACACACCTACCGGAGCTCTTCCGGGCCATGTTAGATTTTGCCGGCTCGTGTGCAGAGATGTACAACAGACTGAGTTCCATCAGAGAATCACAAAGCCCGGTGAACGATTAGGGAGTTGTGTATTGCGATTTTTTTTACGTGTTTTGTTTTTGTTTATACTCATTTCATCGGAGATATGTATTGTGATATTTTGTGTTCAATTCTTGTTTGTAAGTAACCGTGAGCGTACCATTCAATTCTTGTTCATTTCTTGTTTGTGTACGGGTGATTAGAAACGATGTCCAAAGAAGTCAAAATTAAGGGTTGATCTACAGATGCTCGTATTTTTGTACAAATTGAATGGTATATATATATATATATATATATATATATATATATATATATATATATATATATATATATATATATATATGATCTGTAATCTTCGCTCTGCTGATTGTTGTGTTACTCTTTTCTCATGATTGAAGAACTGTGTTAAAACTTCATCCAAGAAACTTCCAGTCGTAGCAATAGCAATAATTGCAACAACAGTGATTGTTTTTGTCTTCATTCAAATAATTGTCGATGAAAAAAGAGGTAGAAGACAACAGGATGGTAGATAGAGAAGAGATCAAGGAGATGAGATTCGATGAGCTCAAATCATAATTCCAACAAGACAAACAACAATTCCAAGGCAATGATTCTGAAGAAGAAAAAGAAGAAACAAGGTCTCAAGGAGTTGAAGAGGAAGAAGAATCTAAAGTAGCAGTAGATGAAGAAGAATCTGAAGAAGGCATCATCTACTCGTGAGCTTAAGCCTTCATGACTGATAACAACTCCATGAGCTTCATAATTATCACAAGCAAGAAGATGAAGAAGAAGTCATGACAGCTTCGTAAGCTTCATAATTCCCACACGTTAACATCATGAAAAGAAGGCTACAGATTTCGAGGCTAAACACCAGAAATAACTCCGAGGAATCTGAATCCGTCACATTAAGTTCCACGGCTGCTCAGCAGCCCATAATTCCAACACACGCACTGCTCTTACCGAAACGTACTCGACCACACCCTACCTTATCCACCACGCATCGCTGCGGAAGTCCTCCTCCTCCCAGGGAAAGAAGACAAAGACGCCATCATCCCGCAGCTCAGCTCTTTTCCTGCTCTCCGACGCCTTCTCGCCTGCACCGGCATCCTCCCGGCAAAGCGGACAACACCTCCCCGGTTGCTCCAGCCACTTGTCGAGGCAGGACTTGTGGAACGGATGTCGGCATCCGAGCTCTCGCGTCTCCTCACCACGCTCCATCCTGCAAAGGCAAATGGCACAGTCCGAGGAGCCGATCGAAGCTGTGCCGCCGGGGAAGGCCAGCAACCATCTGGCGAAGAGCTTGATGGGGAGGGCCAGGCGAGCCATACTGTTCGACGAAATGCCGACCGCATTGAACTTTATGGAGCTCGATCCGGGAAGGCTTCTTCCCATTTCGCGGATGTGATTTGGCTTCCCACGAAGTTCTCATGCCGAGAGAACTTCCGTGAAACAGGATTCCTGTGGCATCACGTCAGACGACAATGACGGTCTTGTTTTCTCCCATGGAAACGAGGAGGAAATATGCGTTTCACGTTGTAGAAATGCTCAAAGGGCAATGGTGGTTAGCTTCTTAACCATAGTTATCCTTTTCTTCCAAGGAAATGGGGTTAGCTTCTTAACCATAGTTATCCTTTTCTTCCAAGGAAATGAGACTATGTTTTGCACGTTGAAGAGATGTTGACAAGACGATGGCAAGTATTGGTCTTATGCAGTATTGAGGATGGAGATGGCTCTGACGCTTATAAGACAGTGATTTTTTTGTCAGACTAATTTGGATTAGTTTTGAGGGAATAGATATGTTGGTGCTTACAAGACATTAATTTCCTTAATTGATTTAGAATAAACACGTCTCAATATTGTTTTTAAGATAAAAATAATTAAATAATGTTCGATATCATATACCACGAGATTTACACAAATCAACGGATATCAAATCTCTCTTTATATTGAAAGCTTATCTCCGATGCCATCATTGTTGTAATAAGTCAAACGATTCTAACCCATTCTTTTAATTTTATACCAAATTAGCTACTGTCAGTGCATGCATTAATCTTTCCACTTATTACGAACATTGATTGGCAAGATGTTGCGTGGTTCCGTACGTGTGGTTAGTAGTACGATCAATAAGGTTTAAATAAATATGAAAAATAAGCTTAAAATATGATATAAAATATATATATATTTTTTTTACAAAAGATAATAAGCGAAGATGAGATTGAAACCTAAGATCTTATGATAAACTGCTAATATCTTTACCAATTAATCTGGCTGAGACCTTCAACGAAAAAATAATAATCTTGTTAAAAAGAGAACATACTCTCTATCAATTCTAATCTGCCTCGAGTCCATCAATCAGTATGTTATTATCATACTCGAGTTGATAGACCTGATCCAAACTAGAATCCCTAATGATCCGATAACATGGGTTTCATATGGGTATAGTAAGCTCATGGTGTTGCTTTCTTCTCCAATCCTCTTCCTTCGCCCATTTTAATTGGTCTATCGAGGTTGATACCACCACTGCATTACCTAAAAGGAAGGCACATTATTATGATATGAAAAATAAGAATCATAAAGCGTATGAAATTGCTTGCATGGAATTAAAGCATGTTAGTTTGGCAAGTCCTTTAGTCCCACATCGGGAAAACCAGAATTCCTATCCCCTATTGATGCTATAAAAGGGTCTAAGCTTCAAAGATGATGCACGAGATGCACCACGTATCACAAGAAAAGCCGCTTTGGACTTAATTTCATTAAGTCCATATTAAACTTTGGGCTTTTCTTGTTTAGTAGTTAATTTCCTAAGGCATTTGTAGTCTCTGTTAGTAAAGATTTGCTCCTCCTTCGTCCAGTGGGCGTAAATAAACGTAAATCTGCTTATTGTCTAAAATTACCGTGTGGTAATTTCACGGGGCTAACTCTAACAAACTATCGAGCCTGGTTTTGGGATCTTTTGGCAACAATGACAATAACAAAGATTGTTGTCGAGAAATTCGAGTCAACTTCGGCATGTGGCAACTCAGGAGGCCATTACGTTCAAGACGAGTTGATTTGGCACTACTGAGGGAGCTGAGAAAATTCCGGATGGTATGTCAGAGAAGATTTTGCAGGTATGGATAAGAAGGCCCGATCTAGTATTATCTAAATCTTTCATGAGGTTTTACGGGGTAGGTAGCTACGGAGACTACTAGAGCATGTGGGACAAACTTAAAGCCTTGTATATGAAGAGGGCAGTGGAGAACCGTCTCTACTTGATTTTGTATATGCTTCTGATGATTGAAGTACATCTATAATCTCACATCTTGATAGATTTGATTCCTTAGTTATGGATTTGGAGAATATAGATCAAAGATTGATGATGAGGATAAGGCCAATTACTTTTGTGTTCTCTCCCCATCCTTTAAGTTTTTCCGTGATCAATGATTTATGGAAAAGAAACAATTTCATATCATGAAATTAAATCTGCATTAAAATCTAAGGAGCGATTGATAGGGATATCATTTGGGGAGAATAGAGGAAATCGGTAGAGGTGCAGTTGTCGAGGGTAGAAGCTGATAAAAGAGAATTTGACGAATAGTAGATCTAAATCTAGATCTAAATCCGACATATGAAATTTGAATCTGATATTGTCATAAAATGGGGCACATTAAAGGCTGATTGCTTTAAATTGAAAAATAAATTAAAGCAAAAGGAAAAAAAATTATTGAAACTACATAGTCCGCTAAAGCTAGTGTTGTAGGCGATGAGATTTTGGAAATATTTTCTTTGAATGATGAGGACAAGGTCTAAAAATGAATGGATTTTAGATTCGGGTTGTTCTTATCACATGTGTCCCAATAGGATTTGTTTTCCACATATGAATCTTGTAATGGTGGAATTGTTTTGATGGGCAATAATGCATGTGATGTTATTGGTAAAGGCACAATCCGAATTAAAATACATGATGGTATTGTGAGGAAGATTTGAAAAGAATCTCATCTCTTTAGGCGCCTAGAGGCTCTTGAGAAATACACAGGAAGGTGGAGTTATGAAAGTTTCTAGAAATGCCCTTATTGTTATGAAAGCTTGAGAGCTCGATTCTGATCATCATTGTTAATTCTCAAAAAAGGTTTGAGCATATTAAGCAAAAGGGTCTTCTTTGCAAAGCGAATCTTTGGGCCATTGGTTTTTTTGATTTTGGGAAGCGAGAAAAGAGTCGACTTCCGATTCTCCTGAGTCTCGATAAAGATATTCAGGAAGAGCAATATTCCATAGAGGATAGACCACGAGAAATATTCACCACCACAAAGATATGCCAATTTGGTTGCATATGCTTTTTGGTTTTGAGTCTTTCTTTTTTGTTGTGATGATACCATTGCTTAGAAGGAAAGGTCCTTGTTCGAGCAATCCAATTGATATGCTTACACATAACTTGGTTGGTATTCAATGATTGCCGTTGGGGCTTTTGTGAAGAAGGTGGAGTAAGTTTTGTTGGGACATGAAGGTGGAGATTTGTTAGTTTGGCAAGTCCTTTAGTCCCACATCGGAAATCCGGAAATTCCTATCCCCTATTGATGCTATAAAAGTCTAAGCTTCAAGACAGGATGCACCAGATGACCACAGGCATCACAAGAAAAGCGCTTTGACTTAATTTCATTAAATCCATATTAAACTTTTGGGCTTTTCTTGTTTAGTAGTTGAAGGTGTTTTATGGCCTAGAATAATTTCCTAAGGCATTTGTAATTGTCTCTGTTAGTAAAGATTTGCTCCTCCTTTCGTTCGTGGGCGTATGTCAATTTTAAATTCCGTGTCCTTGTCTCCTCTTTTATTTTTCTGTTTATTGTTTTTGTTGCGTTGCCAAATTACCGTATGGTAATTTCCTGGGACTAGCTCTAACAAAGCATAGAAGACTAAGTTTAGGCTTTGCAAAGTGGAAGTAGAGACGTATGGAGAAATAAAGGGAATAGAGAGAGATCATCACATAGATTTTTTTTTTTCTTTGACAAGCCACATGATTGCAAGAGAGGTCATGTCGATGAGGGGGATGGGAGCCTCGCTGTCTCGGTGGTGATATTGAAATTTCACATGAAAGTTTTATTTTTATAAAGACAGGATTTGATCTCAAATCGATTAATATTTATATTAATTCAGTTGTTTCGTGAATAATATTTAAATTCTGAAGATAAGGTCTTAATTTATACTAAAGGATTTTTATTGCTAAGGTTTTTAAAAAATATCGGATCATTTTCTTGATGAGTTAGGTCTTTAGATTTGTGATCACCCAACTAAATTCTTAAGATATGTTAGAATATGTCATGAGTTTGCATTGTATGCCGACTTCTCTTTACTAATGTTTAATCAAGAATATTTGTGTAATATTATTTTTTATTCATGCTTGCCTTTTAGGTTGCATCAAATTTAAATCGGTTTACGTATCAGTGTTTGAGATTTATAATCGCTTAATAAAAATCTTTAAGATCTATAATATTCATCATAGTTAGAGTTCAAAATCACATGAATTATTCTGTCGATGGACAAATTGTCGGTACGAATGTTATATATTAGAGATAGAATAATAACCTTCAATTAGTATTGTAATTCATATTCTTTTTGGCGAGTATAATTCACATGGTTAAGTGCTTGGATTTTAATGACCTTATTACGAGTTGTTGTTCTCCCAATACAACAAAAGATATCATCATTAACTTTTAATTAATGCTTTTTGACGAGGATAATTCACACGATCAACCTTATTACAAGTTGTTCTTCTCCCAAAATAATAAAAGACGTCATTATTACTAACCCTTAATTAATATCACAAGTCATGCTTCTTTTGCGAGGATAATTCGCATGGTTGATTAAGTGCTTGCAGTCCGAGTTATTGTTCTCCCAAGACACAATTATTCTTGAGATCATGGTCGAACGAAAGAGAAAGAGAAAGCTTAACCGAGGAATACACCGAACAAGAGAGCATGAAGCGATCAAACTTCTCTTTTGCCTAGTGATGATCAATGTGGCTCGCTCGCATTTGCCCATCGCTATCGATGGGATGACTTCACGTTGTTGAAGTGCACCGCAAGTGGTGTTATTGCGTCAAAAGAGAGGGATTGAGACGAGTTGGATGCAACGCAAAAGTGGGATGCATTTAGAAGACAATTTGAGGGTTTCACGGTGGGCCCCAACTTGCGGTGGGGGAAGAGAGAGCAAGAAAGAGGGAGATTCGTGTCGGAAGAATAATTATTATTATCGATCAATTATGTGCATCCGCATTATTTCTCGTCCTCCATGATAGTTTCTATTTAATAAAAACCAAAAAATTCAAAAAATAATCGGGATCGACTTATATGAGGTCGAATATTAATAAAATAGAAAATATATTATTAAATTACGATATATATATTTATTTATTTATTTATATTTTTGTTTGACTCTTTCGATTCTTATCTTATCTAATTGGGATTGTGTAAGACATGTGACACTTAAGTAATATCCGTTCATATATATCAACATAGACCTTATCTCATGCAGTCCAAAAAAAACTTACACAAAAAAATTTAAAAAAAAATATTCAAATAATATATCATTGTCAGAGTAAGATAATTGAGCTCATAAACAATACAAAGCAATCAGTTTTTATTAAGAACAAAAAAACTCTAAAAAAAATGAATGAATGCACATAAAGGAGGTTCCAAAACAAATACAGATCTAAAGTTCACCTAGCACTTTTGTCAATTAAAAAAAATATTAAAAACGTTGTATCACTCAAACATATACCCAAAGTCACATTCGCTCCTGTGCCATTTAAGAGGTTTCAAAGTACTAAGATAGGTGAGCCCATGATACATAAGAATATGATTGTTTTGGGTTACTTTTCCATTCATCCACAACATATAACCAAAAATAGTTTTAATTTGTATATGATGAAAACATAAAATAAAAACACTAATAACAAATAAAAATGGGGTAAATTCTGCCCCATACATATTACCTATGAGAAAATACTCAAAAACATATTAAAAAAACAGAATCTAATAATCGAAAACCATCATGGACAAGTATTCCTCTATGCTAGTTTGTCAAAAACTTACCTTTACTTGATCCTTTATTTCCTTTTGTTTCGATTGTCAACTCAAATTAGCAAATACTTGTACCATTTCCTTTCTCTTTTCATTGAAACGTATGTCCAAGATATCTATAGAACTCGATCGGGATTACATCATATTGTAATATGTTTATGTATTTATGAGCATCATATCAATTTAAATTATGTTAAAAACAACTAGGGAAGAGATCTTTTTAGGTTCACCTTTAGATGATCGAAAGTTCATAGAAAATTGCCTTCTACACACATTTTCTCGCCTTAGAAGAAAGATTATTCATTATTTTCAATGTGATAATAGCAACATATGTATCCCACTTGCATTTACTCACTCTTCCAAATGAAGTGGTATACTAATCGAAATGGTCATAGAAAAAAAAAAAGGCGAGTTAAAAATAAGCATGTCGACATTAGCATATTTCTAGATAGTATTAGGTGTTGGAATACACCCACCATCACTCTAAACATATAGTAATCATGGATCTTCCTTGTTAAGCCATAATGACACAAGAATAGGAAGTAGTTTCCTTTCTTGTGAGGCTTAAGATACAAAAATAAGAAATAGTTTCTTCTTTTTTTTGAGCCACAAAAGGGGAGAGTAGACCATATTATTCTAATACAAGCTTAGTCCTAGTAAAAAAAACATTGGACATCTTGTTTGATTGCTACATTTTTGCACATCAAGTTGGAACTAGTTCTTTAACACCATGGTGAAAATTTAGTTTATTTCCTCTTCACATCTTAGGATGAAGATAGAAAGAGTTTTCTTGTTCATATAGAATCGAAAAAAAAGTATGAGACATTCATATTGTTGGACAACTAATATATCTCATGTATGCATGTAATAAAAATTTCTTTAAAAATTTGAAGAACAAGACCTCCATGTTTTCACTAAATTAATTTGGTTTTGGGTGCCGAAGACCAATTTCTCGACCTATGATGGAGAAGATTAATTTTATTTTAGTTCGATCCAACTATCCGATCTTTCTTTCAAAGGACATAAGTGGAGTATTAATGTTACTAGTTGATCAACACACCAATTGTCTAATCTTTAATATAAGGAGTTAAATGCTTGAGAAAGAGCTACCCAACACATCTACAAGCATAAAAATGCTACTAGTAAGAGTCTCCAAATGCCATCTATGCAATCTCATTATCTTCACATTACACACAAACAAAATAGTTTAAACCATAACTTTTATTTGATATTTATGCGAATAATTTTTACCTTGTTCGTAACACTATAAAATGAGTTATCCTTAAAATAATCGCATTGTAACTCAAACCAAAATTAACACCCTTCGACAAAAATCAGAAAGCATGAGCGATCAAATGATCTAAAAAAATAATTAATGAAATTTAAGTGTATAAATTTTAATTTTTTATTTTAAAGTAGTAGTAGTAGTAGTAGTAAGTAGTAGTTAGATAAATGAATTGGTAGTTAAATTAAGTTTTAACTGGCGTTGTACATATATTATTTAACAGGGATATGAATGTGAAAAAAAAAATCAATGCGATATTAAAGTTTAAAGGGGCAAATACGGTATTTTAAAAACTCTTAGTCAAGTTTTGAATATAATTGTACATATATTATTTAACATGGATATAAATGTAAAAAATCAATGCAATACTAATGTTTAAAGGGGTAAATATGATATTTGAAAATTATTAGACATAACATAAGGATATTACTATTTACAAAATTTTTTACTGTTTACTTTCTCATTTTTAAAAAAATATGTTTAAACTATTTTATTTTCTCCTTTTTCTTCCTTATCTAGGATGACATAAATAGGATGACGAGTAAGGTAATATAGTATCAAGCTATGACGATAGTAAGCAACAAGTGATAAACAATGTTGACAATAAGAATAAAATAAGAGATTATGAAAAAAAAATAAATTTAATAATATTATATTTGTAAATAATAAAATAATATTTTATTACTCTTAAGAAGTTATCAATAATAAGGAGGTTGTCAATAATAAAATGCATACTATGAATAGCAAGCTTTTAACTTAATAAAGCTTGCTATTAGCATCCCTAATTTATTATTGATAATTTTTTATTATCAATAACCCCTGAATTACTAATAAAATATAATTTTACTATTTACAATTCCTTATTATCTATCTTTCCTTTTGTTTTTTCCTCTTATAGTCCACGACCCCAACCCCCTTACATCCCCCTCCTCTCCCATTCTCCCCCTCTTCCGCCTTCCCAAGAGAACAAAAGGTTTCTATAACACAGCCAAAGAAAACTAATGGAATTGGGAGCTAAATCTAATGAAGGAGGAGATTAAGTCATGACAATAAATCTATCGATATGTATGTACCAATGATCAATTTGTATACCACTATAGATCGATAGAGTGAACTATCTTTAGTGGCTAAACTTACGATAAAGGAAAGAGAGAATATATTAGTTGGCCATTACTAAAGTGTGAAAAATTAAAACAAAAATGATATTTTTATTTATTTACATAAAAGTTTTTAAAATAAGATTATAAATATAAAAAATTATTATTTATAACCTATTTTTATTATTTAAATTTTATTTTTTAAAAAATAATATATATATATATATATATATAAATTATCTATTTATGAGTAGACTTAAATATCTTTTTTTCCTCCTTCTCTCCCTTCCTTTTTCTCGACCTCCACCTCAAATGATTATGTTGACGAAACTATAAGCGCGAGGGAGCATCAACATCAACATGAAAAGAGGGACGATGATCGATAATGACATCAGCGAGGAGCATGGTTGTCATGAAAAAAAAAAGGAAAGATAATACTGAAATTATAAATAATAAAATAATATTTTATTTTAAAAAAACTATTACTAATAAAAAGAGACAGTGAATAGCAAATTGAAAGTGGGATGCAAATACAAATATCCTAACATAATTTGCCTCGATCCCAATTACATATCCTAACACACCAAGGCAGCGAGTGTGAGCTAAGTGAGCTTTGATCGGGTCCAATCCCATGTCCCCGTGACCCTCTTTTTCGTCTTCCCAGAAGAGACGCTGGGTGCGCGTCGGGGGGAGAGAGAGAGAGACATCATATCTGTTCCATTGCATCTCTCACTCACGCATCTCGGGCGGATTTGGGTGAGTCGCCACTCCTCTCCTCCTCGGCGCGAATTCTTCGGATCCCTGGAGAATTGGGGTTCCGAGTTCGGAATTCGGAGTGCTCCTCCGGCTCCCCCTCTTTCTCACGCATTTGACGGAGCTTTTTGGCCGATTTCTTCTTCTTCTTCTTCTTTTTTAGGTGAATGTTCTGTGAGGGTTTTCCGATCTGCTCGGTGTCATGTTGAATTTAATTTCTGATCTATTTTCCCAAATTTTCTTGCGGAGGCGCACCGTCTTTCTGAATTCTGTGCCTTTGGGGAGTCGATTAGGTCGGGTTTCATCTTGTTTTCTTTCCGTCGATAGGCGCAACTTCGTGAGTGACTAGTAATTAGCGATGCAGCTTAGTTTGAGATGTTTTGGTTGAGGATAGGTTACTTGTACTAACCCCCCTTTTTGATGGTTTTGCTTGCTAGGATCTAAATCTTGTTGTCTTTTCTATAAGGTTTGATTCTAGAATATTCGCATGTTTATTTAATTATCTGTGTGGTTCCGTCTACTTTTCTACTCTTCTGATTTCTGAGATGCCAATTAGGTTGCAGTTAGCAGTTAAATAAGTGCTCTCTTTGATGGTTTTGATTCACCGTGTTTGAATTTATCATGGGGATTTGAGTTTTTTTGTTTTCTATTTTACTATTCACCCTTTGTGTCCTTTGTTTATATTGTTGCTGATTTTATAAGATTTTTGTGAATTTAGGTTCTGGGTAATGAATGGTATGCCAAATGAGAGTGACAAGAGAATGGTACCGAAGGACGAGATTGACTCCACATCGATTGAAGAAGATAGCAGCGGGGGATCATTGACTGGCGGAAATCAGGTTTTGAAGAAGGGACCCTGGACATCTGCAGAGGATGCAATTCTGATTGATTATGTCAAGAAACATGGAGAGGGAAACTGGAATGCTGTTCAGAAGCACACGGGGCTCTCTCGATGTGGCAAAAGCTGTCGTCTACGGTGGGCTAATCACCTCAGGCCGAATTTGAAGAAAGGTGCTTTTACACCAGAAGAGGAGCAGTTGATCATCGAACTCCATGCTAAGATGGGTAACAAGTGGGCTCGGATGGCTGCACATGTAGGTCTATAGATTCTTTTTGATATGACATGGTCTCTTCACAGTTTATGCTTTGACTGAGGAAAACCTTTTTCTTAAATGTTCTCCTGATAAATTCCCTTCCCATAACCTTATATTAATGCAGTTCTACTTTTTCTTGCTGAAATAGGCACTATATGAAACACTAACATTGGGAAAAACATGGCAAAGACCAAATATAATCTTACTTTTCTTTATGTTGTTTCAATTGCCATCTTGCTTGCTATTTAACATCGTCTCTGGGAAATTTCTAGCTTGTTATATTTTGCAGATGATTTTCTTGATCCACAGCATCTGACCATATATGACTCATTCTTTCAATAGCCGATAAAATTTAATGTCCATGTTAAGCCATATTGCATTCTCATTCCTACTTTCTGCTCTTGCTTCGGAGTGCTTTTGGTCTTTTGCAGGGTAAACTAATCAGTAGAGCAGCATAACATTTGCTTCAATCATGGATTTAGTCATGGAACTAGTCATGTTAATTTCTTGCTGACATATATGTAATTTATGAATAACCCTTATATGGAAATGCTTCAAACTATTAATGGCAGTAGAGTTGGTTTCATGGGTAATCCTTTAGCTAAAACTGGAGATGTTCCACTGAACACAATCATTTTTGAGGTTTAGAATAGCATATAGTCTGGTTTTTGTTTGAGTTAAAGGATTCACAGTTATGCAAATTGCTACAGGACCATCTCTAAGAATAAAGTATATTATATTTATTATGCAAAGCTAGTAAAGCATGTCTTGATCTTCTATCATTGGCATTAGTGGGTATGGGTTGATGGCTATATGTTACAAAGTGTCCCATGAAGTTGATGATAAACCTGTCATGTGACTGTGCTTCCCTGTTCCAGCTACTGTGTGACACCTTTTCAGGGATGTGCCAAAGTCTGGCAATTGTACTAGGCACATGCTCATTAGTATAGTTGTGCTCTGAGATATTCTACAGCACATAAATTGCCAGTGTGAGACTAGCATGGATACTCTCACTACAAGTAGAACTTTGGTACCAATTGACTATTTCTTCAAAATCATGTGTGATTATCCAACACATCTGGTTCAGATACATATGGTAATCTTCTACTTATGGGAATTTAATATCAGAAATCATGCTCTTGATTGTGATAGTCATGGATATGATGTGTATGCTTGCTGCAGTGATTGATAATAAGTGATTAAATCCTACTAAATCCAAATATAAGCTTGCCAGTCTTTACTTTCAACTTTCGCATACACTGATTTTGAGGTGTTCTATATGTTAGCTTCTGAAAACAAGAGGATTCACTTCTCTGTAACATAAACTCCCACTCTGTCCTTTGTGATTGTATTGAACACCCAGTCAAGTTAGTTTCAAAGAATGGTCTACCTATTTCCCTGCCACCTATATACTTGTGACCGCATTTCTTAGTGTTGTGAGCTAAATATGCTACATGTCGGTCAGTATGTTCCTTCTTGTACCAATCTGTAGGTAGCATCAGTATTGTGGGTCATAGATCTACTTGGTGTCTTAGTATTGTTGTTCAGGTTTGCTCGTCTTTGTATATTGATGGTACTTTAAAATCAATTAATCAAATATTGTATACTAGCCTTTCGTTCTCTTCTTTCAACACTAGAGGTGTCTATGATATGATTAATTGACCTTTCACCCATAGTGTTACATTGAGTGGTTGGTAGAAGTTGCTTCATAGGAGCACTGATATTTTTTTATATCAATAAATATGACATTGCAAGCACATAAACTAAAAATAGATGGTGATTATATGAAGAATCACAACAATTGACATGATCCTGGCTTGGGCTAAATTTTTTTAATTGGTAACTCACTTTTAGTATTCTGCGAATAAGGATCACAATAGTCAACAAGATTCCAAATGTCAACTCTAACTTGGGCTGCTTTTTTCAGTTATAATGTAAAATTTAGTAATTCCCTTTTGTTAAATGAAGTTTATGCACAAAGCAAAGAAAAATGTCAGAAGAACAAAATAAAAGAATGCTAAAAATTAGAGATTGGAAAGAAAAATGGTAAAAGAATTGTGAAAAGAGAGATTGGACAAAGAAAGATTCAAGGAGAAATTGACTGATTATGATGGAAGAGAAGAGAGTAATTAACATAAGAAAAGGGTACAATTATGAGTCCTTAGTACAATATACTTCCAAAAGAATTGCAGAAGTGATGTACGGATTAGCAGCCATGTATTGTCACTTTTTTTAATTATTCTAGTCCTAGATAAAGTGGTTCATTGGATCACTGATCTCTGTCCAATCCAGTAAATGCAACTACTCTGGGTTTGGAACGTTAAGTCCTGATAGATTTCTTACCCATATTAGATTTTGGTGGATTTTTTTAATATTCTAGTTGGATGAGGATAGACTGGATAGATTCATCTGGTTTTGATGAAATATCTCTATTGGGATCTTTTCGGTCATTGGATAAATAGTGGTTTCACGGTTTCAACTAGATTGACTATAATGTCTCCAAGTGTAGCCCATTGAGATCTGTGGTAAGTTCTTAGCAGTTGACCAAGTTAATAGGCCACTATTAATTTTTTTTATATATTATTTTTTAAAAAGCAAAAACGATGGTATCATGATTCATACTCAAGACAATAGCAAATGGTCCCTAAACTTTCTATTTTTGCAATGATTGCTTGACTGACAGCTAAAGCTGAAGGATCCTGCAGATGCTAGTAGATTGTTGCATTTTTCAAGAACTCAATACACTGTCTCTTGCTATGGTACATGACCAATCATGTTTTAAATGCATATGTACCACACCATATTTTGAGTTAGCTTCACTTGTGTCCCGCCACATGGGATCCCCTAGGTTCTGGACAGATGATTCTTCCAGGTGGTGGTGGGGCATGGCCAAGAATAATAAAAAGGGTTGCGTCGCATGTGGATTTCTTGATGACCATTAATCGCTTCCCCACTTTTGTTGAGCTTCATTTGTTGGTGTTTTTTACAAGTATGTGTCCACCATGAGGATGTTGAGTTGGATTGTACTGAGACCAGATTAATTTGGTAACCTGGTCATAATTGTTTTTACATAAGATGCATAATCTTTTGTCTACATGTTGGGTTTCTTTTAAATGGGATTCTCTAACAACTAATATATAACTAAATTCTACATATTGCTACTTTGAATACTTGTTCTAGTTCAACCTATATACTGTACATTGTTTTCGGCATTGTTATTTTTAGTGTACATAGTTTTTGCGTTCAACTTTACCTTTTTTTTGTTCCTTTTATGATTCAGTAATTCATTTCAATTTTTTTTCAGTTACCTGGGCGCACTGACAATGAGATAAAGAACTATTGGAATACACGAATAAAAAGGCGCCAGCGTGCTGGTTTGCCTCTTTACCCTCCTAATATAAACTTTCAAGTTTCTGATGAAAATCAGCAAAGCAAGAATGTGAATGAGTACAGTTACAGTGATAAACAGCCTAATGAGCTCATGCAGGGAAGCAACTTCGACATTCCTGATATTACATTTGAGAACTTTAATGCTAATTATGGGTCTTTATCCTATGCACCACCATTTCCGGATATAGCAGCTAGTAACATGCTAAATCAAAGGATTGGATCCCTTCACTATCCCTTCACAAATCCAATGAGTTGTGTCAAGCGTCTTAGAGACTCTGAAAATTTAATTGCAGACTTACATGGTACTGACTCAGATGGGCTTCCCACATACGAACATTTTTTGTTCAAGTCTTCAGGAAAGATAAAACAGACTTTTGGACTAGGTTATCCATACGACCCTGCTCCCTGTGGCGAGAGCCTGACACCTTTGGAAAGTGCAGTTCCTGGCAGCCATGCCCTTCTAAATGGCACCTTCTCTGCTTCTAGTCCCATTGATGGGACTGTGAAGTTGGAGCTCCCTTCACTCCAATATACAGAAACTGATGGCAATAGTTGGCTTGCATGTTCATCAACACCTCTTGAGGCAGCTGAAACATATATTGAGTCTCCCGCAACACCAGTTTCATTGCAATCTGAATGCATTTCACCACGAAATAGTGGTCTCTTGGAAGCATTGCTTCATGAAGCCCAGACACTCGGCTCCGCAAAGAAAAAACCATCTGACAAGAGCTCCAGTTCTACTATTACACCTGGTAATGTAGCAGAATGTTCAGGGGTAAGTATCTCTGAGAAGTTGGACGAATGCAATGATCCAATATCTCCCTTGGGTCGTTCTGCTTCTTCTGTCTTCAACGAGTACACCCCTCCCATCAGTGGCAGTTCATTAGACGAGTTTCCACATTCAATGGCTCCTTCAAGTAAGTATGCTTCACAACTTCGTTAATCTTCCCTTTACTTTTTTCTTTTACTTATTCTTTTTGTGTTAGTAAAGAAAGTTATTGCTGATGTTTTTCTTTCTTTGATCATCTAGAAAATTTATTTTCATCAGTCTCTGCAGCTTCAGACAATATCTTGGTGACTGCCGAACATGTATCCAGCCCTAATGTTGTGGATAAAGGCATATCACCCTGTAGGCCTGATGCTTTACTTGGATCGGTTTGGCTTGACAATGGTTCTCAAAGTGCAAAAGATCAGTCTGTCTTCAATGATGCGATAGCAATACTTTTGGGTCAAGATTTGTGCAATGAGTATAAACATCTACCTTCTGAACCACCATCTATGCTCGTGCAGGGATTTGGGCTCGACTCTGATCCATGGAATAATATGCCGAGTGCATGTCAAATGCCTTAACTTGAGGTATTCTGCAGCACATGTTTCGGACTTTGTTTATGATTATTCCCATGTAGGAGTCTTTCTTCCTGGAAGAATCGCCAGGGAGGAGATTTACAGAATTGAAACTTGTTAGCATGACTGATTAAGGAACATGTTGCTTGTTAGATCATTTGTTATAATTTAACGAAGACACGGTCTGTGATTTGGTAGTCATTAGGATGCCCTGTTGATGGTTTAGGTTTCATGTTGTCTGTCTTTGCTGAGGATAATTGTCCTGAGAATTCTGTTTTGTTTCAAATTGGCTTGCATTCTGTTTCTTATGATTTGTTGGTCTAAATTTAGCCCTAGTTTTCATGTTGCTTAGATTTATCGATATGTTGATAGTATTTTGATACTACGATATGACTTGTAAGCAGTTTATTTAAGTTATCTTTTCGTACAATGGGTTCGACGATATCATAAACCGTGAATTTGTATCTTTCCTTAATTATATATCACAAATAACTGCAACAGAGTTATCATCTATTCATTATATTGTATGTGATACAAAGACACATGATCATTCAATTTGTGCTACTCTCCTTTGGATCACTGTCATTCGCATATTGAGGTTTGTTTATTCATCCTTTCATAAAAATTGAATTATTTCTTCTATAAATTATTGTCATAAAAATTGTAGAAATATGTTGCATGCTGAATTTGTAATCGTATCTTTGGTTTCTAATACCATCTTGTATAGAAGTGAAGACTTCAATTTTTTTGATAGCGCCATCACCGTATCATAGGAGTCGACTCCTAAGTAGTTTATTGCAGTTGTGGTTTTTCTTACAACGGTGGTTTTTGACAATCTTCTAAATGGTGAATTTGCAAGTTTTACTCTCGCCACATATCTCAAATAACCACGATGGAATATTATTGTCGGTAATATTATCATATCTTATGTGATACAAAGATGAATGACTTTTATACAAATGACCCAAAATTTATGATCAGAATCCATCACAAATAAAAATTCCAAGCAACATTAAGGGACATATCCCCACGGAATCTGAACAATGAACTACATACGTTGAGCAAGAAGTATGCCACCTATGTGAGCCCTATTTAGATCCTATTACTACCTGCTAACTCTGTAAACCAGTCATGGATTGCAGCAGTGGAACAGAAACCAGTAGAAATGAACAATTGAAGAGGACCGAAGGTAATCGATTGAAGTGCCAAAACCCTTGCCTGTGACCACGTAAGTGATGCCAGGATTTGAATCGTCGTCGTTCTGCCTTTCCCATCAGGTGTTGAAGTTACGATTGGAGGCCATCAGGAGCTGCTGCTGTCTCAGGGTCAGAAGCAGCACGGCTCGCTCTTCTTACTGGCATCTCATGGTTGTGTTTTCCCTCGTATGTTGTGACGAGATGTGCCGAATCCTCCGACGCCCTCTCCACATACTTGCGCACGGGACACTTCGGGTTGGTGCATCTGTAGTAGCTTCTGCGACAACAAGTTCGTAATTCCATCAGGCCGTGTTCCAGAGAGATGTCCTGTTGTTTCACATGTGATGGCAATGTCAGAGAGAGGCAGAGGTACCTTGGAAAAGTATTGCCTTTCACCACCTTTTGTCCGTACTTTCTCCAGTGATAGCCATCCCCAGAGATGTCAGATCCCACGGAGGAGGAGGTTTGCATCACGGAGTGGGGCTCTACAGCACCTTCTCCAACACTGTTCGCTCCAGTCACTCGGTCGTCGTTCTTCCTGAGATGCTTAAGAGTTCATGCATCGAGTGGACAACATTTTTCCACAGTACGTTCATGAAGGTTACGCATGCATACCTTCTCTTGCAATCAAGCTTGTCATGATCCACAGCAGCTGCTCTGCCTCCCACCTTGACAACTCGAGTGCTTGAATCATCAGCGGTAGGGAGAACATGATCGTGGGAAAAATGATGGGTGGGAATCACTCCATCGTGGTTATCCACAGAATTACTCCATGCGGGATTACCAGTCTCTCTTCCATGCTCATCGGCGACCTGTGAACCTGACGAGGGTCGCTTGGGAGGCTGAGGCTTGGGGTGGTTGTGCTCGCCCTTGTACACGATCTCAGCTATCTGCCCGTCAAGTGATCTCTCCACCTTCTTCTTTACAGGGCAAGTGGGATGTGTGCACTTGTAGTAGCTTCTCGGGTACTCACTTCCTTTTACTTGCTTCTGTCCATATTTTCTCCAGTTGTAGCCGTCATAAGACGGCCGATCTGCCGATTGCTGGTTCCTCGTATCAAGCTCGCCGGCCGGCACTGACTTGGAAGGATCATATGCCTGGTTCGGTTCAGATTGTGAAGCTGATGCTGAATTCTGAGGTCGGCTGTTTGATGTTTTTACTTGGTCAAGAGCTTGATCTAAGTTTCCCTGTTCGAAATAAGTAGAGTGGAGTTCATATCCAAGGAGATCGCACCATTTGACTTATAGGCAAGGAAAAGCACGCTGACCAGATTAAGGGTTCTTGAAACAAGTTTTGCAGTAGGTTTGTAGACGAAGCTTGACTCGGAATCTGATCTCATGGTTGCCACGGATCTCTTCTCGGATGCATCATCCTGCAGGAGATTTCACTGATCACAGAAGGAGAAAGGCATGCACAAAGAAACCATGGAAACTACATCATCTTCATTGAACTCACAGATGGTGGAACAGCTTCAGCTGCAGAATCGTATGACGAGGATTTGAATCTCGTAGTCCTCGGCTTGATGGCGACTGTTCTCTCAGCAGAAGCAAGCGTCGGAGAGGAACTGGTGGTTGTCACGAGGAGTTCAGGAAGTGACCTGAAACTGGAGAAAGGTCTCGACGCCACAGGTTTGGCAATCTCAATCTTCTTTGCATCTTGCATCTTCCGCCGATCAACTAATCGACAACGCCGAACACCATTTAGCTTCAGTAAGCCAGTGGAATCCGTCGACCAACAGACCTCCACAACGCGAGAGCTGACGGCGTACTGCTGCATGTTTGAGAAAGCCAACATCAGAAGGAACCGAAACATATCTAACTTGTGTTGTTCCAGCAAGAAAGGAAGGAGAATGGAAATCTGCAACGCGGTTCTCAGACCTTTTCCTCGGAGAGCTTAAGACACGGCAGCCTCACAGCTTTAAGACGACAACAAGAGCTGAGGAGTTGCAGAAAGGGTCGGAGAGCAGGAGACGACCAAAACACATGTCGACTGCTTTGCGATGGAGAAAAGGGACGCAGAAAAAGAGTGAAGAGGGAGGAGTGAGGGGCTTATAAAGTGGGAGGGGGAGGAGGCGGAGACTGGTAGTGGTGGCGGGGGTGGTAGGCCGCCGACGAGAGAAACAGACGAGCGACGAGTCCTGTAGATCTATCTGCATGAAAGACTTTAGGACCATCAAGCGAGGAAGAAGACTGTTAGGTTTGAAACATCGAAGATAGCAGATTGGTCACGACATCATTTCTGATAGGAGCGTCAGGCCGGCCGTCCATGTTCCCCGTCATCTTTCTCCGCAGAACTTCTACACGTACGGGCCGCAGTTAAAAGGAGCTTTTTGACGCCATCCTTTAGAGAGAGAGAGAGAGAGAGAGAGAGAGAGAGAGAGAGAGAGAGAGAGAGAGAGAGAGAATAAAAAGAGACGGTGGCCCGAGGGACTCGATGGAGCTTGGATTCTCCATGGGTACAAATGGGGACATCCATGTAACTGGATCACGGCCGCCACGGAGTTAGGTGAGAAAGTTTGGTGGAGGAAGCCGCTCGTGACAGGCGACGAAGAAGAAGGCCCATAGGAGCAGCGGCAGCTGGCCTACACCTAAAGGTGGGGGCCATATCCGTGTCCGCGAAGGTCGAGCGAATGCGTGGTGCCCGCCGGTAAACTAGGACGTGGTATTTCTCGGTCGTGTGGACTGGCAGGTGGATGGCGGGGTCTGCTGGCACGTGCCACTCAAGATTCGAATTCTGGATCATAAAGCAACTGTTAAAGGGAAGGCTAAACTATATGATATTACTCCTACTACAACTCTACGTGTTCGTTCAAATTAAAACTCAAATTTAAATTATTTTTATATCAAACTTGATAATGTCCATATCGTTAACAGATCCAAGTCACTAGAAAATACTTATCCTTCAGTGAAATCTTATACGATTTTATACTTTCGAGATAATAGCCAAAATGCTTTCTACTATTAATCATTGATTTTTCGACTTTCAATCTATGTTGATCTCATCAATTATTTATTAGCTCGAATCTATTAGGTTACGTGTCAATCAATCTTTATTGTCCAATGAGACTTTGATGTATAATAATAAAAAATATATTATTTACTTGTCAAATCTGTAATTTGATATATATTATATGTGTTGTTGGGATCAAATCTGCAAAAAGAAAAGAAAAAGATGAACTGATAATGACATTAGCCATCATTCCGTTGTCAATGATAGTGAATGATTAAAGTGTCTGATTGTAATGACAACTTTTGTTTTTGTGTATTGTTTTTTGATACTGAAATCATGGAACTATTTTGAAGAAAGTGCTTCCCCTCCACTTTGGCCCTTCCTATTCTTTTGTTCTGATCTGTACAGTCCAAGTATTAGATGATTAAAGAATAGAAACACAGCGAATATTATTCCAAAGAACATATGGGTGTCAGAGATTCCACACATTCTCACATAAATGATTCTTCTTCCTCAGCAGCGAACAGTAAAACGATTATAAAGAAGAGAGAGAGAGAGAGAGAGAGAGAGAGAGAGAGAGAGAGAGAGAGACGACACGAGTTTTGCAGTCTCATCAAATCTTATTATATTAAACATATATAACATAATTTTCAGGTCACTTATGTTTTATTGGCCTATTAGGAACAATATATAGAGAAAAGTTAATGTTGTTAAGATAATCAATTTAAGATGGAAAGATCAAATACATATGTTTTTTATTTATAAAAAATAGATTTAATCTCAATAAAAAAAATCATCTAAAATGTTATAAACATGTGCTAAAGAGATATTTCGTTGGAAGAACTGAGATGTTTAGCATTAATAGTAGGGGAGATATAGAGATTTAATGGAATTTATTAAAAAATATGGATGAATAATATATAATTGAAACATTACCACTGATTAAGTTTGATAGTAATTGTCCTAAAAAATGTTGAGGATGAGTGAGTTTATTTCACATAAAACAAAGCATTTACAGAGTTTAATATTTTCTGTAACAATTAAAGTTTAGTTTTCTTCTATGGAAAAGAAAATAGTTATTTTTGAAGAATAAATAATATTTATTGGCTTTTGTAAAACATAATTGGGCGTTATATAATATAAGAAATAAAAGTGAATATAACAAACGAAACGGAGATACGTGTCCTTATTGGAATTGCGGATTCACGCTGTATCCTGTTTCGAAGACCCTTGGAGAACAACGACCAGGGGCAACACCGAAGCCTCATGCTCCTCATGGCCGTAGCGTCGTTTGATCGGAATCTGACGGCCTTAGAAATCTAGCTCTGGTCTCTTAGAAATCCCGTAGCCTTTTCATGTCGCGTCCGTCTCCTCTCGATCTCCTCTCTCCGAGATTTAGGGTTTTCCCGGCTTGTCGACCCAGGTGCGTTCTCTTTCCCTCTGCCTCTTCCGTGCGATCTCTTTGGTCGGCTATGTTGGTTTGACCGGTTTTTAATTCGTTAACGAAAATTTACGAGTTCTTACTGTTGATGAAAGAAGTTGTTTGCTTCTTCCTCGTTATCTAACATTGTGGATCAACTGAGTTGCTCATGGTAGATTCTATTTCATCTTATACGAGCTTGTAATGTGCTAATGTGATAACGTAGCCAAAGCTTTGATGCTCGTAAATGCGTTTTCTGTCGTCTTGGCATTTTGTTCTTTTACTTGTTTCAGTGTGATTGTGGTCTCACTTGTCCATTAAATTTTGATGTGTTTGTTCACCTGTATTGTTTGCTATTAATTCATTGTCTATCGAATTTTATTTTTGTGTGTCATTAGCTTTGTGCTTAACGGAAATATTCCCTCTATATATGGAGGTAAGACTGCATACGTCAACCCTGCAGAGGAGACTCTGCTTTGATGGGAGCCTCGTGCACTGGCTTCTTCCTTTTCTAATGTAGCTTGGTGCTGTCAGTTTGCACATGAATTGTTATGGGAATTGAATGCTAACACGCATGTTGTTGGGAATGAATACATCCTTGGGTGCGGTTTCTTTGTAACAAAATGATGTTGAATCTAACAAAATGCGTTTGCAGCTTGTGATGTGCATATTCCTCAGCGTTTCTTGATTTATGTTATTGTGCTGTGTCATGAGTTTCCTATTTTGATCGTCTGTGGTACAGCAAATAAATGTGTGCCCTGAAAGTGAATCTTCAGTAGGAAACCATGAGGTCAGTCATGTTTACAGGTCGAAAGATCTTGTTTGCAAGCAATATGTTCTACCGACTGTGTGATGTAAGTGGTGGAATAACCTCATTATAAAATTTTAGTTTAATTTGATTTTAAAATTAAATCAATTGTAGCCTTTCTATAGAGGAGGAGACATCTATTTCACTTTATACTTTGCAAGATTGGTATCAAAATTGGGATTAGCTAGGGATGACAAAATCATGATTGGCAGGACACAAATATGAATGAGAGAAAAAGATAATAAATCACAAAAATGTTAGAAAATAATATAAATAAATCCTTTTATATGTAAATTAATTGATTTTCTAACAGAAATAAAATCAAAATGTAATATTTTATGGATAAAATTATTCATTTTATTAAAATAAATATTCACCATACTTAACAAGAATATTAATGTGATGAATGACTATTCAGTTACCAAAAATAACAAATTTTAAATTATTAATTATTTTTCCTCTAAATGATTTGATGTGTTTTTAAAGGAAAGAAATAACATTCTGTAGGTCCTTTGGCCGTTCTCTCTTCCTTTTTCCTATGTGATGATGCTTCTTTGTCTTCTTATTCCGAGCTACAGGCTCTGAACTCCATCTTATTTCACTCTCTTTTTGGCTTAATAGCTATATTTATCCTCTTGATTTAGTTACTTGTTGTTTTAGTTTATTATTTTAGATTGGTGATGTATGCTATATTAAATTATAGCATGAGTTGCACTTCCACTTCTCTCCATTTTTGCTTTTTTTTTTCTTGGTTTTTCATGATTATTATGCCAGTGTTATTGACACAAGGATTGGAAGAAAATTATTTAGGTTCGATGAATCAAGTATGAAATGTAGACTTATTGAACAATATCAACAAGGAAGCTCAGTTGATAGCATTTCTTGGATCATGTTTTTAGCTGGTAGGTTTCACTGAACATCTGCAATTTTTCCTCTAGGATTTTGCATTATTTCTCTTGTTATTTTTATCAAAAAAAGCAAATGTTCATTAGGATTAATGTGCACTAATTGATAGCTATTCTTGGACTCTGTAAGAAGCTTTCATAGTAATAATAATTATCGAAATTTCGTTGATATTTATTTACTTATCATAATGCCATCTGAATTGGATGATGTGCCATCATCTTCTTTTAAAGCTTCACTGTAACACTTCTAGGGAAACATGTAACATTCTTAGCTTTTGTCTTTTTTGTTGGCTATTCTTAACCAATGATAGACAAAGCATTGGGTGACATTTAGAACCTGTTGTATAGAACTAATATGGGAATGTGCAGTACTTTGTTTTTGAAGACCCCAGTTTGTAATAATTAGCTTGGACAAAGATCAGTCTTTGCTATTGTGAAGTTGGAACTTGACTTGTGGCACTAGCTTTCATGTCCTTCATGAATCTTTAATCTTTCTACTCGTGTTTGTTTCCATTTGACTTTGATTTTCGAGCTGCCTGTCTTTGTTAAATAATTGGTTAGGTAAGTATCATTTTGTATCAAGGATTAAATGTCGGTCTGATATCAGTTTAGGCATTCTATTGGACCACCATGGCATTGATATATCAAATGGAATGCTGACTTGCACCACCCATTGTCATTAATTAAAAACTAAAAAAATAAAAATAAACGTATGAAACACTGTCGACCTATGCATTTCAAGAGCAGCATTTGGTTGGACTAGTAAATACCTGGTTGGTTGGTATTTAAATCTTTGTGCTGAAATATGTTTCTTCATAATGTCTCATCAGTTATGAGAGCTGCTAGCTAGAATTTGTGCTATCAACATTGTATTCACTTCACATGCCACTCGCCTGCCACACTTTTTTTTCCCTCATCCTAGATTGTTAGCAAGTTTGGTGGAATTTTGAAGGTCTGCTCGTTTTTACTCGAGCTTAAAAGACAGTCAGTTAGAGCTCTCTATCTGCTAACTAGCCTTTTATGTTAGTTTCCAAGTGATTTCTTGCCTGATTTTTACATCATTGATGATTAATTATTACCTCTGGAGGGAGTTTTTGGTCAGGCTGACAGTTTGAGCATTATTGTCAAATCTTCACTATGATGTAGTTGTCTGTCTTAGATGGTCAATCCTTTATGATTAATTTGATGATGATTATTAGCTTGCTAGTATGAGTAATATTTGAAAGGTGAAGTTGCTTTTGCATGATGTTTGGGCACTGCATCATTTGACTTTACAGCTGCTATTGAGATATATTTAGGACTAAAAGCTACTGTATTTTTTTTAACCTGGTGTTCTTTGTAATATATGTTTGGATTACATTGCATATTTTAATGGACTAAATTTTTGATCCAAGCATGCATGCCTGCTGTGTATGCATGTTCTGATTTTTTTTGAAGTTTCTCATAACCAGTTTTGATCAATATCATCTTTAGGGTCCTCATGCACTGTGATATACTTTTTAACCACAAGCTTTAAGTTACTCTGTGACTCTCCATATATGAATTTATATCTCTGCTGCTTCTGTAGTTTTACCTGAATGATAATAGCAAACCACAACCGCTCACCTTATTGTATTTGGTCATTGGAGATTTTGTAGCTGTATTGTGAGTTTCAAACTCAATTATTTACTGTCGTTTTGCTTCTTTGCAGGCTTGACAAGGATGGTGAGAGTCAGTGTCTTGAATGATGCTCTCAAGAGCATGTACAATGCTGAGAAGCGTGGGAAGCGGCAGGTCATGATTCGACCATCATCGAAAGTTATAATCAAGTTCCTTCTCGTCATGCAGAAGCATGGTTAGTAGTCTACACAATCTATTTGTTTTTTATATGACAAGGTTTCGGTCTTGCTAATTTCTCCAAATGTGATGTTTTATAGGTTATATCGGTGAATTTGAATACGTGGATGATCACAGAGCTGGTAAGATTGTGGTAGAGTTGAACGGGAGATTGAACAAATGCGGTGTTATTAGCCCACGCTTTGATGTTGGCGTCAAAGAAATTGAGCCTTGGACTGCCAGACTGCTCCCGTCACGTCAGGTAAGCTGGTTTTCGTTTCTAACAAACACTCAACCAACCGAGAATTTTGCTACAATTGGCTCTTTAGTGTTCTGCCATATCAGATGAAGAATAACATTGCGTCTTTCTGCAGTTTGGTTATATTGTTCTGACCACATCTGCTGGCATAATGGACCACGAAGAAGCAAGGAGAAAAAATGTTGGTGGTAAGGTGCTTGGTTTTTTCTACTAAATGTGATTTTTTTCCCGCCTTGCAGGGATGTGTTCGAGTAACATTTGAGAAAATTTGGTAGAACATTGTTATTACTTTTCTGGAGTCGCCAGGGATATCTGTTAAATTTAGTGATCGAGTCATAAAGTTGTTTGTTTGTGAAATCTGGATGTGATGTGTTTGTCGGTGCATTGGAGCAGATGGCATTCACCTCCATACTGACACGAAGATGAGTTGTGAGAACGCCTGCAGGCCATTTAGTTTCTCTTGGACATGTGGAACTTTGTATACTGCAGTTAAAATCATCATTATCTTTTTATTTTATTGATTGCATCCTCTTTTCTTAACCTATAGAAATATTAATGATGTTATGTTTTGCCGGCTTCGCGATTTAATTTACTGCTAGAATGAATGAGACATGATCCATTTCGATACTTCTTAAGCATCCACTCCCAAGGGTCTCTCAGCTGCAGGGTTTCCTCTGCCTTGTTATTGGCAACCAAGGCATCTTTGTTAACCTGGCGTTTTGGTCCCCATCAGCTTAAGAAACAGGAGCTCAACTTATGCTACATGTATAGTTGAATCTAATAGAAATGTATTATAGTCTTTCGGTCTCTCACATCAACGATAGTCGCATAATAATAATTAACATCAAATCGGATGCATTTATATTCGCAGCTGGCGACTGTCATATAAGAAAACAATTGATCCAAAAAAAACAATGTTATCCTATAGTACCAAATCAAAAGTCGACAACCAAACCACAAACAAAAAGGGTTCCCGCGAAATATACAAAGTCAATGGCGTGCTTATCCAGAAAGCTATTGTGATACGGGCTTGCATCACAAAATATATAAATAAATGGGAGACGTCATTTGGTCTCACACATCAGCTAAATACATGCAGTATAAAATTATAATTCTAGACATGGCTGATGAGAAGACTGTGATGTTGTTGTTGTTGTTATTATAACGTGGGGCAGAGGAAGTTGACAATCACAATGGTAGGTGTCATCTACAGGTTTCGTGAGGGCGGTGGATATTGCGTCATTCTTGGCCCAGCTCTCTCTCTCTCTCTCTCTCTCTCTCTCTCTCTCGCTTTCTCTATATATAGTGGCATTTCACAAGATGGATGGTGTGTGCGATACATCCTCGCAGTTAACATTCTTCATAGCATATCAAGAGGAGGAGAAGAAAGATGTCTTCCTGTGGAGGAAACTGCAATTGTGGATCCGGCTGCAGCTGCGGCTCAGGGTATTACAACTCTCTATCTCTGCGTCACTGAATTCCTGTTCTTGCTCACCATGTCGTAATTAACTGTGGCAGCTCTCTCCATCGTCATAATGTTCTTCCTGTTCTTTCGAAGATCTTACTGTGTGTTACAGGCGGTATGATTCAGAAGGTTTTCACAAGTAGCATCATCTTTTTTGTCTTCCTTTGGTGTAGGTGCAAGAAGAATGCTGATTTGGAAGAGAAGGTGGTCAACTCTGAGACCATGATCCTTGGGGTTGCACCTGAGAAGGAGTATGTTGGCATAACATGATAGTTTCTTTTGGATGCATCTTGTTTGTTTCATTTGCCATGAGATAGTGAGATTGGTTGAACATTGCAGACACTTCGAAGGGCTAGAGATGGCTGCTGCATCTAAGAATGAAGGTTGCAAGTGTGGATCTAGCTGCAGCTGCAACCCCTGCAACTGCTAAGTGTGACGTCTCATCAAAGAATAAAACCCTAGGTGGACTGTGATGTGTGGGCGTGGTGTTTTGCCTGTGTGATGTCTTCTTAGGTCTGAGTGCAACAAAACAAAGGCCATAGTGGCATATATTACATGAAATGATCTCCCTGTATCCCCATGGCTGTTTGATGTTCTACCTGTACTTTTATGTGTGGTTATGAACTATGACGATTGCTTGTGTGAAGGTTCCAACACCATTACTATTTCTATAGTTCGATCTCAATGTTGACTTAACAATCGAACTTTTTGCTGTTGGTCTGAGATGATCTATAAAACAAACAAATAAATATAAATTCATATAGAAAAACTACAACAAAATGAATTGGATTTCGAGTAGAGTCACCCAAAAAACAAGGTATCTGAATTCATTAATCTACTCAAGATCGAGCGTTTAAAATTCTTATATAGATTTTTTAGAGGCTATTAGTAGTTTAGTTGGTGGAAATCTTGGGTTGAAAACCCTATTCCATGCCTTCACCACTTTTTTTTTTTTTTTGTGATTCTGAATAACAAAGTAAAAAGGATAATAAATATAATCAGTTCATTCGAAAAAGAAGCCCAATTATAAATACATGACTTTTGAATCATCCAAATAGAAGAACCACCAAACAATAGACAAATATGATGATAATTTAGTACCAAATCAAGGTTGATACAATTAAAAAAGCCTAGGATATCAAAAAGTCGATGAAGATGCAAGCTTAAATGGAGGACTTGAGAAAGGGACACTGATGAAAATGATGGTGCAGCAAACAACTCAATAATTAACGAGCTTTATTTTGCGTATGATTTAACAACAACTTCAACAATCAGAATTTTCGTGTAAAAAAATAAAGGAGAAACCCAATTGGATTCGATCGAATCAAAGGAAGAATGATCCAACCTTATCCTATGGTTCTACTAGGAACTTTCCACCCTAGAGGTGGATGGATTAAAACAAATGGGAGATCAAAAGCAGTCGCTAAACCTATCTGATCAATCTAATTATTTTGTCCCACCATGTGCTTGAATGACCATTGATGCATCAATTCATTTATGACAAGCCAACTGAGCTGAGTTTAACAACATTGTCTCTAATCTACATAGTGCATTCATTTACTGATCAAAGAAACATTAAACATGGCCAAGATCTTTCCATATGGCTTTTAGAGCCAAAATTGGAACTAATAAAGACAGGATGGTGGTCCTAATCCTCTTCCACCTTATAGTGGAAGCATCAAATAAGTAGATCTAATTAGCCAACATTTTGACCTATAAAGTCCTAGTATCACATTGGTTAAAATAAAATGGTGAATAGCTTTGTCCAATATTGTTTACTCGAGCAGTCCGAATTTACCAAAATTTGATTTTAATGGGAAAGGGAATTATGTATAGGATTTTTCAGGCTCGCCCTTGATTTACAAATTTGTTTTCATGTGGATATAAACACAAGCAAGAGATATTTATCAGGCAAGATGATTGTGATACATGTTTCATTTTTGATTTTGCCTTAACCTTACTAGAGTATATGCGTTATTATTTGAATTGTTCTGATGTATGCTACTTCCTATGTTGCTAATTGCAAGGTATCATATATCTGATACAAAACCACGTCTTCTCAACTTTCCAAGAAGAATGTTCATTGATCTGAGCCCATAAGAAGATTATTTTGGTTGTGTTAGGATGTAATTCCAAGTAAGATTGAGAGGAAGACATGTCTAGTAATAACCTGCGAAGATAAACACCATATATAGTAGGACTACAAGTACAAGAAGAACTTCCAAATGGCCACACATAGAACTCACCGTGGCCTTTATTTGTAGCACTCAGACACAAGACACATCACACAGGTAACACTCCATGCACACCCACACACTGTCCTTGTAGGGCTTCATTATTGTTTGACAAGCCATCCCCTTCCTTGGATCACTTAGCAGTTGCAGGGATCACAGTTGCAGCCACCACCACACTTGCATCCTCCATTCTCAGGACTCCCAGTAGCCATCTCAAACCCTTCAAAGTGGCTGCACAGTTTAGACAATCTCGGTGAATGATTCCTTATGGGGGAGTTTTGCCTTTTTCTTCTCTCAAGCTCATCTACAAGTAAAGAGTACTGATAGAGTTCAAGTCAGTTAACATACCCCTTCTCAGGTGCAACCCCAAGGATCATGGTCTCCATAGTGGTCTTCTTGCCTTCCAGATCAAGATACATCTTGCATCTACTCCCAGAACAAGAAACAACAACATAATACTTGTAAGATCTTTTGTAGAACATGGAAAAAACAGTAGTCATATACACATAAGAAATTATCAAGACCACAATCTTCTGCTACTTGTCATGGCTGAAATGAACCAAAGAAAGAGAACATATATTGCAAGTTCCAGTCGATGAGTACCCTCCGCCGCAGTTGCAGTTGGAACCACAGGTGCAGTTTCCTCCGCAAGACATCTTTCTCCTTCTCTTCTTGACTGTAAAGAACGTACTGGATCGACTAATATATGAGCACGAAGAATGTCTCGGCCAACGCTGCTATTTATAGAGCGCTCGGCAAACATGTTGTGGAAATGCCACAAGATTCAGGATGTAAGCTTGGAAATCTTCGTTTTCTACCACAAACTCGATCCCGGAAAAAGCAGTCCAGTTGACTTTACATAATTTGTGGCAATTGCTCGTTAGATAATGTGAGAAAATCTTGTGGCTTGCATACGAATTACGTTGAATACAATGGGATAACATTGTTTTCTTGGATTAGTTTTCTTATACGACAAGTGGAATATATGAAATTAGTATTGAATGTACGCTTATAAGTGATGTGTCCGTATTAGTGATCCAAGTTATTAGGTCACTTATTTATATATGTGTAACATCTCTTTTTTAATTGGGAATCTTCAGGATGTCATCCCGATCTGCTGTTTCATTACCATCATCACCAACCTCAAAACCCAAAGTTTTCCACCAAATCAATATAATTCCAAAGTCAAACAAATATATATACATCACCAAACTTAATCATCTTCTTCTTGTGTCAAAACTATAGAGCTTTTGCATACCAAATTGGATGAGGCATCCACGTCTGCTGAGGATATTTATAACATATCATCCAGCCTATGATAATTGATAAATAATTTAGAAATCAGTAGAACCTCTAATGACGACTTCAGCTAGTTTAGCTGATAAAGACCTTAATGGTTTATTGTAAAATCCTAGGATTGAAACCCATATTCGTCATTTATCCTTTGCAAAAAAATAATTCTCAAATTATGTAAAGTGAATTGGATTGCTTACAAAAATAAGACTAATCGAGTATTTTTAGAGACTTAATTCGATTGAGATTACGTGGGATTAAGAATTCAACTATAACAAGGATACTTTATAAATTATGATTTATTTATGTGAAAGAGTGAGAACAAAGTTATTGAGATTTGACGTGAAAAATTATACAACAAATATTAAGCTCTAGTTAGGGTTAACTCAAAAGACTATGTTTTATGGTAAAATAAATGAAAATAAAAATATCAAACCGTGTAAATCTTATATCGACTTTTTGTTATATTTGATTATTGATCTTTTGACATCGATATTTTCTCCTTGGTGAATTTTTAACTTCCAATGGATCTACTCGCCTCTTCTTAAGGAAATCCAAGAAAACTTTTGCAAGAAAGAGGGATAAATATCTGTCAAATCGTGAGTTTTTCCAATTAAATCGGGTCAAATTAGGTTTATGGGATGAACCGTTTCAAAATGCGTGTTTACGCATTCCCTGAACCGGCCATTTACTTATCGAAATACCGTAAAATAAGTGTAAATAATTCTCACTCATAAACGGTCATGATCTTTTTGCGCGAATCTCTAGGCACCTATGACGACGACTTCTGCCGCTTTCGATCCCCAACAGTGGAACAACTCTTCATCCAATCCGTTGCAATGTTCGGTTCTTCGCCTAAACCCTCGTTCCCGATCCCAAATCCTCCTCCAGGGCGCGATTTTTCGTTGGATTCTTGATGGGATCCGATGTGCTGTAGCTAGGGTTTCCCACCCCCCATGGCGTCTGAGAACGGCATCGCCTCCGGAATGGTCTTCCAGGGCGAGT
This sequence comes from Musa beccarii, assembly GCA_024322285.1. NCBI lineage: Eukaryota > Viridiplantae > Streptophyta > Magnoliopsida > Zingiberales > Musaceae > Musa > Musa beccarii. The sequence continues at coordinate 40,942,436 of CM044395.1, read as the reverse complement.
CCTTCCCTTTCTCCCGCGGCGACGGGGAGCCGTCGGGTCAGCGGACCGTGAGGCCTGCCGGGTTCCCCGGCGTAGATGGCGATAAGATCTTCTCCGGCGAGCGCGACGCCCGATTTTACCGTGACCTACACCGCCCCCCTCCGCCGGGTCAGAGCTGGGGCGGCATGGTGGACGGCGGGTCGCAGAGCGGCGACGGGCCTCACGGCGAGGATGAAGAGGACGACGAGGAAGATGGCGATGATGACGACGAGGATGTTGATGACGGAGATGGCTTGGTGTCCTTGGAAGAAGGTAACAATAAGGTTAACTACAATAGTAGCGGTAGTGTACAGAGTAGCTCGGAGAAGATCTGCGATGAGAGGGCCATTTCGCAGGAGCATCACTCATCTTTTGGTAAAGCGCAAAAGAAAATCCCCACCTTTTTGATCAAATCTTCGTGTTATGTTCCCATTCTTAATTGTGGATGAGTTGGTGTCTAGGATCGAGTAGAGGAGTCTTGCTGAAGGATGGAATTGGAGGGAGAGGGGGCTTGGTGGAGCAACAATACCAGGAGGGCCGGATGGATGGCTGCGAGAATGCTGTTGCGGTCATGGAACCTGAGCCATATTTCACTCATGTTTTACATGGGACAGATGAGTCCTCTCATCATAAGGAGGTCAGAGGGGAGAATGGTTGTGGGTTCAATGGAAGAAGGGAGGTCGGGTTAGCTACTGGGTACTGGGAGACTTTGAGGACACAACTATCAGATCCTATAACGTGAGTCTATATAGTTTCTTTCTCTTTTTGTCAAATTTCAATTTTTCATTATTTTCTTGATTTTGTTCCTAATGTCTCTGTTCTTGAAAGTGCTTTTATTGTTCTTCTAGGATAATCAGCTAGTCCATGGGCTTACTGCTAAATCGTGATTTTTGATCTTTTTCAAATTGTTTGTTGCTTTTTGGTTTATATAAACTTGCTGATCAAAGGTTACACTGGACAAACTTATGAAAACTTGTTTGTAACTCACTGGCCAACAAAAACAAGAAACTAATGGAAAATTTTGCCTCACAATGAACAAATCACCATATTTTTTTAATTCATTAATTTAAGCTCCTTATTGGCCATTAAACCCTTAACAAAAGCTCATAGAAAATTATCAAAAAAATTGACATTGAGACATGGCCGTTTTTATTTAGGAGTTGAAACGTAAAGCTAAAATAACTATTTCGATTGTGGCAGTGCTTAAATTTGACTTTTTTTTTTTTTTCCGAGGATGGACTATGCTATATAGGTGGACCAAACTACCCCTGAAAATTGTTAAGGTTGATGCCGTCTTTTACAGATTGGGTGAGTGGGGCCTATATGTGTAGACAGACAAATAGGGTATGTGAGAGGCCACATCAATCCTGAAAAATTCAGAGTGAGTGATTCGGCCCATCTAAGTAGCTCTTTTATACATTATAGTTAACTGAAGACCCTGCCATTGCTTTTGTAATAAATCTAAGTCACCCCACACTGCAATATGAGAGATACTTTAGATTCCATCAATGGAACAATCATGTATTACTTACGATAAAATGAGTTCAGTTTGGTCTTTGAACTGCTTACTGTGCAGTCTAGCCATAATTCGATTGTTAGTTAATTCAATAATTTGTGTGATTAATTGGTGAAATAGGCTAGATCATGGATTCACTTGCCAACATGTTATATGCCTGGCACCTCCTGCAACATGGGGCTGTGCTGGCCAGTATATCTTGGACTTTGTTACCTATATATGCTGCCTTTGTAACGTGGCATGGGGAAGCATGGTTGGCATGGTAGATATGTTATCTAGACAACACTCCTTTTTTTGTTTCTTCTCTCTATTCTATTAAAAGGCATAACAGATTAATAGAACTTCACCAGCCAATGATTCATTTTCTTCTCAGATCTCACTAGAATTCTTTCACCAGACTTATCAAAAAGAATAAAAGCTTATTAAAACTTCACTGGCCCACGATTCAGTTTGCCTCCTTAAATTCAACTAGAACTCACCAGCCTTATCAGATCCATTTGGGTTTCTGCTGTGAATTTTTCTCATGTTCACTGCATGATTCGATAAAGTTGGTCTATATTAATATCTTTTGGCAATTTGGCTAACATATCTAGATGTTAATAAAAATACAGGTATGGTTTTTTGTGTTTTCACCCTTACACTGGAGAAGTATTACTTTATTTCTAGATGTACTGTACCAAAGGACTTTTTAAAAAATCTTCTGTTTAAGTATTTAGACATATGCTAAAAATATTGTAATGTTGTCATGAGTAATTTGATTGTGCATCAGCTAGCAATTGTGCACATTACCAAGAAATATTGCTACCTTTTGTTTTATTCATTTATTTTTTCTGCTGCTTGTAGGGGTACTCTCATGGATGATGCAATGATACTGTCATGTGGGCATTCTTTTGGAAGTAGTGGAATGCAACATGTTTATAAAATGGTAAGTCCAGGGTCACTTTATCGTTGTATATACTTCCACCATAACTGTTTGTTTACGGAGAGAATGTGCTTTTTTCCATTTTTCAGCAAGCTGGTTTCTTTTTGTATTTATCTAAATGGTTGGGCCTAGATAATTTGAGCAAATTTAGGTTGTGATCTGTACGTTTGTTACTAGAAGGACATTCCTTCAATATTTCTGAAGGCCTAGATGTTTACTCATTCACAAAACTTATATTTCTCAATGCTTCCTTGGGCCATCCCAAGCTTGAATGGTTTGATGCAAGCTCCATCATCCATGCATAGGCCTTAATGGTTGGGCTCATCCCTAATTCGATGCACACGTGAACCTAATGCCCGCTTGCGTGCTCGAGCCTAGCCCAACTTGCCACCTGCTAAACCTACTAAAACTAAAAATGCACGTTAGCACATGGTTAGACTTGTTGCGCCAACAAACCCTAATGTGCCTAAGAACCTGATGTGTGTACCTTGCGTTTGGCCCGAAACTCACCTATGCATGTTGTTAGGCTCGACCTTGATGTACCTGTGAGCCTAATGCATCAACCATGATGGTATGGACATGTGTTAATGTGTTACGGAGGTCAATAGATGTTGTAGTTAGGAGAGGTGACACATTAGTACTAGTGGTGTTACGAGAGGTTAGAGGGAGACTTAAGAAGACTCTATTGGAAACTATAAAATATAAATAAAGATTTAACAGCTGTTAATTTAATTATTGATATTTCCGTTTGCAAAACTAAATGGCACCATTATGGCATGATGTTGTTGGTAGTTCTTTCTGTGAATTGTAAACAGCTGGAAATTTTTTTGATATAACTCCATTTCTGAGAAATTTGCACAAAAAACTGAATACTGATATTTAACTAAATCATTACTATTTTTAAAAATTATGTTCCTGAATTCTTGAAGGCTTGAACTATTGGTGTCTTGAGAATTTTGTACTTAAAATACTGAATTCTACCCGTAATCTAGAATAACTACTATCCTTCCTAAGCTATCTTAATAGTATAGGAATACAAATGCTTCCTTTGTGGATCTTTTGATACTTCAACTTTTGAGTCTGAGTTGGCAATGGCAAGAAATTGGGTATTCATGTGCATAGTGAATCTTAAATTATTTTATGCTGTACCATAGCTTTTTGAAACCGCAAAAGACAATTTATGGCAATTTATTTTTAGTATTTTTTATCTAATTAGTTGAGCACCACAATTTGATACTTTACCTAGCTACTTTTGCCAATTTTTGCGTAATGTTTATTGTGATAATAAGAGAGTACTCTACATCATTTTGGTCCTATTATAAGCTAATACTATAAAGTTCATGTTAGTTGTTTGTAAAAAATGATTATTATATTTAAAAGCTTTTTCCTTCCTTCTATATGCAGAAAGCTTGTTACACATGTACTCAGCCTATATCAGAATACTCTGTCCGACCAAACTTGAGTAAGACTCTAATTGATGCTTTGTATTAAGAAATATTAACCAAAGGAAATGCTGATTCTTATACTTTTGTCGCATTTTTATTGCATTCATGTTTTTCTATTTTGATCTACACTCACATGCCATATATTTCCTTTATATGTTGTTGCAATATGCATGGGGCATATGTACAATTTGTCAATCATTACTTGCATCTGTAACAATATATGACATTGTTTCCTGTTTCTGTTTCCACTGGTAGTGCAACTTTTCTATATCTTATAGTTAGTAAATTTAATATGAAGCTGGAATTGGTTATTGGTCATAGTTACAATTTGGATGTTAGAATTTGGTCGGTACTACCCACCTTAATAATCTATTAATGCACAAGTTTCAGCTCAATTCAACTTTACTAAATGTAACCAACAATAGATGGAACATGGAACCTGGGACTAGTATTTTGAGCTAGCTTTAGTATCATATCTGGTTTTGACATTACCTTTTTAATGATAATGATTTTATCACTAATTCATAGGATTTTCCTCCTATTTACGATCTTTCTTCGTCAAGGGAAGAAAGATACCTTCAAGCGAAATTAGAGAAGGATAGATGAGAGACAGAGAAGGACTCTTAAGAAATATAGAGAGGTAGCATTGAGATATCTACTGTCATTGATTCTAGGGACTAATGATGTCATGTATAAACACTTCCTTGTCCCTCTCCTATTTTAAACCAACTAGGATTATCTCTTTAAAACAACTGGAGCTAGTTTTAGTATATGTTGGATTAGTTTTGCTAATTCCACTAGGAAAAGGTTAAGCCCCTTCTCCTACTATGATTACAAGGGTCTCTTAATGATACTAGGAAATCCCCAGGCATGTAGGCTAACAGGGACTTGATTGGGTCTTCACTCATCTAGTTTGATCTTCGTTTCACGTGGTCTACACAGTGGGACCTGTAAACGGATCCATTCAAGTGCTCTGTGGCCTGGAAAAGTGACTTGTGCAGATGTGTGCAGAAAGTTCTGGACTATGGCTGGAACTAGAGAAGATGATTCCTGAGCAAAGGAAGGGTCTTTTGTCAGCTGAATTTTTGCATTGTAACTCCTGTATGATTCATTATTTCTTCACTTGATTCATGCACAAGGAACCTTGGAATGACTGAAATTTGGCTTTCAGTCTTATTTTCTTTTGTATTTGTAACTTGAGCAATTTCCTTCCTGACAAGGGAGTACTTTTAAGCTGTGGAAGATAACTTTAGAATAAAACTGAAGAGTTAACTTTCTTTAGGCCCTAGATTATTTGGCTAATTTTTGTAGAAGGCACCATTATGTCACATATCTATTGACCTTTTCAATATGAACAATTGGAGGCTGAAAATTTGGCTTATAATAGCTAATATTATTAATTTTCATAAGCATATCTTTTACCTAGCTTACCATTTTCAGGGGCTTGTTTGAGTATAATTTCATAAGACTGCTATAACTTGGCTAATTTCATCCTGCAAAAGAATAATTGGATTTTTCGAATACCTACAGAAATTGATCCACAAATTTTTGTTTTTTTATGCTGTGTTTTTCAATACCACAAGGTATCAACCATATCCTTCCACTCTGTTATAGTACCAGTGTACCCATCTGACCATCTGGACCAATATATGAAACACTTGTTGAGTATATTTCCTATTGGTGTACCAGGAGGCATCTTGTACCATCAGTGTGAATTGGTCCAATAAGGTTCCATTAAGTATACCATTTCTGATATTAAAAACCTTAGTTGATATACATTAACAGAAGATAGAGCTCTGATTCCTGTTGTCCTTAAATGAAAATTGAACAAACAATTCATGCCAAATTGTCGGTGGACCATACCAGGAAATTTCATGGTCAACTTATGCAGCACTTCATTTATTTTCCATTATTCTTAAATGGAAATAAGACAACTAATTTATGCTGTATTACAGGTGGACCATATGCCTTGTTGAACTTTTGTTCCACAAAATTTCATGGGCAACTTATGCGGCACTTATTATTTTTTATTGGGAAACCTATTCAATTGATACCATACTTGGTGAGACTGTTGGAAAGTTGTATTCCACTCGGTCTGTACCCTCCAAATTTTGTCCAACCCGTCTAATTATGAACATGTATCTTTAAAAGTTAGTAGGTGGTCAGAAAGGCTTTGTGTAGCCAACCCTCAACAGTGCAGCTTAAAGTTTTCTTGTTCTTTCTATTGTGTTTATGAAACACTTTGTCATACTTACCTTTCCTTTTAATAATGATATAATATTTTGCATTTTCTAGGACAAATTTAAGCTATTGGCACCACTGTGGTTATATAATAACTATTTGTGCCCCCTTTGTTCACTCCAGACATTTGCTTTAACCAGTAACAGATTATGGATGGCAGAAATTAAGGAAAATATCTTTTAGAAAAGAGTTAGCCAATGCTAGTGCAGAGGGAGAACTTTTAAAAGTGGTAAAATTTGTTTGTTTACTGCAGTATATTTGCATTTGTAACCACTTTCTCTTTGTATAAGAACACAACTAAGCAAACATTACAATAACAAGTGTAGCATGAAGAAACTGTTGAGTTACTATGGAAAAGAGTAGCTAGGAACTAAAATGAAACTAAAGTGGTAAGTTATTTTTCTAAAATTTTAGTCACCGTAATGTACTTTCTTCTTGTGATAACGTAATGAAGCAATCAGTATAATCCAAACTCCAACTTTCTACATACCTAGGGATGAGTGTTTTTTTATCTCTCTTGAAAGATAGATAACCTTCCAACCTGCTAGTGTTCATCGCTGATATGGGCTTAACATATGAGCTGCATTAGGATTGATACATAGAATCCAATAAGCCAAGAAGTTATTTGATAATTCAGTGAATTCACACCAGATTTGGCAGGTTCACTTTATCTTAAATCTCATGGGTACTTGTTTCAGCTACAGAACTTTCCATTGTGAATGTGAACAGATATTGGTTATCCACTGCTTATGTGATTGTCTCTTTTTCCCAAAATTGAGGTCTTGGATGTTTCCTGCTTTTGTGTGCATTCCAACCAAAACATTTATTGCATACAGATTTATATTATGTGCTAGAATTGTTAGTGAGCTCACTGAACATTTACAAGGGTATCTGTAACATTTTTCCTGACAGAGTACTGCCAGTAATTTCTTCATATTGGTGTTCGTTTCTAGATTTGATTTGATGCAATTCAATATGTGCACATTATGTTTGCTTCTTGCTAATTGGTGCAACATTCTATCTCATTTCTTATTTCACTTCTCAGCTCTTCGTGCCACTGTTCAGGCATTCCGCAGGGAAGATGAGTTGCATTTGTTTAAATCAACCAAGAGAAAAAGAGAGAGGTTTGAGCAGGTGTGCATTTTTGATCGGTGTAGTGGTGCATCTTATATGATTTAGATTGTATTTCACATGGCGTGTTGTTCTGTCCTTATAAGCTATTCTCTTCTGTTGATTATGAAGGAAAAGTGCAATCACAATGATTCTTTTTCCATGGATCTTTCTCGTGGTAAAGGTGTTCAATTTCCATTTGCTGTATCTGACAAGGTTATCATAAAGGTGCGATGATGAGAGTTTCGTGGGTTGATTTGTTGGGCTCCATTATTTTCATATTTTTGACGTAAAAGGAATTTCTTCAGGGGAACAAGAGGACTCCACAAAGGTTTGTTGGTCGTGTAGCAGTTGTGACAACGCAGTGCTTGAATGGATGGTTAGTTATTTTAGACGTTATCTTTGTTTCTCTCTTGTAGATCATAATATATTATTTTTGATCTATGATTATCTTTCTGGTGACTATCAAATGATAATGATCTATACTTCAACTGTTTTTCATGCTGATCAAAACCATGGTGCTGATAGAGGGAGAGAGGAGGATAATCAGAAGACAATCTACGCATAGGTGTTAGGTTTTTCTTTGTTGCTATTCAGAGTTTTAGAAATTTTAGGATTTGTCACATATTTTGAAGCCTTTCCTAGGAAGCAAGACTAGTCCCGAGTTTCCGGTGAAAACTGGTTTACGTTAGCTACACAAATGTGAAAGCTAAGCCTTCTGCTCTTCTCATGTTTTCCTTTGTTAGAATACATGAAATTCTGATCTGTTTGAGTTAATCTTCATCCTTTTTTAGTGTGTACTATGTTGATTGGTGGTAAATATGTAGTTCATCTAAAAGGATATGCATGAAATAATTTACACATAATATGAATTGTAACTCTTCAATGGACATGCTTATCATAGACTTGAACAAATTGATTAGACTCTTCAAATGCTTGATAATAATTTAAGTGACTACGTTTATTAACTTTATTATAGATTTCTAGTATAGTCCGTTCTGGGGAGTATTAATTCAGATTTAGAAAAGAAAAGGTACAATAATCAATTCATGGCGCAAGCCTTTTCTACAAATGATCCAAGTATCTTTTTCCTTTATCTTCAGTTACTGCTTGGTACGCGTGAGAGTGCCTGCCTGCTTCATATATGCTGCATCAAATGGTTAACTGCTTACAATGATGGGCGAAATTGATACCCCTTTAAGTTGTCATATACAGGTATGTCGTGAAGACATTAGACAATGCTGAGAGTGTCAAGTTGCAGTATCGGTCGTTAGAAAAGCTTGTGGATGATCAAGGTCCCCATATTATCTCGGACAAAGCTCAGACTCCAAACTGGCTGTAAAAGGCTATAAGGTGCTTCAGAGAGAAGTATTTTTCTGTTTTTTCTGGTCAACTATATTGAATATAAAATATGGTGTACTCCAGTACTCTGGATAAGCTTTCTTGCAGGCTTAGCAAGTGTATTCTGAGGTTGGGCTCCATAACTCATGTAATTATTTCTGCCAGAGGAATCCCACAGGAAGCCTTTACAACAAGCTCACATATTATGTATCTGACTGATTAGGTGATTGAGTTCTGCAATTGGGTAGACATCATCAAATTTGGTCAGAAGCATCTCTATGATGGGTTTTCCTGCATCGCTGGTCATGCATCTTTTTGTAGCTACATTTTAACGCGAGACAAGAATACATGATTCGCCAACACTGCAGTGGCTCAAGAAACTGTTATACCAAGAGAATTGTGTATTTTGGAATGTAAATGTATGAAGTTCTGTGATCTGTTGTATTCAGTGGGTTGTAACCTTGTAATTTCAATGAACTCATGTGTTGGTTATTCCTCGAGTTTGGGTGGCACATTTTCTTAAGTTTATGAGTTTTGTATGGTGAAGATCTTAGACTTGTTGTATCAACCCCAATTTGAGCTATAAGAAGCAAATACAGAAACTTGTTCATGCTTGTCCTTTCTAATATGCAATTGAGAATATATGCCTCTTAGTATGGTAGCCTCCCGTAAGCAGATTTGACATCATAATTGTGGATATCTGTTAAATCCTGCAAGTATGTACCTATTTTACGTTGTTTAAAATCCTGCAAGCATTTGCCTTTCTGATATAGGGTGATGTACATCTGCAAATGATAAATTTATTTCATGTAAATTACATGTCCCTAAAAGCTAGTGATTTTTGTACTTATCCACTTTAAGTTTAAGTGGTGTGTATATATATATATATATATATTATATATATATATATATATATATATATATATATATATATATATATATATATATATATATATATATATATATATATATATATATATATATATATTCCTACAAAAAAAATGCATTCCATTATAGCTTAATTTGGCCAGCCACATTTGGTTAGTTAAAATTTTGATGCTACCAATAACCTTGAAGGATTAATTATGATGTTAAAACATTAAAGAAATTTTTTATTTTAAAAATATATATTAATGTTAATCACAACTAAAAGTGGTTAATGTGGGTTTCTTGCATGGATGTTCGTGATAATGGTATATGAAGGTGTATGTGGTTAATGTGCGTTTCTCGAATGGATGTTCATAATGGTATACGAAGATGTATGTATTATGTTAAACTTAAAATGTTATAATCAAGAAATGTAATTTTGAGTATAAGGCACATGTGGGTTAATTATAGGCTACTCATGTGGTTAGATATTGTTAGTATCCTGATCGTTAGATTTAATAAATTTATATTTATATTGGAATCATTATATTTATGAAAGTAAAACATTTAACTTCATTTCCTCTAATATCATCAGTTTTATTGACATAAGCACAAAAATGATATGCAAAAAGATAATTTTAACATTTTAGTTATGTTGCGGATGACGATGCCACTTGGGGACACAACAACTGCATCGGCAGTGACAGATGCAGAGCGGTCTTGCTCCGCATCCTCATCAGTGTCAACATAGATGTAGAGTGATGAAAGAGCGACGGTCTACTGTGAGTCAAACATAACATTCTTTTGTTAGGCCTACAACGTGTCTATCCACGATGCTAACTTTCTCGTTGCTTGCCAAGTCACCTGTGCCACTTGCCACTTTCTCAACATTGGTTGTCACATCTTCGACGTAGGCTCGTGACGGGTCTGCCCCTTTGTGTTTTTTGCGATCCCAATCCTGCTACCTCCTTTTTGCACTTCGTGGCCTTCTTGTCCTTTAGGTATTGCCTCTCCACCTTCAAATTCACGGTGGTGCCTTAAGTGAAGAAGGTCATAGATCCTCGACGGACGATCACAAAGCGACCACTATAGGTTCATGCTCAATGACCTAGGTGATTTGCGAAGTGACGATAACGATTAACCTCATAGGCACTCTAGAGCATGCCTCTAGTCATCGGAGCGCAGCCCAATCGTCACTTTTCGCTACTACATCCTGCTCCTAGAGCTTGATGGTGAACCACAATACGGCCATGAGGGCCACCCGTGGTGGTAGGGTCACGGTTGCTTCTTGGTGACGGCCAACCACATGAGTCGTAGCTTTCATGCATCATTGTCTACTTTGAAACCCCATCCTCCGGCTCCAACCTAGCAGGACAATCTCTACCCTCTCCTTAACCATCCCATGTTATTGTTTCTTGACTGTTCATTGAGGATTTGTAGGCTTCTTTGCCCGAGGCATGACTATGGACTAAGAGGTAGAGAAGCAAGAGCTAGAGGACAATGAGGCTACAGAGTGCGAAGGGGAGGCAGTAGGATCAAGATCGTAGGAAGCATAGAGGAGGCAGACCCTTCGTGAACCTGTATTAGAGACACAACAGCTAGCGTCGAGGGAGTGGCAAGTGGCACAAGTGACCTGGCAGCCATGGCGAGCCATGAGGAAGTTGGCATCGTGGACGAACATATCATAGACCCAACAAAAGAAGGTCGTGTCTAGCTTGTAGTAGATTACCGCTCTGCATCTGCATTTGCATCGATATCGATGCAATTGTCACAACTCTCAGCAGTGCCATCATTCGTCACTATCGAAAACATAAATGAGACATTAAAATTATCTTTTCGCTTATAATTTTTGTGCTTTCATTATTAAAATCGATGACATTATGAGAAATAGAATTAGATGTTTCACTTTTATAACTATAGGGATTCTAATATAAATTTTTAAGTATAAGAATCAAGATGCTAAAAGGATCTAACTACATTAGATAATTTATAATTAGTCCGATAAATATCTATCCATGTTGGATTGGTAAGGTTTATATCGTCACTTATGGTTATTCCTCTCAGAAAGGAAGAAAAGGATGTGAAAAACTTCAAGAGATACGGATGGTCGATGTGTGCCTTAATAACTTCAAGAGATTGTTCTTCCGTTCATCACTTTTATTTTTTTATACAACTGTTTGATTCTGTGTTTTGCTTAGTTTTCATATATTTTCCTTAGCTTTTGTAAGACAAGATAGTATCCAAGGCTGCACAACGATGACTCGTTGGACAGAGCCAAAAACAGGCCAAATCAGCCCCTTTATTTTTTTATTTTTATTTTTATTTTTTTTTTGCGTCTCGTTGGTTTATTTATTCAAACCAACAATTTGGCTAAAGCATGAGTTATAACCCCTACAACCCCTTGGGTGGTATCAGATGGAGCTTGTGTATAGAGCATGCGTAGGGTTGCCAAGCAACCGGACACTCAGTTGACTCTTTAGTTGTCTTTTTACTATTTAAAGTTCTTCTATTTGCTTTGTCTTCTATATGTTTATTGAATTCTTATGTACTGTGTTTTTTTTTTCTACATATCGGCTTGTTTACCACTTGATTTAGCAACTATATATTTTACTATATGAGATTGCACTTTGATTGATCCTTCGCAAAAGTACATATCAACTTAGGTAAATCCAATTAAATTTTTGATAATAAGATAATAAAAAAAATAGTCGAATCATGATATAAGAAAGATGACTTACGATTAAGAAGATGATGAAAGAGAAGACAGTAGATGACAATAGATGGATAAGCATCATCCAATGAGATAGAGAAAAGGGCTCATGATTGAGGAGGAAAAGGTGAAGGAGGTGAGATCATACAAGAGTACTTCGTGCATTGTTTAGATGGAGAAAAGGATTTTTCTTATGAGCATACCATCCAAGATGACAATAAATACTATACTAGTTCATGTTAAGACTCATAAACACTGATTAATATGAATCAATCTAGATGGAATTAGAAAGTATGATAATAATGATAAATATATTATTGTTGAACTTCACATATATATATATATATATATATATATAGAAAAGGAGCATTTGAGAGTCAACATTGTAATATAATATTATTATCGATAGTTTATCCTCATATAATCAATATATCATAACATAATCAATAGCCCATCATTAATGAGCCAATATGTCATTATCGTTTGATTGACACATTGTCATCATCTAGTTGACACCTCAACCTCAATCAATTAATGTATCAATAGTATCAACTAATAGATTAACTTGACAACACAGAATTAACCACATCATCAAAATGAGAAACTAGCTCATATATTATTGCATTTATGATCGGAGTAAGAGTGTCACTATTTTTGACATCTAACAACAACCTTAATTGCAATAGTTTCGTACAACACTATACAAAAGCCCCCTTCCATACACTTCTAACTCTTTAAATTTTTCACACACCCATGCATCCATATAGGTTCATTTGAATAACAAACTTACTTTAAATATTGGATGAGTTTTGTTTGGACACCTCGACATAGTCTGATACGATCTTGACTTTTCGTCGTCTCATGCTCTATCATTGTGAGACATACATGAATGAGGATCTTGATTGGATTCAAATTAGCATCTACTCTACTCGTATGAACAAAATCAATCTTAACAAAGTACAAAAAAGAAATGCCACTCTAAGTAAATACAGCCAATAATTCTAGAGGTTTAAGGAATTCAATTACGCAATCAAGCGAGGAAAAAAGAATTCTCGGCATGTGAGGATAACCCCTATTACAAAATTCGAAATGAAAGCTTCCATTCCAGCTAATGACAGTCACACATCAATAACAACAATAACACTTTTGTGCATATTCTTACAAAATTTGATCGACAAATTTAGGTCACAAAGCTTTTGGAACGTTCATTTTTGATCGAGTAATTTCATGTCACATCATGGTACTATTCCTCTACCCCCATTGCAACAATTAATTGCTTGTGGCTTGACTTGAGATACATGGCATTCAATTGTCCCCATCACATTAATTCATATGCATGGCCATCAATTAATGCGACCAAGTTGGCGGATGAAATCCACCTGCCCTCTCAACATCCTTGATGGAACATATTTTAAGATAGAACATTTTTACAAGGAATGAAAAAGTATTATATTGTACATATTAATGATCGAGCCCATATTAAACAGGAGCTATTGTACATGCTGAAAGTACTTCGAAAAGCTTCCAATCTCCCAAAACCTACTGAAATCATGGAATTCAATATGTTCGTTACTTTTGGCCCAAATTCTTCCCTAACAATTATTTTATTTTATGATAACAACTTATATCATTGAAATCTATTATTATATTTTTAATATTTTAACTTTCTAAGTCCAAATCCAAATCCTACTTCAATTTTATAAGATCAAATATACTTAAGGAGATCTCCCTTTAAGACAAAATAAAGATGATCAAACGATACACAATGTTGATGAAATTATGAATTCATGTTTTTGGTCTCATCTTATTGTATTTGCAATTCCATTTCAAGAAAGATATATATATATATATATATATATATATATATATATATATATATATAGAACAGTAGTATGGGATCGGTGAGCGGTCACCAGACAGAGAACACCCGAAAGGTTACCTCTGGGCCCCACCTTTTTAATGTTTCGGTTTCGCGATAGAGCAGTAGAATGGGATTGGTGAGCGGTCACCAGGCCGCAATGGACCCAAACGGTTACCTCAAGGCCCCACCTTCGGTATGGATCGGATTCGCTGAACCGCACATCTCGCGTGGTCCAACGGCGCTGATCCGGTCCTGGACGGCGGGGCCCGCGCGGTCGACGCGATGCCCACCGACTCCACGATCTGACCTCCTCACTGTTACGACGCGAGTGGGTCCGACGTGGTGCCATGCAGGTACCCTCCCTCGTAACGCGGTCTGGCCCGGCACATTTATGGGCCGGGCGCTGGCGCGTACCGGTGGCGGGGATACGTTGCACCTCTCTCTCTCTCTCTCTCTCTCTCTCTAAATGTGCCGGGCGCGGGCGCGTACCGGTGGCGGGGATACGTTGCACCTCTCTCTCTCTCCATTCAATTCCTTCGTTTCGGGTAGATGCAACGCTTCTCCACTCATTACGAGGGGCATGCATTCACTATCTCTACCACTGCAAAGACAGCCCAACGCACACGTTCTCCATAATCCTAATGAATGCATTACTATTGGTTTCGACAATGTGATTTGACATGCTCGACACCAACAGTCCTAATTTTCACGCATCTTAATGCGTCTAATTCATCGTCATATATGTTTCTAATTCATAATATACGTTTACCAGATGAGCTATCCAATATCCTCATAAAAATAATATAAATTTTTATTTGAATGATCAATATTTAAAAAGAAAAGAAAACAACTAAGTGCTAGCTTTTTAAAAGACGAGAGAAGAAAATTATGTCTAAAGTGGTAATCAGAAATGATGAGTGTAAAAAATCCGCTACGAGAAAATTTTCTCTCGTAGCGGATTGATTTCTTTTTGAGAATTTATGAGAGAATTTTCTCACAAAAAAATGACAAGTGATTGGTTTTCTTTTGTTGAAACTATAGGAAAATATGAATCTTAATAGCAATGGACGGTGCTCTGAATGGTTTTAGCATGCTGAGGAATTCATCAACTGAGATGCCTTGTGCTTGGCAACAAAGTTTAGATTGAAGAGGGTTGTGCTTCTCCTTGTTATTAGATGCAGCTCCACTTCAAGACCATACCCTCCTCTAAATCCATGACATTTTTAAGAGTTGACACATCAACTACTTGTACACACATTAAATGTTATTAATGTTGTGTGTGTGCGCGTAGAGATTATTCACATAAATGTTTCAAACTACTTGAGTATACAATATTATGACTGCAAAAACTCAGCATTCTGTCACTGTGCTACTCCTTTGGTGCTTTGTTTATGTTATTGAATTGATCACTGTTTGTTTAACTTTCTTTTGCAACTTCTAACTACAAGTTTGTCATCTTCATATGAAAATATAGCTGGTAGTCACTTCCTAATGTTTGTTCGAAATATATCTATTTAGAATCCTCTCTTAGCCTAACAGTCACTAAGCATAATATTTCAAGCATGATTATACTTCCAAAATTTACTTGATGGCACATATGATTATACACTAATTATACGTATACTTGATGGTCATGACATTACAGAATCGCATGGTATGATTCGCAATCATGCCTATGGTAATGACATCGGTGCAAGCTTGAGGTTTTCTCCTTTTGATGTCAATGAGAGCGACTGTGAACCACTATTCAACTAAATCATTGAATCAAATTTATATATGAGATATTATTTTTTAAAATAAAATTTTAAGATATTAAATTACTTACATGATGTTCATACGTGAAATTAAATCTGAGACTTATTACCTTATATAATAATAGACTACGCAACGGGGATGTCTAACGGAAGCATTCGATACATTTTGAAAGCCACGAGTTACTATATTGGTCAATGAATGCATCTGACACTCATGTGAGAGAGTCATCGCTTTACCATGTCAGAGTACTATCTATCTTGCCTGTGAAACATGCACATTCACTGCGCTTCATTTATGCTGTCATAATGTTTTCAGCTGGCCGGATCTAAACCTTGGAAACCAGAAAGATCTTGCAAGGAACACAGCTTACTGTGCATGCAATTTAACACAGTCCATCTCCTCGATATCAGAATGTGGTACATGCAATGCACTTGTTTCAATCCCTGCAGATCTGCGTCCGATGACCTCAACTCCCAACCACTCCTCTGCACACAAACCCCCACCCTAAAGCCTCTATATAAACCCGCCCACGGCGGCCATTTCTCCGCACTGCAGATCATCCAATCTTCCTCGTAGGTGTGTCTGTCTTAGTGTTTGCATTTGGTAATGGCGCGCTCCGGTGCTCTTGTGGTCCTCGCTCTGGCCGTCTTCCTCGTCGCGGCGGCGCCGCGTGTCACGGAGGCGCTCACCTGCGGGCAGGTGGTGTCCTTCCTGCAGTCGTGCATCCCTTACGCCCGCGGGCAGGGGCAGCTCACCGCGGCGTGCTGCAGCGGGGTGAAGAGTCTCAACGGCGCCGCCAAGACCACGCCCGACCGCCAGACCGCTTGCAGCTGCATCAAGTCCACCGTTGCCGGGCTCAAGGGCATCCAGACCGGCACTGTTGCCGGCATCCCGGGCAAGTGCGGCGTTAGCGTCCCCTACCCCATCAGCTCCTCCGTCGACTGCTCCAAGTGAGTCTCTGCGCTAGCGCTGCTTTTGCTTCCTCACCTTCTGTCTTTGTTTCACGGCTAAACTTGGTGTCTGATGCAGGAGGATCAAATTGTTGCTGCTTTTGATTCCTTGCTAGCTGTTTGACATTATATACTTCACGCAACTATACATATATAGTCAAAAGATTGCTCATAATCAACTTAAAATGAGTTGTAAAAGATTGAACTTGCAAAGAATTCTAATCTGAAGTAGTATCATGAGAGAAACAAGTATGACTTCCGAAGAGCAAAACCCATGAAATACAAGAGAGGTTTTAGTCATACTAGCTTGAACTCCCTTGACAGTCATCTTCTTCCACGGAAGACGTGAGTAGGATATTTTGACCAAATAATACTTATCTTTCAGTATTTTGCTCTTCCCCTAGAAATAGTCAGGAGCACAGCATAATATCTAGAAAGAGAAAGCCCCCCTTTTTAAATGATCGACTCTGATGACAGTGTCTTTCACTTAAGTTTCTCTATCACTGACTCTCATGTAGCAATCACACTTAAGATCTCGGACTTCTTCCATGGTCTTCTAACTCTATCGTACACATGTTCTTCTTGTGCAGGGTGAAGTGAGGCTCTCTCTGGAGAATATGGATCAGCACTGAGCATTACATGTAATAAGGTTGGAGCTGCCACCCACTGTGGTCTCAGTGTGGTGAGCGCTCGTTGTCACCACCGTAGCCTTTCCCTTGTGTGTTGTTGTTCTGTGGCTTCACTGCTGTACTGGAGTGGGCTTTGTAACAGTCGTTTATGTCATCCATCAATACCATACACCTTTCGTTTCCTCTTAAACTTCTCATGTGCTTGCCAAATCCAATAGTATTTGCAATCTTCGTTTAATCTTAGATGGATTGATCGAAATAAATCTTATTCAGCAGTAAATGTTTTATTACATCAGGGAAACACCAATAAGAAAGCAAATTCCAAACCATTGATCACTGCTTCACCATATCCAAAATCCCCACCAACAAGAAGCCAGGCAAGTATCCTGCATGCAGCTTTAGAGTTTTCCTCCATGTACAATGATGTGGGGGCTTTAGACTCCATATGCTGCTGTATGTTTTGCTTTGGAGCAAAAAGCAAGCTCATGTTTGACTTGGTTCCACTTAAGTAAAAGTTTCACGTCCAATCCACCCTTTTCAATGAGCTTGTGGGTGTTTCCCATCTAATCATTCATGCCAGAAGATGTCATCTGGGATTCTCTTAGGTAATGCGAAGGTGTAGATTAATAAATAAATCTGATGCGCAAAAAAAATGCTTTTGTTTAGCTGATCAAGTAAGACCAAAAATCTTGAACTCCAAGACCTCAACCTTTTTGGCAAATCTATCCATAAAGGATAATAAATCGAAACTTCAGAATATGGCCATCTAGATTTTATATATTGATCTGCCCTTAACCCTACATTGGTGAGAACCACTTGCATTAGGTTGTCTTTTCATATAAAGGTTTGAGTCATCGAGGGATTTGTGTTACTAATAATTTGAATTCGATATGATAGGAAGAAAGGAATGGAGATTGATGTCAGGAATGTTGTGTTCTTCACTATTAGAAACTAAACCGACCTCAAATTGTTAGCTTGGTAAGTCCTTTAGTCCCACATCGGAAAAACCAGAATTCCTATCCCCTATTGATGCTATAAAAAGGGGTCTAAGCTTTCTAACCAGATGCACCGCAGGCACCACAAGAAAAGCCGCTTTGGATTTAATTTCATTAAGTTCATATTAAACTTTTGGGCTTTTCTTGTTTAGTAGTTGAAGGTGTTTTATGACCTAGGAATAATTTCCTAAGGCATTTGTAATTGTCTCTTTTATAAAGATTTGCTCCTTCCGTGGACGTAGTGTCACGCACTTAGCAAGAATTGCCTAAGTGGTGAGGCACCCTCGCGGCAAGCCACCGACTTAGCTGAAATTTGCCTAAGTCAAGAATCGCCTTTGCGCCCACTTCGATCGGACTTAGCTTGGATTGCCTAAGTCTTGAGGCGCCCTTGCGACATACGCGTCCGCAAAGGGTCACCGAATCTGCACCTCGTGCAGGTCCCGTGAGGACTGTAAAAAGAGAAGTTGATTAGTTGTTGGAACGAGCGGCGACAAGTCCCGACGCCTCGCTAAGAAGAGGGAAGCTTTACAAGCAATTGAGCGAGCACTTGGTGTGCAAGAAAGTAGAGAAGAGAGAGGAAAACAAGGACTTTAGAGGGGTGAATGAGCAACATGCAAGTCCGCAAACAACTACTCCCAAGTGCTTGGGTCGAGGCAAGTTTCCGCCAAGTGACGTGCAAACTTGTGAAAATGTTCAACGCCCGACAACATACGAAGCCCCATCCACCATGTGCCACCCGGTGGTTCCAAGGGCTGAGATGGTGACAAAATTTCCATGGCGCGCTGCGCGAAATCAGCCCGCGCACAAAACGGAGTCTGCTTTTGGATTTACGGCGATGCAATTTGTTTTTGTCAATTTTCGTTTTTACAAGGAAAACACACCAAACATGGCAAAACAGTCGCCAAGGGTATGTAAAAGCATGCAAGGCAAGCGACGAACGTTAACGAACTTCTTTGGTTGGGTGTGGCAATCGCCGTCGTGATGATAGTGTCACGGACAAAATTGTCCGTGTCCCTTTTGGTTGGTTGTCACTTGTAAAGCTTGTAAAGGGCTTGCCAAAGGCAAAATGCCCTATTTGTGTGAGTTTGACCCATTGTAGGCTTGTACATAAAGTACGCAGCGTCGAGGAATACTTGTAATAGAATTCGGCCTCATAGGGACCAATTTTATGCCTTTGCGTTGCTCGAAGCTTGTGATATCCATTGTTGAATGTGCATCGGCTATAAAGTGTTTACTAAAAGAGTGGCTTGTGGATCCGTGTGCGCTTTCTCTGTCGCTCTTCTCTTTGCAGTCCTAAGGGATTGCAGGAGATTTCGGTAGGTCGACCTTCGCGGTGATACGCATGGTGCCGCACGGCTTAAAAAAACCAAATAAGTCCATGACAGCTTGGTATCGAGCGGTCACTTAGAAACACTTAGCATGCTTGTGGGGACCTTGTCCGCACCACGAGGACAAGCTAAGAAGTCCCTTTCGAGCGGTGGCTGGTTGGTTTGTCACTTGTAAAGCGGTGTAAAGGGCTTGCCAAGGATGAAATGCAAACTTGCAAGGTTGCCTCATCACAACTATCCCAGTGATCCAAACACACATTTGAGGTCACTAAGAAAACATTCAGATCAAAATCTCACCTCTATAGTCTACCAATTCATAACCCTGCAATTCATAAACATATCACACGTCACTCGATAATTCATACAACCTGAACTCAACTCATCAAAATAATAACCGCAACATAAATTCACAAGTGGGGAAAGACTATGCAGTACCAAGCCAACGATTACCATAAGATCATATCATTACATGAATTTAACATAACATTCCAAAATCCTATACATGAGGGATCCTTTATCTTACACAAAATCCACAGTTTAGATTCATCGTCACATTTCATAAGATGTAGAGTATCTTATACAACAAATACACATATGCTAACAAAGATCTGCCCAAAATCATCTAAACTTTCCACCGCCTCACCCAATCTTAACATTTAAGCAAGCGATACGCTATCCTAAAAATTTATCAACAAACGGGTGAGCATAAAGAGCTCAAAGCAAGTGACTAACATGTCCATATCAAATAATACAATTTCCAAAGAGATACAGCTTCAAATTACAAGTCGAAATATACGAATTGTAGACAAAATATCATTAGGAGCAGAAACACAATTGTCCTTTCAATCTTACATATTTGGTTCCCCGATGATGGGGCATAGAGTAATTGGAGCATATCAAGAATAAAGGGAACACATCGAGCTTACGATGGCATATAAAATGTTCCAAGCATATCAATGGCATATGGAACATTTCAAGCAAAATCATCAAAGAATGAAGCATTTCAGAGCATAATCAATAACAAATATCGTATGAAGCTTAAACGCCGCCCTTGACGCTGCAATCATATCATTCTTATCCAGAGCATGAACAAAACAACACACCAAAACTCGATGTCATATCAAACATATAGAAGGTGTAGTGGGATCTCAATGTAATGTGATTCATCCATTTCTGAATGACCACCGACAAAAGTCTCCCACGCCTGGGAGCTCCATCCACCCACGCCTAGGTGAAGTCGAAGGGGCCGGCAGAGCATCGCAGTTTCTAAGCACATACCCTTTACCATTTCTCGCAAAGGTCCGTATCCCACATAGCGGGACCCCACATAGCGGGCAATAAGCACATACCCTTTACCATTTCTGCAAAGGTCCGCATAATCCCACACACCAGAGTACAAGAGGGCAGTTTTAACAATAAGTAGCATATATCGGAAGCACACGCGAACAACAAAACGTGTATGTGCCTTTTCGAGACAATACGAAACAAAGAACAAATCTCTCGCAAATGTATTCAGATTTGAAATGAAATGAAAATAAGAGTGTACAGGGATTCCAAGCAGTAATATTAGCTCAATTCCAATAAGAAGGTTAGATGAATTCAAATATCCAAAGGAACGAACAGAATACGCGAAATCGACCAAAGCTCGATTTCGACAGAATTCCAGTGGCACATCAAACAAATATTTCCGAATATCAATTATGCTCCAATACCCATAAGAAAGCTATGGTCGAACCATATATCAATCTATATTCTGATGGAACAAATTTCATATGAAACAGGGTTCCCAACACGGAATTACCTTTGATTTGGTAACACCAGGTCAAAAACACAATCACTGTTTTGTTTGCAGAATATGTAGGGTCGGATTCAACAGATAATAGGGTAGGCTATTGAATTCCAAAATTTTCAAACTATATGTCAAAAGAAAGATTTGCAAGTCTAGTTTCAAATAAAATCAGTTTGGTACAAATCCAAATTTTCAATGGGGAGTTATAGGCATTTTAATATCGACAGGTCAGAAATCTTGAA
This sequence comes from Musa beccarii, assembly GCA_024322285.1. Taxonomy (NCBI): domain Eukaryota; kingdom Viridiplantae; phylum Streptophyta; class Magnoliopsida; order Zingiberales; family Musaceae; genus Musa; species Musa beccarii. Next base: position 40,920,717 of record CM044395.1, on the reverse strand, counting down.
CCCTGTTTTACAGCGTCTATAGGCTCATTCTAAACAGATGCTTGGGTAAGTATTCGGTGTCCAAAATCTACAAAATCAGTTTCAAAAGGAAGATATAAGAGTCTAATTTCAAACAAATTAGTTCCTGTCCGAATTCACATTTTGTACTAAAACTTATAGCTGAAACAGTGTATAGGGGTCAGTTTATCAAAACTTCAAATCCATGGTTCTATGTCCAAGGGAGAGACATATCAGTTTCTAAGTAGAAATCCTTCAATTTATTTTGAATCAACATAAAACAGAGACTAAAAATTCTGTAGGAAGGGGTTAGAACCTTGCCCTTGAGAATTTTGACCAAGTGGAAGGATTTAAGCAAGAACCCTAAAAGCCCCAATTTTTTTTTCTTCTTCTTCTTCTTCTTCTTCTTTTCTTTCTTTCTTTCTTTCTTTCCCTGATCACTCCACGAGCTGCCTTCTCTGCTTCCTTAAGAATGAAGGCAGAGAGGCTTAAACGGTGGAAATTGTCATTTAGTGCATTTTGCATTTCAAATCCTTGTTTTTATCATATTCACGATTTGGTCCTTAGGGTTTACATATAGGTCCTCATATTCTTTCTTTTTTTTTTTTTTTTTTTTTTTTTTTTGAACAGATCTCCCAAATCTTATAATTAAGTTACTTCTGTTTCATACTCTATTTCTTTTGTCAATTTAAACTAAATGCTTACATTATCACCAAAAATTTATACTAAAAATTCAAAATGAGGGGTGTTACACTCTCCCCTTAAAAGAAAAATTTAGTCCTCTAAATTTATCGCACTCTATCGATGAAAAGACTGATACACCTTTTTCATTTCCTCCTCTAGTTCCCAAGTTGTCTCCTCTCCGTAATGATGTCTCCAAATTACTTGAACCAAAGGGGATGACCCGATTCCTTAGGACTTTTTCTTTCCTATCAACAATCTGAATAGGCTCTTCCACATAAGATAAATCTTTATCGATCTCCACCACTCATACTCAATGATGTGAGAAGGGTCATATATATACTTTCTAATCATCGAGACATGGAATATATCGTGACATGGCACAATGTCGGGCAAGGCAATCCTCGTAGTTTACGTAACCAACCCTCTCAAGAACCTCAAAAGGTCCAATAAATCTTGGGCTTAATTTCCTTTCTTCCCAAACCTTATAATGCCTTTGGAAGGGGAGACTTTAAGAATACAAAATCTCCGATTTCAAACTCAATATCTCGCCTTCTATTGTCGGATAACTCTTTGACGACTCGAGCGCTTTTTTAACCTCTTCCTTATAACTTGAATTTTCTCGGTAGTTTCTTGTACCTTGTCCGGTGCAACAAATTTTCACACCAACTTCCTCCCAACATATAGGTGTTATGCACTTTCGCCCATATAAAGCTTCATAAGGAGCCATCTCAATACTTGAATGATAACTATTATTATACGTGAACTCAACAAGTGAAATATCCTTATCCCATTCACCTTTCCAATCCATAACATAGGCTCTAAGCAAATCCTCAAGTGTTTGAATTGTTCTTTCCGATCGACCATCACCTGAGGATGATATGCGGTACTAAACTTAACTTTAGTGCCCATCGACTCCTGCAATCTTCTCCGTAATCTAGAGAGAAATCTGAGTCTCTATCGAGATGATCTCCTTTGGAATACCATGAAGTCTTACAATTTCATTGATATATAAATCTGCAAGTTTATCGCTTAATAAGTCATATTAATCGGTAGGAAGTGTGCAGATTTTGTTAACCTATCAATGATAACCCAAATAGCATCATGCTTCCTCGAGGTTCCGGGTAGTCCCAAACAAAATCCATAGTAATACATTCCCATTTCCATTCAGAATAACTAAAGGTTGCAACAACCTCCGTGTCTTTGGTGTTCTACTTTGATTTGTTGACAAGTCAAACATTTTGAAACATACATTGCAATTTCTTTCTTCATGCCTTTCCACCAATAATGACTTTGAAGATCTCTATACATCTTAGTGCTCCTGTGGTGTAGGGTGTACTTTGAAGTATGACTTTCATTTAGGATTTGATTCTTGATATCCGGTTCATTTGGTACACATACTCTCTCCCCAAATCTCAATAGGCCATCCTTTGAAACTTGAAATTGTGGCTTCAATTCCTTTTCTACTTCACCCTCAAGTAGATTAGATGTGGATCTCGTAATTGTCCTTCCTTAATTTGTTGAATAAGATCGGATTGCACTTGAATGGAGGCCATCAATATCATCGAGTCTTGCTCTTTCCTCAAAGCTTTCAAATCAAAATTTTCTTCAAATGACTTCCATTGCTCGACCACTGCACTAGCCATAAAACTTGTAGATTTCCTACTAAGTGCATCACTACAACATTGGCCTTGCCCGGTGATAACGGATGGCACAATCATAATCCTTCGTGTTCTATCCATCTTCGCTGCCTCATGTTTAACTCTTTCTGAGTGAAAATATATTTTAAACTCTTATGATCAAGAAAGATTTCAAACCTGCCGGCCATACAAATAATGTCTCCAAATCTTTAAAGCAAAAATAATTGCTGCCAATTCCAAATCATGAGTTGATAATTCAATTCATAACCTTTAAGTTGCCTAGAAGCATACGCGATTACTCTCCTTCCTCGCATCAAAACACATCCTAGGCCCTTTCTTGAAGCATCTCCAGTATAAACTACAAACTCACCACTACCACTTGGAATAGTAAGAATAGGGGCACTAGTCAATCTTCTTTTAACTCTTGAAAACTTTGCTCACAATCATCACCCCATACAAATTTCATATTCTTCTTAGTGAGTTTGGTGAGAGGTTGAGCAATTCGAGAAAATCCCTCCACAAATCTCCTCGTAATAACCTCGCCATGCCCAAGAAGCTTCTAACTTCCGTTACATTTGTTGGTACTCCCATTCAACTACAAATTTTCTATTTTCCTTGGATCAACAGATATACCCTTCCTCGAAATCACATGGCCTAAGAAAGCAACTTCTTTCAACCAAAATTCACATTTGCTTTACTTTGCATACAACTTCTTTTCTCTTAGTATGGACAATACATTTCTCAAGTGTTCCTCATGCTCTTGTTTACTCCTCGAATACACCAATATGTCATCAATAAATATAATTACACGTATATCCAAGAGCGTTGAAATATCCTATTCATTAGTTCCATAAAAGCTGCAGGGGCATTTGTCAAACCAAAAGGCATTACTAAGAATTCATAATGACCATATCGAGTTCTGAAAGCTGTTTTTGAAATATCCTCCTCCTTGATCTTCAACTGATAGTAACTCGACTTCTCAGTCAATCTTAGAGAATACTTGTGCACCCCCTGCAGCTTGATCAAACAAATCATCAATTCTAGGTATGGGATACTTGTTTTTGATGGTCACCGATTCAACTGCCTATAATCAATACAAAGCCTCAATGTTCCATCCTTCTTCTTCACTAATAGTACCGGAGCACCCCATGGGGATACACTGGGTCGTATGAAACCCTTATCTAATAATTCTTGTATTTGCTTCTTTAACTCCTCTAGCTCGAGTGGTGCCATTCTGTAGGGAGGCTTGGATATTGGGGTTGTACTGGGACTAGATCAATAGCAAATTCACCCTCTCTATCTAGAGGTAAACCAGGCAAGTCATCTGGGAATACATCAGGGAATTCCTTGACCACTTCAATTTCATCTAGGTGGGTTTCCTGATTTGAATGCTCCTTTACACACACCATATAACAAAACAACCTTTCTGCATAAGACGATAAACTTGAAGTGTCCGATATCAAGCAAGGAGGCAAATCATGCCTAATGCCCTCAAAAATATAGGCTGATCCGTATGCGTAAAGTAATTATTTTTTTGTAACAATCAATACTAGCGTGATGAGAAGATAACCAATCCATGCCAAGTATAATATCAAAGCCCTGGATCTCTAGGAGAATCAAATCAAGAAGGAGTTCGTGTTCTCCAATAGAGATCAAGCAAGATGGGTAAACCAAGTTTGTTGCCAATGAATCTCCAACAAAGAAGCTTGTTACATATAACATATAATCCAGGGTCTAGGTAGAATATCCAAGTGACAAGCAAAGTGTTGTGAAACAAACGATAAGTTGGAGCCGGATCAAACAAAACTTTTGCATTTCTTTTAGAAACATGAAGAATACCTTCCACTATTGATTTAGAAGCTTTAGAATCTTGTTCAAAGGATAGCGCATACTCTAGCATGGGCCGAGGGTCTAGGAGACAAAGGGCTCTTTCTTCCTTTTCAAGGGCAATCTCTTAATTGATGATCTAGCTTTCCACAACCGAAACATGCTCCAATACCCGAAACACCGACTTGTTTCATGATTTAATCCACATTTTGCACATAACTCGAGTCCTCCCCAATGGTTTCCTTTTCTCAAATCCAGATGTCTTAAACCTCTTGTTACTAGCTTCATATTCATATTCCTCCTCGCTTTTGCCAAGATATTTGTCCCTTTTGTTCTTGCCAATGATTTCTTGAATTTCCTCTATGTCTCTTTCAATTTTCAAAGCTCTTTCATCAGACAAGATATGTTTGAAATTTTAAAGTCGACATTCGGCTTCTTATTGCTGGTCGTAATCCCTTTCAAACCTTCTTGCTTTTCTAGATTCATCATCACCATATGTGTGGCAAACCCGAGAGCTCAAAGAATTTAGATTCATACTTTGTAAATCGCTATACTTCCTCGATAAGATTCAAGAACTCCAATTCTTTTTGCTCTCTCATACAATCTGAAAATATTTATCGTTAAACTTTTCTTGAATAACTTCCATGTCATTGGCTCATGTTTGATTTCGACATCCTCTTAATCATTCTCCACCAAAGTGTTCAAATTTTCCTTCCAAAGATAAAGGTGGCAAGAAAACCTTTCGATCATCGTGGTAATTTAAAGCATCAAATATTTTCTCTATCTCGCATCATCCATCGCTCGCCACCATTGGATCAGATTCACCACTAAAACCGGAGGACTAAGCTTCTTAAATTGTCCAATTCCCAACCCCGCCTGGTTTGATGTCTCTGCTCCATCATTACTTCCTTGTTGGACAGTGTCGTTGTTGTTGTTGCATCACCTGTGTCATAGTCTCCAAAGTCCGCATGATACCACTCAATTGATCAAGAGAGATGCAACAGAGAACCAGATGATCTCGTCATCCTTGCTTCCTAAAACATCAAAGGAATTTTCTTTGATCAATCTCTAAATGAATAGTCAATAAACCACAAAACATATATATATATATTTTTTTCATCAAGTACGTAAAAAAAAGTATTCATAGTGATTCTCAAATCATGCTCTGATACCACCTCTGTCACGACCCTCAAAATATCGACAATATTTAAAAATTTTCATCACAACTATCCCAGGATCCAAACACACATTTGAGGTCACTAAGAAAACATTCAGATCAAAATCTCACCTCTATAGTCTACCAATTCATAACCCTGTGCAATTCATAAACATATCACACGTCACTCGATAATTCATACAACCTGAACTCAACTCATCAAAATAATAACCGCAACATAAATTCACAAGTGGGGAAAGACTATGCAGTCACCAAGCCAACGATTACCATAAGATCATATCATTACATGAATTTAACATAACATTCCAAAATCCTATACATGAGGGATCCTTTATCTTACACAAAATCCACAGGTTTAGATTCATCGTCACATTTCATAAGATGTAGAGTATCTTATACAACAAATACACATATGCTAACAAAGATCTGCCCAAAATCATCTAAACTTTCCACCGCCTCACCAATCTTAACATTAACATTAGCAAGCGATACGCTATCCTCAAAAATTTATCAACAAACGGGTGAGCATAAAGAGCTCAAAGCAAGTGACTAACATGTCCATATCAAATAATACAATTTCCAAAGAGATACAGCTTTCAAATTACAAGTCGAATATACGAATTGTAGACAAAATATCATTAGGAGCAGAAACACAATTGTCCTTTCAATCTTACATATTTGGTTCCCGATGATGGGGCATAGAGTAATTGGAGCATATCAAGAATAAAGGGAACACATCGAGCTTATGATGGCATATAAAATGTTCAAGCATATCAATGGCATATGGAACATTTCAAGCAAAATCATCATGAATGAAGCATTTCAGAGCATAATCAATAACAAATATCGTACAAAAGCTTAAACGCCGCCCTGACGCTTGCAATCATATCATTCTTATCCGAGCATGAACAAAACAACACACCAAAACTCGATGTCATATCAAACATATAGAAGGTGTAGTGGGATCTCACTCGAAATGTGATTCATCCATTTCTGAATGACCACCGACAAAAGTCTCCCACGCCTGGGAGCTCCATCCACCCACGCCTAGGTGAAGTCGAAGGGGCCGGCAGAGCATCGCAGTTTCTAAGCACATACCCTTTACCATTTCTCGCAAAGGTCCGTAATATCCCACATAGCGGGACCCCACATAGCGGGCAATAAGCACATACCTTTACCATTTCTGCAAAGGTCCGCATAATCCCACACACCGAGTACAAGAGGGCAGTTTTAACAATAAGTAGCATATATCGGAAGCACACGCGAACAACAAAACGTGCATGTGCCTTTTTCGAGACAATACGAAACAAAGAACAAATCTCTCGCAAATGTATTCAGATTTGAAATGAAATGAAAATAAGAGTGTACAGGGATTCCAAGCAGTAATATTAGCTCAATTCCAATAAGAAGGTTAGATGAATTCAAATATCCAAAGGAACGGAACAGACGCGAATCGACTCAAAGCTCGATTTCGACAGAATTCCAAAGTGGCACATCAAACAAATATTTCCGAATATCAATTATGCTCCAATACCCATAAGAAAGCTATGGTCGAACCATATATCAATCTATATTCTGATGGAACAAATTTCATATGAAACAGGGTTCCCAACACGGAATTACCTTTGATTTGGTAACACCAGGTCAAAAACACAATCACTGTTTTGCAGAATATGTAGGGTCGGATTCAACAGATAATAGGGTAGGCTATTGAATTCCAAAATTTTCAAACTATATGTCAAAAGAAAGATTTGCAAGTCTAGTTTCAAATAAAATCAGTTTGGTACAAATCCAAATTTTCAATGGGGAGTTATAGGCATTTTAATATCGACAGGTCAGAAATCTTGAACCCTGTTTTACAGCGCCTATAGGCTCATTCAAACAGATGCTTGGGTAAGTATTCGGTGTCCAAAATCTACAAAATCAGTTTCAAAAGGAAGATATAAGAGTCTAATTTCAAACAAATTAGTTCCTGTCCGAATTCACTTTGTACTAAAACTTATAGCTGAAACAGTGTATAGGGGTCAGTTTACCTAAAAACTTCTTAATCCATGGTTCTATGTCCAAGGGAGAGACATATCAGTTTCTAAGTAGAAATCCTTCAATTTATTTTGAATCAACATAAAAACAGAGACTAAAAATTCTGTAGGAAGGGGTTAGAACACTTGCCCTTGAGAATTTTGACCAAGTGGAAGGATTTAAGCAAGAACCCTAAAAGCCCCAATTTTTTTTTTCCTCTTCTTCTTCTTCTTCTTCTTTCTTTCTTTCTTTCTTTCCCTGATCACCCACGAGCTGCCTTCTCTGCTTCCTTAAGAATGAAGGCAGAGAGGCTTAAACGGTGGAAATTGTCATTTAGTGCATTTTGCATTTCAAATCCTTGTTTTTATCATATTCACGATTTGGTCCTTAGGGTTTACATATAGGTCCTCATATTCTTTCTCTTTTTTTTTTTTTTTGAACAGATCTCCCAAATCTTTCAAATTTCTTTTGTCATCTCCATTAATTTATAATTAAAATTTACTTCATTTCATACTTATTTCATTTCTTTTGTCAATTTAAACTAAATGCTTACATTATCACCAAAAATTTGGCAAACTCCATGTACCAAGACAAGGTCAAGGGCGAAATGGCCGAGAACTTCGTAAGACCAATGTCACAGACTTTCCATCAAGATAGCCGTGTTGAGTGAAGGACTTCGGTCGATGCAAGAGTGCATGACTCAAGGATCGTCACAATGAGAGCAGATCTACCGATCACGAAGAAGGGATGCGGATGCAGACCTTTACTACTCGTCCGAGAGGAGTCGGGACAAGTCAAATGATGGAGAAGGCGTGATACAATCCCAAAGGCGACCAAATCTATCGGAGACTTACTCCAAGTTGGAGTGATAACTTTCTTGCATTCCGTGAGTTCAATGGCAATGATGAAGGTGAATCACAAGAGCTGCTTTGCTACTCGACTCAAAATGATGGAGAATGCAGATTGCAAACACTCAAGTGACTTACTCCAAGTGTGAGCTTCCAAGTTCAAGAGCAGAAGGTGAATCACAAGTCCAAGAACCAAACACTTCAAGTGACGCACGAAGTACAAACTCGACGACAACCTCGAGGAGGCGGGCGAAGACAAGTAACCTTTGCCTTCTCAACTCCCAAGAGAATGGGCGGAACTCCAGATTCCCACTCTCTTAGTTATCCAAAGAGAGGAGCTCAGCACATGATGTGAAGACCCTTCAAGACAACTAAGTGGAAGAAGATTCGATGGGCAAATTTTGCGAGGAAGGACTTGTAAACTTTAAAGGTTGCGAGGTGATGCTCGTTAAAGCTCCAACAAAGCATCTATCCAGTTCAAGAGACAAGAAGAATTTGAAGATCAAGCGCGATATCAAAGATGGTCTTTTCCTTCATCGAGGATCCGCAAGAACCAACAAGGATCAAGACAACTCGCCAACCCCACACCAAAGTCGAGTCATTGGCGAGTTGAAGCAAAGCATGGCGGATTAAAGTTCGACGACTCAACAACAACAAGCGGAGAACAAATGGGAGTCAAGGGGCGATCGCGAGCGAGGAGCAAAGATCGAAGATCCAGCAAAGAAAAGATCGAAGAAAGCCAACAAAGAAAAGTGGGGAGAATGTCACGCAAAATTGTAAACGGCTTGTTCGGTGTAATGCTTGTGCTTGTCCGTGTTCCTTTTGGTTGGTTGTCACTTGTAAAGCTTGTAAGGACGTGCAAAAATGCCCTATTTGAGTGAAGTGGGGAGAAATGTCACGTCAGGAAACTTGTAAACGGCAGTGTAGTTGGACCAATCTTATGCCTTTATTGTGCAAAAGGTTCGCAAAGAAAATGTTTATGATATCCATTGTTGGAATGTGCATCGGCTATAAAGTGTTTACTAAAAGAGTGGCTTGTGGATCCATCGTGTGTTTACTAAAAGCGCTTTCTGATCCCGTCTTCTCTTTTCTTTGCAGTCCTAAGGGATTGCAGGAGATTTCGGGTAGGCTGACCTTTGCGGTGATACGCATTGGTGCCGCACGGCTTAGGCAAAACCAGCTAAGTCCGTGACAGTAGGTCAATTGACCGAACCACGTAAATTCGATTTTCCTGTTTCTTTTATTCTTTTTGTTTATTGTCTTTGTTGCGTTGCCAAATTATCGTGTGGTAATTTCCTGAGGCTAGCTCTAACAAACTGGTATCAGAGCCTGGTTTTGGGATCTTTTGGCAACAATGACAATAACAAAGATTGTTGTCGAGAAATTCGACAGAAATGTCAACTTCGGCATGTGGCAACTCAAGATGGAGGCCATTCTGGTTCAAGACGGAGTTGATTTGGCACTACAGGGAGCTAAGAAAATTCCAGATGGTATGTCAGAGGAAGATTTTACAGGTATGGATAAGAAGGCCGATCTAGTATTATTCTAAATCTTTCGATGAGGTTTTACTGAGGTAGCTACGAGACTATGGCTAAGAGCATGTGGGACAAGCTTAAAGCCTTGTATATGAAGAGGACAAAGGAGAACCGTCTCTACTTGAAGCAGAGTTTGTATATGCTTCGGATGATTGAAGGTACATCTATAATCTCACATCTTGATAGATTTGATTCCATAGTTATAGATTTGGAGAATATAGATGCAAAGATTGATGATGAGGATAAGGCCCTGTTACTTTTGTGTTCTCTCCCCCAATCCTTTAAGTTTTTCCGTGATACAATGATTTATAGAAAAGAAACAATTTCATATCATGAAATTAAATCTGCATTAAAATCTGAAAGCAGATTGATAGGGATATCACTTGGGAGAATAGAGGAAATCAGCCGAGGGTCCGTTGTCGTAGAACTGATAAAAGAGAATTTGATGATGAGTAGATCTAAATCCGGACATAGAAATTTGGAATGCGATATTGTCATAAAATGGGGCACATTAAGGTGATTACTTTAAATTGAAAAATAAATTAAAGCAAAAGGAAAAAATTGTTGAAAACTATGAGTCCGCTTGAAGCTAGTGTTGCAAATTGATGAGAATTTTGGAAATATTTTCTTTGCTCACGATGACAGACAAGGTCTAAAATGAATGGATTTTAGATTCGGGTTGTTCTTATCACATGTGTCCCAATAGGGATTTGTTTTTCACATATGAATCTTGTAATGGTGGAATTGTTTTGATGGGCAATAATGCCGCATGTGATGTTATTGGTAGAGGCACAATCCGAATTAAAATGCATGATGGTATTGTGAGGACGCTCACTAATGTTAGACATGTTCCTGATTTAAAAAAGAATCTCATCTCTTTAGGCACCCTAGAGGCTCTTGGGTGTAAATATACAAATTGAAGGTGGAGTTATGAAAGTTTCTAGAAATGCCCTTGTTGTTATGAAAGCTTGTAGGTCTCGGTAGCTTGTATATTTTGCAGGAACTCATCACAAGATCGATTCGATCTAAATCATCATCATTGTCTGATTTTGACATCACCAAATTATGGCATATGCGTTTGGGTCATATGAGCGAAAAAGGTTTGAGTATATTGAGTAAAAGAGGTCTTCTTTGTGGACAGAGTACTGGGCCACTAGACTTTTGTGAACATTGCATTTTTGGGAAGTAGAAAAGAGTCAGCTTCAATTCTCCCAGTTCACAAAACAAAAGGTACTCTTGACTATATTCATTCGACCTTTGGGGTCGGCTGTGTTCGATCTAAAGGTGGTGCCAGTATATGTTGACTTTCATTGATAATTATTCCGAAAAGTTTGGGTTTATTTTACAAGCATAAAAATGATGTTTTTCTAACCTTTAAACAATAGAAGGCTTTGATTGAGAAGCAAACAGTAAAACAGATTAAGCGGCTTGAACGGAGATAATGGCATAGAATTTTGTGAAGGTGACTTTGATGAATTCTGCAAAAATGAAGGAATTGTTCGATCGCCTTTGTTAGGATGACGCCTCAAGCAAAATGGTGTGGCGAACGTATGAACATAACACTATTAGAAAGAGCAAGGTGTATGATCTCAAATGCGGGGTTGACAAAAGACTTTTGGGCGAGGCGATTAATATGGCCGGATTCACGTTGTCAACCGTGCTCTTCTCGCAAAGACTTAATTTTAAAACTCCAGAGGAAGTTTGGTCGGTACTCCTCGCGATTATTTTGATTTTAAAATCTTTGGGTGTCCAAAGATACATGCATGTAAATGAAGGAAAATTAGAACCTCGAGCTAAAAAGTGCATTTTCCTTGGGTATGCTTCCGGGTGAAAGGATACAGATTATGGTGTCCTGATCCCAAATCCCCAAAATTTATAATCGTAGAGATGTTACTTTTGATGAATTATCTATGTTATCTTCTAAAGAGGAATCTACTAGTTGTACAAATGATAGTGTGCGAAGCGTGTGGAGCTTGAGATTGGTAGTTCTCGAATCTCTTCACCAAACTCTTCTACTCGAAAGAATGCCAAGAGCGGTCCCGAGTCTCTTGTGAAGATAATCCAGAGGAAGAGCAATATTCTATAGCCAAGGATAGACCACGGAGAAATATTCGACCACCACAAAGATATGCAAATTTAGTTGCATATGCTTTGTCTGCTGCGAAGAAATAGGTGGAGTTGGTGAGCCTACTACCTACTCGGATCGCTTCTTGTGATGATTCCGCTAAGTGGTTGATTGCGATGAATGAAGAAATTGAATCTCTCCATCGAATAAAACTTGGGACCTTGTGAAGCCGCCTTGGGGTAAGAAAATTATTGGATGCAAATGGGTCTTCAAAAGGAAGGAAGGTATTCCAGTGTTGAAGATGCAAGGTACAAAGCACGATTGGTTGCAAAGGGCTATAGTCGGATACATGGTATTGATTTTAATGACGTATTTTCACCGTTGTTAAACATAGCTCTATTCGTGTTTTGCTTGCTTTAGTTGCCATGTATGATTTGGAATTAGAGCAACTTGATGTCAAGACAGACTTTCTTACATGGTGAACTTGAAGAGCAAATTTACATAGAGCAACCTCATGGATTTGAAGTTGGCGGTAAGGAAGACCATGTTTGCTTATTAAAGAAATCCTTGTATGGATTGAAGCGATCTCCAAGACAATGGTATAAGAGGTTTGATTCATTTATGTTGGGTCATGGTTACACAAGGAGCATGTATGATAGTTGTGTATACTTAGGAAGTTAAATGATGGCTCTTTTGTGTATTTGTTACTTTATGTTGATGACATGCTTATTGCATAATAAGAATTTGTCGAAATTCACACTTTGAAAATGCAATGAATAGTGAATTTAAAATGAAAGATTTGGGAGCAATAAGAAGATTCTTGGTATGGAGATCAAAAGAGATCGAGAGTTGGAAAATTATTTCGACCTAAAAAATTACCTCAAAAAGGTCTTGGAGAGGTTTGGCATGAAAAATGCCAGGCCAGTGAGTACTCCTCTTGCTAGCCATTTTCGGCTATCTGCTACTCAGTCACCAAAATCAATTGAAGAGGAAGAATATATGGTGAAAGTTCCATATTCCAGTGCTATCGGCAGTATTATGTATGCAATGGTATGTACTCGTCCAGATATTTCACAAGCAGTTAGTGTGGTTAGTAGATATATGTCTTGTCCAGTAAAACACATTGGCAAATGTGAAGTGGATTCTCGATACTTGCAAGGGACTTCGGATGCTTGTTTGGAGTTTGGAAAAATTCTAACACTTTGATTGGTTTCAATCGACTCGATTATGTCACAGATTTTGATAAACGAAGATCTCTGACAGGCTATGTATTTTGCGTTGGCGGTTGTGCAGTTAGTTTGGAAAGCTTCTTTACAACCTGTCGTGGTTTTATCTACTACGGAGGTAGAATATATGGCAGTAACATAGGCGATCAAATAAGTTTTATGGTTAAGAGGTTTGTTTAGTGAATTATGTCAGCATCAAGGTGTTACTACAATTTATTGTGACAGTCAAAGTGCTATTCATTTGACTAAAGATCAGATGTATCATGAGAGGACGAAACACATCGATGTGAAGTTTCATTTTATTCGGGATACCATTGCCGAGGGAAAGATCCTTGTTCAGAAAATTCATACGAAGGACAATCCAAATGATATGCTTACGAAGTCTCTTCCAAGATACAAGTTCAAGCAAAGGCTTGGACTTGATTGGTATTCATTGATGATGATTGCCGTTGGGGCTTTTATGAAGAAGGTGGAGCAAATTTTGTTGGGACATGCCAAGGTGGAGATTTGTTAGTTTGGCAAGTCCTTTAGTCCCACATCGGGAAAACCAGAATTCCTATCCCCTATTGATGCTATAAAAAGGGGTCTAAGCTTTCTAACCAGATGCACCACAGGCACCACTAGAAAAGCCGCTTTGGATTTAATTTCATTGAGTCCATATTAAACTTTTGGGCTTTTCTTGTTTAGTAGTTGAAGGTGTTTTATGGCCTAGGAATAATTTACTAAGTCATTTGTAATTGTCTCTTTTATAAAGATTTGCTCCTCCTTTCGTCCGTGGACGTAGGTCAATTGATCGAACCACGTAAATTCGGTTTCCCTGTTTATTTTATTCTTTTTGTTTATTGTCTTTGTTGTGTTGCCAAATTACGGTGTGGTAATTTCCTGAGGCTAGCTCTAACACAGATTCAGAACCATATGGGAATATCAATAGATGAGTCGCCAACAATTGGGATAGAGATTAAAAAAAAAATGACAAAGGATTGATTGGATCCGATTTGCAATATCAAAATTGAACCAAAATACAAGTACAAAAAATTGTAGATATCACATATGTTCAATTTTAGATATGGTCTATTCACCAAAACAAAAAACAGGGTTCAAAAAAAAAAAAACTAAAGATTTGATTGTACTTTTTGGAAGAATGATATGAGGCCCTTTCTCCTCTTGGATGAAGGCTATAGCATAGGTCTCCGGATCATTGTCACATTCATCGTAGCAATCCCTCCCCGGTTTAACCTTCTCTGCAAAGTGAAATGTCTTTACAACCTTTGAGCTGTAACATCGCACGTTGACCTTCGTTTGATCTGAATTTTATCCAGGTTTGATGTGGGGGCATGACATGTAGGTGGTCATCAACACATCATATTCATTTGACGGGCACATGAGATGAGATCCGATCTCAAAAGGTTGACAACATGTTGACGACGACGATATCGACTTGGCCGCATGAGGTCAACTACGCAGAACAAGAAAGCTAAATTAGCAAAATTGTGACTTTAGCTCTAACCATTTGGTACATGATCCCATGATCTATTTATGATCAAATCTTTTAATCTGATACTAACTTAAGTATTAGAGCGTTCTTATCGAGTATATACCCCTAATATAGTTTTTATAGGATTTCAATTTGAATCATTAACTTTCTAATCTCTTAATCTATGATGGGCTCATCTTCGATTGACTCCAAATACAATCCATGGGTCGAACAATTAGAATTTATCGTAACAATAAGATAGGGCATAAAATTATTTTAAAATCATTCACAAATCATTTCCAACGCGTCTAAAAGTAGAACTCGGTGAAAACATAGAACTTTTCATAAATAAAAATTTGAGTTGATACCGAGGATAGTGACAAATTTTTTCATCATGAGGATAGTTGTATAAAATTCCTGAAATTTGACAACTGGAAGATCACAAGTCGTGGATGAGCTAAAAGAAAAAACAAATCACAAGTTGAACCTCCCAATTCTGAGCTCCATACATGTAATTTTGACACCATTTGTACTGCTCCTCCACTAGTTATCACAGAGTAATAAACATTCATTATTAGTTTGTGAGAAGACATCCTATTGAGTACAAGTTGAACACCCAACAAAGATAAATACATTACAAGTTCAACCAGTGGATGTTACTGAGAGTGTCAGCATCCAAATGTTCACATCAGGCATCCTTTTGTGCTACGTTTCATCTATAGTCGAGTGGTTTTCAGTGCATCCTCTTCAGGGAATTGGAAACGGGATCCCCATCGGTGCCGTGGTCACAACTCCTGAGATTGCCCGAGTCTTCGCACGCCGAAGCTACTTTAGCACCATTGGTGGCAATCCTGTGTCCATGGCTGGTGGTCATGCTGTCCTCCGAGCGCTGGAGAATGAAAAGCTTCAAGAAATGCATCACATGTGGGATTGAAATATCACCTCAAAGGCACTCAACTCAAACAAAAGCATCACAGTAAGTCGCGCTTGTCATAGGCCTATTTGTGTAGGAATCCAAAGAAAGAGAACAGAGAGGAAGAGAGAATAATACAAGATATAGCCTCTTCTTTTGACATCAAGTTGATGACAAGGTCTTCTTCTCATCATTATTCAAGGAGCTGCACCACAGCAACACCAATCTCCAGTTTTGCATCGCCCGAATACTGTTTGCAGATGACGTGCAGAACGAAAAATGTTTCAAGAATGCACATAACGTGTTAAATCGGAACAGCTTAACCTTTTGGTTATAGTGACTAAACGATCATCTTCTTTGTTGCTTGCTTTGGCTACTGTAGTCATTGGAGACGTGAGGGGTAGAGGTCTGATGCTTGGAGTTGAGTTGGTCACCGACCGCCGACGAAAGACTCCTGCCAAATCTCAAGTCCTGCGTGTCATGGAGATGATGAAAGGTAAGCTTTCAGTTGCAGATGAGTTCTTGTTTCTTTCCCTGCTGTCGACAAATGGTTCTCTGATGATGAGCTGTTGCATGCTCGATCAAGCGGACATGGGTGTGCTGGTTGGGCAGGGTTCTCGGGTTAAGTCCTCTCTGCTTCTCCAAGGATGATACTGGAGTGCCATTCTTCTGCTGCAGCATTTGAATCCCAACCTATATATCATTTGGATGATTCCAGTGGCATCTCTTCTTTGCTGCCGATATCTTCGTGCATGTGATGGACGCTGCATTGTCGAAGCTCTGAAGTGGCGACCATAAATGTAATAACAGCAGCTGCGTTCCGACTAGGAGACATCGCCTCGTCCTCTCTCCCTCACTTTCTGAATCCGTGCGTGTAGTAGCAGCGTCTTCGTTGTGCTCTCAGTTCAGTAAATAAAGATGCAGTGACCGCATGAACAACATGAGATGTTGTCATTGATTTCTACCTTTTTTTATAAACTTTATTTCGAAGCATAAATTGGCATTATATACGTTCTGTTCTAAGTTTTAGAAGTCTTGATTTATTTATGAATTAACCTAATACTGGTTTTCTTTTTTTAAGATCGACAACGGTCATTGGGCTCATGAACGAACGACTGGTGCCGAACCTTTGGCAAACCCAAGACTGTATAGTACCAAGCATTTATTTCCTGCTGCTACAGCCGCAAAGGCACAGTGGAGGACGAAGTATCGGCAACTTGGCCAACGCTGCACCTCAATTTTGTGCTCAGGCTGACGAGAATGGCTTCGCTGTGACCACAGATTATAAAGCGATTCAAACCCTCCCTTCTTCGGATAAGACGGCTGTGGATGACTCCGACGCTATCCCACAACATCCCCGGATTAATCCCCTGTATATGTGTAGGTGGTGAGCGGTGGAGGAGAGAAGTGAGGGGAAGAAGAGAAAGAGATGGCGGCGATGACCTTGGCAATGGGGGCGGCAGCCGCCGGCGGGCGGGTGTTCGCGGCGACGGCGGCGGCGAAGGGCGCAGGGAGCAGCGGAGAGGAGAAAGGGCTGATGGACTGGATACTGGGAGGGCTGCAGAAGGAGGACCAGCTGCTGGAGACTGATCCCATCCTCAGGAAGGTGGAGGAGAGCAACGGCCGCGGCCGCACCACCGGGTCCAGGAAGTCGACCACCATCTCCGTCTCGGTTCCCAACAAGAAGAAGTCCGGCGGCTTCGGAGGCCTCTTCGCTAAGAAATGATATTGCTGCCCATGCACGTCGTCTTCATCTGATACCACTACATAGAAGAAAGTCACACACTCTCCCGGCCCTTAACTATTCGAGGGTGCTTCGGGGAGAGCTGTGTTGTTCCGTTTCTTATGCTCACTTGGGCTCCGTCTCTGATATGATTTGGTCTGAAACGACTGGGAAGCTTCGCAAGCATGGCCACCGATGAATGCTGTGATGCTGTTTTGCATGACATCTCTAAGCTTAGGTTGAAATATGTGAGTTAGCACTTTAGATTGGCTTCATCCATAGTATATAGAATTTGCATCGTAATATGCTTCTTATATGCTAACAAATAAAGCCCATGAATATAAAGATAGAACTGAGAACTGCGCAAAATTTATATTAATGGTATTAGAATTATCAATCATGAATACTTCATTGATGGAGACATCGTAGTTTTAATTACCCTTTACCTTAAAACATAGCATTAGCTTGACAAGGAGAGAGCATTACTGGATTAAAATATAATCATTTTTATTACTGGATTAAAGTCCTATAATTATATTTCAAAATACTATAATTGAATCATGCTAGCATTAGTCGAGATTGATTGAATAACAGATTCAGACCAACAGCGTTTCCACCATAAGAAAATAACCGGTTTGCTTTGAGAGGAAAAAAAAAAACGAAAGCTGAAATCACTCAGGGCTGCATGATTTTTTGAGGGTATAAATGTGAATAAAATTGTATACTGTCCCTATTGAACTCCGTTCAATTTTCATCTTTTATCTTCCACACTTGTTCGTCTTTAACCTGTCTCATGAACGACCGAAATTTGTGGGTCCCACACATTGGTCCAACCCAATTGTTGCCCAATCAAAAGATTGGTAGGTGAATCGTTGTACGCTCCGTCGCTGATACCGTTTCGTCGGATGGTTCGGTGGCGTCGTGTGGCTCGGGATCCAACACGACGCCACGTCATTGGCCCCACCCCACCTCCCATCGCCTGCAGGCAGTGGCGGATGACGCGCGCGGACCGGAACTCTCCATAAAACTCCGATTCATAACACCGCCTCAAATCCGCCCTCCCCCTATATATATATACATTTACGATCCCCTTATCTCCTCCATCCTCTAATCGACCATTTTACCAATCTTGCTTCCTCCTCTGACCGCTCATCCGCCGCCCGCATCTCGTCGATCTCTGCTTAAAGGAGCGACAAGGAGAAGGAAGCAAAGGGTTTCGTTTCGTAGATCGAAGGCCAGCGATGGTGCCTCCGAGAAAAGAGGGGGAATCGGATCGGTCGTCGGATGGAGACGCTGGCGAGGGATTTAGGGCGAACAACGGATCCGAATCCGCCCAAGGCGGCGGCGTCGCTGAAAGGCTGAGAGAGAGCCTCCGTGGCGAATCGGACGACGATCTCTCCCACGAGGGGAGCGGCGGCGCCGGGGACGACCGGGTGCTGCCGTGGCTGCAGGCGCTGGATCTGCAGGTTCTTGGTGCCTGCCGTGCAGACGAGAGGTCGAAGCCTCTGCTCAAGCTCAACGTCTGCAGCGACCCCGCCGTGGAAAAGCTGCTAGCGCAGCTAAGCCAGGTACTCGTTTTTTCCCCTTCCTGTTTCTTGTGTTTTTTATTGCTCGTAAGATGAATTTACGATGTAATATGCGGCTTTCGCCTAATTGCTATCCTTTTTTCATTTCGCCTATCAGAATCAAATTTTATTTCTTCAAAGACGATATGTCTAGTTTAGCAACTCGAATTCTAGTTCAGAAAATTTTCGCCTGCTAAGCCATGCCCGTAGAGATCTGATGTGTAATACTTGTTGAATTAACACGACTAATTAGTTGCATGTTATGATTTGTATGCTTTCTTATTGTATAAAAATGTGGAAGCTAGATGGTGATATGTTATGCTTGGTCAAATTTTGCTTTATATGTTTCCTACTCTTCTTATTTATTTTCTTTTTAACTTAGTTGTTTATTGTTCCTAAATTTGGCCAGCATTTTGAAGCATCGGAAGTAGGGATGTTGGCAAGGTGCCTGTTTGTTCCTCTTGTTTCTGTTCGTGTAGGAAAAGTTGAGAAGCTAGGGAACATCTTATGGCCGACTGCTACAAGGTAATTCATAAACTTGATACTGATTATTTAATGTGCTTATAGAGTGATCGGGTTGCTATATATCTAGATTGATTGGTTTAAGTGGCTGGATATAGTCATTTTTTTCCCTGGTACTCTTTTTCTTTTACTGTTGATCTATGAATTAATCTATTATGTTGGCCCAAAATTTTATTTGCTTAATTTGACATGCACCCATATTTTGTTTTTGTTCTTTAACTGGTTGGTTTATTTTTATAAATGTCTACGTAGGAAAGACTTGTTGCTGTAAATTAGATATAAAACATGTCACCTGAAACAAATTGCATATATGTCACCTGAAACAGATTGCATATATGGATGATTTTTAATGTGAGAGGCAAGAAAATAAGTTCTCCAATAAATTATTGAGTCTATGACAGATCTCCCCTTTCTTGCAGTGGTTCAATATCAATGCAGGTCAGTTCCTGTTTTCATTGCATTATTAGTAAAACATCAGAATACCTTTTTTAGCATTGTACTCTCTAGAATATATCTTGAATGTGAAGGGTATCTCTTGTGTTCTTTTCCATGATCTTGGAACTAAACAAGATGTATTCAGGCAATATGTATCTTAAAGTTCGAAGATACACTTCTCATATTCTAGTGAGAAAAAAAAATCCACAAAGTTTGAGGTTAGTTCAATGTAGAGCATTAAAATTTGCAACAATTTGAGATGTGATTGTTTTAGACCACAGTTGATGTTTTCTGCAGCCTGCAGTATAGATGCATTGCAAATACATAATGGCCAGACAAAAAATCACCATTTAAAGCATACATTCATGAACCAGGAAAAATGAAGAGAAAATTGAAAAAGAAGGGAAAAGGGCTCAAGGACACCCTTTCAACTTGTGCTACTATTTTGTTTTTCAACTCAGGTTCATATTGATTGTTTCAAAAATAAAAGAAAGAGTAATTGATTATTTTGAGCCAATATCCTGACATCCTTAGAACAGGTGAAGTTAGTATATTGTCCCTGATGCTGAAGTTCGTAATCATCATATATTTGGTTATAGATTAGGAACCTAAGGAAAAGAAAAATATCTTTTTTTTTTTCAAATTGACATTACTTCTAAATCAGCTTGCATGACTTCTGGAACTCTTATGATATAGCATTACTAACGAAAATATGTAGAATGATAGTATTCGGGAGCTATGATCTACAACTGTAAGGAATACTTAAAAGTTGATATTTCAAGAAAATTAATGCAGTTAGATACTCACTAATTTCTCTTATTTGTAAACTTGTGAGATATGATAAGGAGTAATCTCATTCAATACTTCTTTCTCATGATGGCTTACAAGTTCTTAGTCATATTCATCTTCTTGTATTCATCAACCACACATTCTAGCTATATTTATTTGATGCATCTGATCTTAAAAATATATAACAATAAGGGCTAAGATAAAGTTTGAGATGTGAGAGAGCTGAGAAAAGAGATGTGAGGGAGTTGAGATCTGCTTAGCTTTTGATAACATGATATATTGATGGTAGTTATATTGTGATGTTGTAGCACGCTGCAGTTTGGTGCTATATTGTTAGGTTCAATGAATTGTTCAATTAATGACACATTGAAGATGATTTATCGTATTCCTGTTTTGGTTTTTTTTCTTTGTGTAGTACTGTGGATTTAACCTCTGAGCTGTTCTACTGCTTGGGATATGAGAGTCGGTTAACACATTGTATCTTGATTTTAAGTTGTACCCATTTCAACTGGCTGGAAAATATACGATATTTGTAGTTGTTTATGAATGATTGCAGGATTCTATGTCTCAGCTTATTAGTGATGGCATTGTTCATCATTCCAAGTAAAAAATGTCTTTTGATTTGTAGGTAAAGTGGGCGTTTGTGATGTTCTGTTAAGATCTCTGATTTATGAGCAAAAGAAGGTAGTTTCTTACATAGACTTATGGTATATTGAATTTGTATGATCATTATCCTATCCCAATTGGATTCCAGCAATAGGATCCTTTATTATCAGAGCACATATTTGCTATTATCTTTGTATGTTTATCTTTTAGCAGAGTTTTATAGGATTATGATCTATAATGCATTTTAAGTACATAATCTGACAAATTTATCCTATGATAATGAATATTTTATCATTGTTATGAATTATTCACTGCTTAGAAGTTGCTTTATGCAGTATGTTAGCCAATTCAAATTGTCTAATTACTTTCCTTAATGGGATTCTTTATAGATTTTTATTATTAATCTTCTCTGTGAATGCACTATGCAAAAAATGTGTTACTTCTATTTTGTGATTTTGGTTTGTCATATTTTGCTCCTAGTTAGAAACGTGATCATTTGATGCTAAGTTGGAATAATATTAGTGTAAAATTTTACATTTTGAGGAGAGGCTAGGCATCCTCTGATGTTCATCCCACATCTGATCTTACATTTCAAGATAACTTGATATTACTTGCTTACAGAAAACTGGCCAAGATGTTCAATTTCTGCTTTACGTTATTGGTCTTTCTGTCACGCCATTACATGCAGAAGCAAATATTTAAATTGCTTCATTCATTTAAAATTGTATTACATTCACACGTCTTTTTATGAAACATTGAATTTTCCTTTGAAAAAGCATTTTTTGTTTTAATAACATGACATTAATGTTTAAATGGTCTAAGAATTAGCGACTGAATCTTTTACACTTCATCTGTTTATTTTGCTAGTATTTATTTTTGAAAAAAATAAAGTTTTTTCACTTCCTTTTTTTGTGTCCTTGACTAGTATGATTTTTTATACCCACTGTGAGATAATAGTATGACACCATCATCTACGTGTTACAATTCTACATGTTATGTTTTTCTATTCCAGATGAAGTTTCCTTTCAGATTTAAAAATGCTGCTTTGTGTCATCGTTTTTTTATTACTGCATGTACTTTAAGCTCTAACTAGTGTCTATAAAGTTCTACTTGGATTACTCCATTTTGCTTGTTGAAGCCTTGATTCTTTTTAATGCTTGAAAAACTAGTTTTCTCATTCATAAACTTTTTTTTTTTGTCTTTCTCTGAAGTTAAACAATGGAACCCTCCTCCAACCCATCCTTGCTAAATTGTGAATGTTGTCGTAATCATTCTACAAATGCTTGATCTTGTTTTTGCATATTTTTTTTTTATGTTCCCACTATAAAATCTCTCTCTAAACTATAGGAAAGTTTTGACATAATTTGTCTAAATTGAAAGTAATTTTCTTCTAGAAAAATGTCTAACCTGGAGGGATTTTCAAACACGTTACCTCAATGAAAGTAATATTCTACGTAGAGAACCTGACTGAGCACTAGAATGGAGAGTACAAATGGATTGTGAAATCACTTCAATGCCCTTTGTTTAGAGAAATGGGCTGTTTGTCATGGTCACATTGGAAACTCTATGCCCTTCAAGGTTGGATTGGAAATTAGAAGCAGACTGTGATATCACCATACTGCCCTTCTCTTATAGCAATGAGCTAGTTCCTGATGTCAACTCCGTACGGCTTAAATCAGTGTCTGTACTATCTGACTTCTATGGCCATGTGTCTACGGAGTTACTTTGCTTAACCTTTGCCACTTATTTGCTAAGATGAACAAATTTATATAGATATTTGAATAATCTAAAATTTGTTTTCTATATTATCTTGCTTTAAATGCTTGCTTTTGGTTTGGCATAACTGGTGTTAGATTATAGAAGTTTATGGTCAAGTACCACCATGAGTAAATTTTTTTCCCTTTTAGTTGCATTCTTTTTCTGTTCTCGTTGAATGTTTCGTGTTATTTTGTTTTAACCCTTGTCTTCTCATTGTGTAGGGGACAATTGAATCTCAATCTTTTGCCTTCATCGAATATGCACATTTCATTCACTGGGGACAATGGCTGTGCCGAGAGTTTGGCTGTTTCGAGCAATGGCTTTGATAGCTCTGGTGTGATTCTTGAGGAAATATCAGCTGATACTTCTGGACGTTCCTTCTTGCTAAAGCTCCCAGGACCTCGAGTCTTGTACTATTGGTGTTCCGAGAAGTCAAAGGTCCATGGCCTCGATTTACTTGCTAAGGTACTTTTACTGTTCTTACCTAAATTTTGCAATAATTTGATCATGCTCTAGGATAAGCCTGTCATGAAAGTTGAAATGCTAAATTGCAGTGACTTTCCCCTTTCCTGATTAGTCAGTTTAGAACATTGTATATGTTTCATGAACAAGCATTAAGGTTGCTTGTATATGTATGGTTGCTATTTCCAATGTTTTTTTAAATCCACCACTCAGGTAGGGCCATGGTGCATTATCAGTGGATCAAACCTTAAACATCCTTTGAATGTAGTGATGTTTTTACCCACTGGGTTACTGGCAGATAATCAAGTACATGCAGATGTAGGCCTTTGTTTTCAGAAAATTCTTAATATTCTTTTGATTATCTTATGTATGCAACAGATGAAAGATCTACTACAAAGGAAGCCCTCCTTATCCCGTCTTACTGGAATCTCTGAGTCACGCCTCGATTCATTTGCAACTCATCTTGGGACATATCTTCTTGGGTGCGCAACCACTACAGAAGCTAACTCGGCTGTTTCATCACATGGTTTACATGGTGGTTCAACTCCTGATGAAACTGATTGCCAATTCTCATCTGCGGTTTCCCAATCATGCTCACGCACTGTAGAAGTGCATTTAGGACAGGTGCATTCTGTCTGTCAAGGTGGTTTGAACCCAAGATTAAGTATTTTGAAGGATGAAATCCAAAGAACAGTAGCATCTACAAGAAGTGGATCTAGGGAGAAATTAAAGCAGCATGGAGATTTCCATCCAAGCACATTGGCAAAAAGATCTGAACCAGTGGCGTCATTTTCTGTTTCATGTACGGTCAATGCCCTGTGTACCAGCAAATGCGAGGATGACAATTCAAGGAACACCGAACCAAGTTCGATTCGTTCCTGTGGCTTGCCTGAAATACCATCCTTACTGTCTCTCCCTTCATTCAATCCCATGTCGATTCACCTTTCTCCATCACAGACAACCAGATCAAGTTCCTTGTTTTCTCCTTACTACTGCTGGTGTCCCCCTGGCCCATCTTCACTGCAGTATAAAGCAACCTCTTCACATCTTTCTTCCATGTCTGAACACATTCCTCTGCCACCTCTATCTTCTTTGTTGCCTGCTGCTGCACCGACAGTTGCATCCGTGCCAGCTAAGCTGCCTATTGATGTTTCTGAACTTGGAGCTATGACACTTCCAACTCTTATCCCTGATGCATTAGTTCCTGCATCATTTTCTGTGTCATCACTGACCTTGCCATGCTCACAACAACTTCCGATGTTTACGCCTTTTATATCAGATCCCATCGTCCACATTCCAGTAATTGACTTTTGTTCTTCTGGTCCGGGTTATCTTGTCAGTGCCGGACCTGCTATATCTTCGGTCCTCTCACCTCTGCTTCCAGGCCTTGTAAGTCCTCTAATTCCAAAGGCAGAGTCAGCAATAGAAAAGAATGCCAGAGAAACACTTAAGATGCTTATGGCATCATCACCCATAGCATCAAGCCCACAGTTGAATGTTCTGCCTGCTATTTTCAACAATTTGGATGAAAGTTTTTCTTGTGCCAAGGTGAGTTGATGCAGTAATTCTTGTCCTCATTTGTGACCATTTTATCAGTTTGTCATTATGTTTGTAGTTGGTACTGAATTGTTAATATGTTTTGCCTCAGATAGTGAACAACCATTCTGCTGTAGTTGCTACCAGCAGTCAGCTACTCTGTGGTGGTACAGTGGATGTAGATAATGTCTCGTCCAACTTATCTTGCATAGGTATATGTTCCTTGGGAGAAGGGGTTGCTCATGAACTTTACCATACCATAAATTGCAACCCGGAGGAGGATAGCTGCAGTGATGACTTTGATGAGCTAAAAGAGGGTTGACCTTTTGGAAGAATGGAGTAGATCACTTGGTAATCTGACTTGAAGGATATGTGAGCATGTGTAGAATTTACAAGTGCTAGATGTAGAGCATGCAGTGCACTAGATGTATTACTTGTGCAGCTATTTTCTTTTCTAGCAAATTTTAACAAATGGGATGCATTACTTGTGCAGCTATTGTTGTTCTTCGAAACTATTTGTAGTTCAATTAAAAGTAGATGGTAATTTTGTAAGATGCTGAGACTGGTTGTCTACTTTTCGGCAATGTTCTTATGTTAAACTCCTCCATGGTGATGTCCGCTGCTGGAAAAGCTCACTAGGACTTGCTTGCAGTCGAGCTAACCATGACACTTTTGTTTTGTTCCTACACTTGGGTTCTGCCTGCTTGCAACATGAACATGCAAGCTTGTTTGCTGGCTCAAACCACCAGACCGATTCGAGGTCGACTAATTGTGATGTTGCATCAACCAACTGTGATGCACTGTTGGTAACGATTAATGATCCTACTCCACTCTTGCCACTTGCCAAAATGTAGAGAAACTTACAAAATAACACAGAGAAATAAATTGCTAAATCATTGCATATAATGTGAAAAAGATAATGCGTTTTGTTGTGTTGTGTTGATAAGCTGTGCCGTCTTCTATATATCTAACGCTGAAACAAAAACATAAATATACTGTCTTTATTATTTAACCAATCTGCATCAACCGACTATTGTTCCATTATTAGAACAGCGTTGTCGATGTTAGCATTAATATTCTTTAAGATTCCATCTTAAAACATTAATGTTATTTTAGATACTATTTATATTTTCAATTTACGTTAGATATTAATAACCATGATTAATAGCTGTTGACCAAAGTTGTCGTTTTTATCGATGTAAAGAAATGGATAGGCTTTATGTATTTAAATTTGTATGGCTTATCCCTTATTTCCTACCATAGTTTTTTTTTTAAATAGCAATTTCCTACCTAAGTCTAGAACCAATAGGTCGTTGATTGAATTGACGAATCAAGTAATTAGAGTGATAGGTGTAATATTTGAACATGGGAGACATCATATCGAGAAACCCATTTGACACTGGTTTTGGTATAAGTCTGCATCACCTCGGGAAGCCTCATTGACTTTGTGCGAGACCAAAGCTCCTAACGTAAATTGAGTTTGAATCAGGCTAGATAACCATCCTAAATTTGTTATTAACATGACATTAATAAATAATAACATAAACTTTATATAATGAGCACAAAAATTAAATAAAATTATAAAAATTATAGTATAATAAATTAAGATGATAGAAACTAGATCATTTTTAAGGATTAATTATAATTACACTGTAGTTCGATCTATTTAGTATCTTGATTTCTAGGCTTTAAAAATTTTAGATTGGAATCTCTAAAAGTAAAATATCTAACTCTATTTATCCTAACGTCATTCGTTTTATCGACGAAAGTATAAAAAATGATGGGTAAAAAAGTAATTTTAATGTCTCAATTATATTTTCGGTGGTGACGGACGACGACGCCACTAGGGCTATGGATGACTGTTGTGGATGAGAAGAGAGAGTGACGATGGGGTAAGACAAAAAAAGAAGAGGATAACATAGATTTCAACGTAGTTGCCAAGTGGTATTAACAAAAATACAAAGTGAAGAAAATGGTCACTATGCATCTACATTGGTATGACACAAATGCAAAGCATCATCGCTTTTCCTTGTTAGTGTCGATGCAAATATAAAATGATGCCACTCTACATCTGCATCGACACTGATGCAGATATCAAGTGATCCTTTTGTCAATGTATATTTATGTCGATGACAATGTAGTTATTGAACGATGCTGATACAGATGCACAGTGTTAATATCTACATTATCCTCTTTCTTTTGTCTCACTTACCGTTGTCGCTCTTTATCTTTATCCACAGTAGCCACCCGTGGTCCTCAACAGTATCATCATCCGTATTCATTAGAAATATAATTAAAATATCAAATATTTTTTTACTTATTATTTTCGTACATCTATCGTTAAAATCGATGATATTATGATAAATAAATTTAGATGTTCTATTTTTATAATTATAAAGATTTTAATATATATTTTTAAAATCTAAAAATCGACAATAATCTAAAAATAAATCATTTGTATTATCAGATCCGATCGTGACATGTTTTCATGGGCGAATGAACTCTGATTAAATACGAAAACAAGATAATTAAATAATTAAATAAATAGATAGTCCCAAAGTGCACGGACGAGGCTGGATTACTATTGTATTCGCTCTCATCCGTCTTCTCTTCTTCTTTTATTTTAGCTCTCAACCGGCGACAATCATAACTATACCCTTCTTTGATTCCAACACACGCCAGTCCCCCTTTTGGCTTCACGCTCTCATCATCTAAATCCTTTTGTCTCTTACGCACGCCACGCTTCTATTCTTCATCATTGAGCATATGCTGTTCGATGAAATGATTGATCGTCTAACCTGCTAAGCAGAGAGCAAGAGGAGGCACCGCCGCGACCGCATTCCATGGCTCTCGAGATCGTAGCGCCGCCGCCATTCGACCTTTCGGCCTCCACCTGCGACCTCCACCCCGACCAGACTGTCACGGGCTTCTGCGCTTCCTGCCTTCGTGAGCGCCTCGCCAGCCTCGACGCTACCCCTGTTTGCCTCTCCACCTCCTCCGTCTCCGCCTTCAGGTCCGTCTTCCCCAGGGTCTCCGCCTCCAATCGTCCCTCCTTCCTCCGCCCCGAACTCCGCCGCTGCAAATCATTCTCCTCCGCCCGTTGCGCCTCCGGCTTCGAGACCGAGCGGAAGTCCTGCGACGCCCGCGGCCGCTACACCCTATGGTCCCTCTTCTGCGAGGACGAATTGGATCGCGGCCATCGGCCCTTGGCTCCCTCGGCATCTGCATCGGTGGAGGGCGGAGGGACCGAGGCCCAGTGCCGGAACCTCTGCTTCGCCCCTTCTTCCTCTGCTGCGGCGCCTCCGCTCAAAACCTTCGGTGAGGAGGACGACAGGGATGAGATTAGGGCGGCGGATCCCGTGCTCCATGTGGGATCGTCGTTGGATATGGACGGGGGGGAGTGGCTTAAGGAGACAGAGGTGAAACCGATGAAGGACCACATAGACCACGAGTTTCAAGCGAAGAAGCCTCCTCACAAAGACCCCAAGAATATCGCCGACAGCTTCTGGCTCGCCGCCTCCGGCTTGAGCAAGAAGCTTCAGAAGTGGCGGAGGAAGCACAAGGGCAAGAAGCAAGGCGGCATAGCTGCTGCGGTAGCTACGCCGGCTGAGAAGCCGCCGAAATCCTCCCATCGGCTACGCGACACGCAGTCGGAGGCGGCCGTGGACGCGTTTAGCCGGAGATCCTGTGACACCGACCCAAGGTTCTCCCTAGACACCGGCCGGATATCCTTAGACGACCCGAGATTCTCGTTGGACGAGTCAAGGGCCTCGTGGGACGGCTACTTGACCGGAGGCCGATCAGGGTTCGCTCGGCTGCCTCCCATGTTCGCCGTCGTTGAGGACGCCACCGCCGCTGCGATCCTCCGACCGGATAGCCTGATCCCCGTGGAGGAGGATGCTGTCACCCCAGGCGGGTCTGTACAAACTCGGGACTACTACTTGGACTCCTCATCCAGCCGTCGCCGGCGAAGCCTTGACCGGTCCAATTCCAACTCCATCCGAGAGCAGCCTCTTGAGATGAAGCCTGTTTCCATTGCGAGAGTCTCCCCTGCTGGTAGCGCCGAGTTTTACCATTTCCACCATGCCAATGTACTTGAAGACCGGGAATTAAGAGATCTGGGCTCAAAGTCTCTCAGGAATGAGTGTTTTGGGAGATTAGATGCACCTTCTGGAGTCCTTCATCAGGGTTCTACCACAAAGAAGCCCAGGAAATGGAGCAAAGCATGGAACATTTGGGGGTTTATACAGCGAAGAAGAAGCAGCACCAGAGGCAGGGCAGACATGGTGGAGAGATCCTTATCTGAGTCCTGGCCGGCACTAAGGTCCCATCCGGGTTATAATGACAGAATTTTACGGAGCAACAGCACTGCAGGCTTCAGGAGATCTTTTAGTGGTAATTTTGGCTATGGGGGTGTGAGTCGGAGCAGTCTGGAGAGTAACAGGCACGGTAACAAAAGGAGGGAGGAGTTTGTGCTGGAGAGGAATCGAAGTGCTAGGTACTCTCCGAACTGTGTTGACAATGGCATGCTGCGGTTTTACTTGACACCAGTGCGGAACAGCCGGAAGCATGGAGGGTCAGGGAAGGGTAGGGTTATCAATTCACACTATTTTATAAGGAACATGCTAGGATTGTATTGAGCTAGTAATTTGCTCCACAAGGTACTAGTTCTTCATTAACTTCATTTTTTTTATTTTGTTAGTGCATATGATACCTGTCATCAATTGCCCAATTTTTTATGTCCTACAAAAAAAAAAACAGTGGTTCCTGTTTCTCCTCCTCAGTTGCTCAGCTGCAAACTGATATCAGATTGCAGAGGATAAGTAACACCAGAAATTTTAATAAACGTGGTCCATTTTTTCTTATATTAATCTTAGTATTTATACAGTTGGGAGTTTTAACTGCTAAACAGCTGCCTTTTGACAAATCTATCGTCTTCTTACTAGAACTGCTAAACTTCGCAGAGGAGCTAGTGATAAATTTCTGATTATTATAGCAGTTATTAGAAAATATATTGCGCTTTAAATTCTCATAGAGGAGGTAGACTGTTGTAATACCTTTTCGGTCACCATTGTTTCATTGCATTCGGTAGAAGGTGCTATTCATTACAAACTAGCCACACTTGCAAACAATGGTCATCATGGTTGTCACAACAGCTGTTATGTTGACTTTGGAGGGCCCATTATTTTATATACATGCAATAACATCAATTTAAAAAAGAACATCCAAAATAACCCATTTAGACATTGTATCAAGAAAATGCTGTTATCTTCCTTTATGAAGACCATTATATATTAGGAATAACAGTTGTATAATTTTTTTTTCACCATATATCATATACAAATTACGGTCCTTAATTGTGACATGTAAAGTGTTTTAACATTAATGTTGTCCATAGCAATCACTACTTTCTATCTTTCCCAACATTTCTATTTGTTATATGAAGCCAGATCTTCCTTTTCCTTCAATATAATAGTTAGCTATTCTGATGAATGCACATATCATTCAAAACAATCATCAAAATGGGTTGGGAAACTTAAATTCTCTGTAGTAACCATTTGTCATTTAGTAACTTATATTGTCGTTTGATCAACTGTTGTACTCGCAATATCAAGTCTTTAAAACTTAGCTTCCTAACTTAAAATTGCCATGCAACATCAGTCGATAGTCACCTTCTTCTGTTTTCTTTATATCTTTGGTATGAGCTTATGTTATATCCTAAAAGGTCTAGGTGCCATCCAGTTATATGTCACTACAATTGCTGGCTTTGAGTGCTCAGCAAATCAGAGTGCATTATGTAGACTGCAACTATGATAAGCTGACAACTTTTGATCCTTCATGTTCTACAGGGACTCCACTTTCTTAGTTCAGGTCATAAAACTTGATCTGTTAGGGGCCCCCCTTTCGTCAGAGAAGAAAATGATGACTAATGAGGAATAGCAGGACAAGTTTCAGGAACAATAGAAATTTGTGACATATAGAGATTGGTTTGTAGTAGTGTACCAAATTATGCTATTTTTTGGATTTATTACATTAGGTCAAATGGATATACTTCTTCAATTAAATGATGTACCAATGGGTAACTTATTCGAGCAAAATGTTCAAATAACTTTTTCTTTTCATTTATGACATTAGTTTTATGATTGAAGGTTAAAAATAAATGAACTCTCCTATTCTCTCTCAAGCTTAAGGCAAAGGTTCAAGTTATTGTCTTGCACTTAATCATTATACACACTTGAAAGCAAACTTGATTATTGTACACCCCCTTTTTTTGTCCAGCAATTCATTTCAAACTAAAAATTTTTGGTGTTGATTTTTTTTTTCCTGCAAATTAACTTACTAATTTATGCTTTCAGGTGAGATCACAAAACTTCAGTCCAATTATGCTTAGGTCTTCAGGTTGTGTTATCTACCATGACTGAAGACATAAAGATTATATGAAAAACCTACATATATCAAGGTTGTCCGCATCTTCTATTCAGCAATTCGTGTTCCAGTTATGGTTACTCATTCAAATGTTGGACCGGATATATAAAGTCGGAATGTGAAATAGTTTGGATCCTGATACTGCTGATTTTAGTAGAATGGGTTACATTTGAAGATTGTTGAGGTCTCAGAATCATGGAGCATCAATCCTTTATGTTGGCATTTATGTCACAGGACATATTTTTACCAGTACGTCCGAAGCAAATAGCCTTCTGTTGTCAGATGTCAGAAACGTGCCTAATTTTTCATCTTAAAGGTCAGACTCAATTTTGTCATTGCCGAAAGTATTGAGTTACAGCATTTGATCATGTCTACAATTTTTTGTTACTGCAGATGATGTCATCTAGTAAGAGAATTTGTTGGCATTGAAAGGAACAATCTTGTTCTTCCATTGTTTGCTCGCCATCTCTGCAAAATTGTAAAGACTTCCATCCGAATTGTCTGATCTGACTTGTGCTTAAGAAATGCATGTCATCTTGGCAACCGATATTGACAAGAAGCTGCTTTCTGTCACGGACAAATTATAAACGGTTTGTTCAGTGTAATGTTTATGCGTGTCCGTGTCCTTTTCGGTTTGTTCTAACTTGTAAAGCTTGTAAAGGGCTTGCTAAAGGCTAAATGCTCAATTTGAGTGAGTTTGACAACCATTGTTGGTATGTACATAAAGTTTGTGTCTGGTGGACATTTGTACCACATTTCGATCTGTAGTGGATTAATTTTATATCTTTATTGTGCAACCATTCTGAGCTTGTGATACTTATGGTTGGAATTTGTATTGGCTATAAAGTGTTTGCTGAAAGGGTTGCTTGTGGATCCCGTGTGAAGCGCTTTCTCTGTTCAGTCTTCTCTTTTGAAGGTCCTAAGGGATCGTAGGAGATTTCGGAAAGGTTGACCTTTGCGGACTAACACATAATGATGCCGCACGGCTTAAGTAAAACCAGCTAAATCCGTGACATTTCGAACATGCTAAAAAGCAATGATTAAAGATCAATCGTGATTTACAGTGATTATTCAGATTGGACGTAGGAGCTGAGGATTTTCTCCTTGCATCTAGCTGAAAATGTTTCCATTTTAATTTGTACTGGGGTTGAGTCCAATCAAGAAAAACCAGATCTGAGAGGTTGGAGTTAAAGTTGCAATCTGAGATGTCACTGCTTACTTTCTTCTGTCCAAATCTGTTATGAAACGGTGCACCAAAACCTGAAAGCTGTTGGGCTTTGTTCTGGATGTAAAATGTAATTGTTGTGTCAACTACATGGTGATAGGAATTGGACTTGTATGTGTTGTGGAAAGTAATCATGTTTTCTTGGGTTGAATAAACAGGACATGATCAATAAACTTTGCTCTTAACTCACTCTTTGCATTTATAATTTGATGTAATTAGTCACAGTTCCATATTGCCACTTAAGAATCTTCTATCAAGTCCATATAAGCTGTCAAGTGGTCTGGAATGGTTCAACTTAGGAATAATATTTGAAAAAAGATGAGGAATAAGACTATAAACAATTAATTGCCATAATACTTGCATTTTTTTTCTTCTTTCATAGCTCAAAAGAAAATGTTCCAAACAAGTAGAAGATGACATGAAAAATAATAGAATTGATATGAAGACCGTCATCTCTTGTTCTTTTCCACTCGTGAAGCAGACTTCTGACTCGGTTTGTGCAGATTGATGGTGAAGGCAGTGCTGTTGATGAGAGACTTAGGCAGCTGCCCCAACAGGCGCACCCGCCTTGTTGAGCCTCGAAGAGCCATAAAGAGTCTCTTCGAATCGGATGATCTCGTTCTTGGACCCATAAGCCACCTGAGTTCGGTCGTCCAGGTTCTCGATCACCTTGTCCAGCACCGACCGGGTGCCGTCGCTGCTGTACCCTCCTGCTTTCTCGATGAGGAACCCGAGAGGCGCCACCTCGAACAGCAGCCTCAGCTTGGCCTTGGAACTCGGAGACGTCACGTTGGTGAAGATGCCCTTCTCCTTCACGATGATCTACACATGCACACAAGGTGCTTGATCATATGCCTCGGTAATATCTTGACCTCTTCTTGTGGTTTCGGTATGTTTACCTGGTTGACGTCCGGCACCATTCCTCCGGTGTACCGCAGCGTGTACTTCTCCCTCACGTAGTAGTTGATCAACTGCAGGCACACATACTTCGAGTTCAACACTGTTGTTACACGATCTCAGAGAAGCAGAGGCGATGATGACCTTATCATAGTCAGGGTTGTCGAAGGTAGCTCTAAGGTTGCCTGGAGAGAAGATCTTGCCTTCACCGATCGATGTCGTGTCCTTCACGTGCTGCCACTTCCCTGAAGCCGTGGGGCAAAGTGAGATGCAATCTGTTGGGCATTAGAACAAGGGAGGTTGAGGCGAAGGAGAACCAACCTTCATCGAGGAGAAGGAATTCATGGGTTCCAGGGCAGTCTTTGAGAGCAATGATGTAGGTGGTGCGAGGTCCGTAGATGCCCATGGCGGCGGCGACTTGGTCTCTGCCGGTCACGCCGGTGAGCTTGTCGCCGGGCCATACGCCGAAGATGGTGCCCACCGTGAAGTTGGTGTCGACGATGCTGGAGCCGTCGAGGGGATCGAAGGCCACACTGAACCCACCTGAGTTCCACAAGTAGCAGACCGGTTCGATTAGATTAGATTGCGTCCTTTCTTTTATTTTTGCGCCTCACAGTGTGTTTTGGGTTTTTTTTTGTTTTTGTTTTTGTTTTTGGGACCTTACAACGATATTTTATCCATTGTTTACTTATTCGACTTAGCTGACTATGAGAAGTCGGTGTGACAAAGAATGAGATAATTAAGGTAGAATCTTCTTGCAAGCATGATAAAATAATAGAATAATTTCATATTATTCTCAATAGTTTGACCTCAATAGCATATCGATCTTTAGATTTAAAAAAAATTATATTAAAATTTATATAATTATAGAAGTAAAATGTTTGACATATTTATTCTAATATTATCAGTTTTATCAATAGAAAATATAACAGGTGATAGCACATGCATGAATGACACAAAAATAATTAACAAAAAGATAATTTCAATAATAGTGATGGATAATTACGTCATGGGTGGCCGTTGTGGTGGTGGTAGGCAAGAACGATGCAGTAGTTGACTTGCCGATGTCGATCTAAACATCAGAAGAGGAGATAAAATGGTGAGGCATCTAAATCGAAGCCGAAGGAGGAAAAGGAGAAAGGTGAGGCACCTACGTCGGCGTTGCATTGCTCTTCTTCCTCTTTCTCCTCTGGTATCGTTCTACATCTATATTGATGCCAGAGAAGGAAGAGGAGACAAGTGAGGTAGAGCGATATGACATTGAAGGAGAAAGAGAAGATTTGTGAGATATATGCATCGACATCACATCACTCTGTAGTCTCTTTGTTCTTGCTGACCACTGCATTGCCAGAAGAGGAAGAAGAGGCATAGTGGTGTGGCACTAACACAATGCCTCACCTCTCTTGTCTTCCTCCTTCGATGTTGTACCGCTTTACCTTCTCTTCATTCTCATCAACTACTACATTGCCAGAGGAAGAGGAGGCAGAATGGTGCGGCACCGACGCAAATGCCTCACGTCCCTCCTCTTCCTCTGACGCCAATGCAGATGCCCCACCACTTTGCCTCCTCTTCCTTCTTGTTATCGATATTCAGATTAATATCAATAAGGCTGACCATCATATCATTTTTATTAACTACCATCATAACAATCACCCAATGTGTCACTATCCCTACTATTATTGGAATTATTTTTTGGTTTATCATTTTCATATCATTCATACACATGCTATAATTTCCATTGGTAAAACTAATTAAGTTAGGATAAATGAGATTAAATATTTTACTTTCATAAGTATAGAGATTTTAATATAAATTTTTTAAATCTACGGACTGTGACGTTAAAGGGATATAACAACAGGGGGATAATATGTAATTAGTCTCAAATAAATAATAATAATAATGATGTTGTATGACTCTTTCAAAATTATGTAGTTATTTGTTTATGACCTGGGAGTATGATGGAAATCAAATTAGGAAGGAATTAGGTCAATCCGAATCACTTTGTTTTGATGATCCAATTTATATTTTAGGGTTATCTATTGATAGTATCTTATCCCAGATTGATAATAAAGTAGAAAAGGAAAATAAATAGAAGAGAATATTGTTAGAATGATCATCTTTCAATAAAGGAATAGCTTTGAAGATTATTTTTTAAAGATATTATGAAAGTTTATGTTCTAAAAAAATGACTATATACAATGTATTGAATCGTCTTAATGTGATTTTTATTTTTTTTAATTTATTACTTTGTTTTTCTTCTTGTATCAAAAGCATTGTAATCGAATCATCGAATCCTCAAATAGTATGAATCATATAAGTCAGTTTTTCGTCCGATATGAGTTCGCGGACTTAGTGTGAGTCCAAAATTATCCCCTACCTTCCTTTACTCAATCAACTTGCAACAAAAAAACCATAGCTCGATTTCTCAATATTCAAAATGCTCCTCCACCATCATTTGGATATATGTTAAACTTCAATATTTGTTCTTTATTATTTAAATTAATACTTTTTAAAAATCGGATTTTCCTCTGGTTTTAATCTTTTTCTTTTATTTATTATCAATATTTTCTTTTGTGTACATTAACTCTACCCCCCACCAGCATTGACTAGCGCCTTTGGGTATGTTCCTCTTTTATTTCATATTATTAGTGCACTAAGACACATGAATCATGCTCTTTGAGTTCAGTATCTTCACATTGCTATAGCGTGTGGAAAGATATATCAAAGAACCGAACAGAATCATCAGTCATATTACCTTCCACTGGTCCTCCCATATCTTGCAGCTCGGGGACTTCTTCGGAGCACGCGTACTTGCAAACATGCGAGTATTGCAGAGCCTGGAACATGAGATCAACGAATCATATTGATCCTTGTGTGATGATGATATTGGAGGATAAAGCATGACAGTGTCTCTTCTTGAATCAACTGCCGTCACTTACCTCGAAGAGAAGCTTGTTGGCGAGCAAATCCACGGCAAGCTGCTCGTCGCCGAAGGAGTTGACGCAGGCAGTCCCACCGCATGATGCTGTCCTCACCTTGAAGGAGATGGTCCTCAGAGCCTCCCCCATGGCCATCAGCAACCTTATCAGGTTCTTATCCGGTGTTGCCTTGGTCAAGAACTCCTCCTACGATTCCAACACATGAGCTTAGTGCCTTCGGTTTTGGAGCCAGTAATGATCTATCTTTCTCATTCCGTCGAGGTTACCAAGCTATCCCCTATCTCACACTTGGTGGCGAGGGACGAACTGCCTACTGCTCTGCAAGCTCTCGACTTGGGCGGCGTCAGCCTGAGGAAGTCGCCGAAGATGGAGCTCGACTTGAGGCCCTGCGAGAAGAAGGCGGAAGCAGAGGTGAAGTACTACTAAAGGAGATCGTGGAGTGCAGTCGAAGAGCAGGCAGGCGAGCGTTCGTACGCTGTGCCTGTGAGACCGCGGGAGGGAGGGAGCAGAGGATGGCACGGCCAAGCGCGACTGATACAGCACGCTGTGGGCGATGACGCAGCGTGCGCAGGTCGCTGCTCCCGTCTCCATTTCGTCGAGCTCGTACGTAGGGGAAGCCGCTCACCACGTAGGGTGGATTAGGCTCAAGCGGGCATTGGATGGTTGAAGAGGAGAGGGAGTGGCGGGGAGGGGATAAGTAGTCTGTGGTGCGGCAAATACTCATCATTCGTTGTGGCGTGTGGTGGCGGTGGGCTGCCCGGTGCTTTAAGATTCCAAATTTCTAGTGTGTCAAAGTCAGCAGCCACGTCGGATCTTATCTGCCTCGAAGTTTTTGTTGTTGGATACTGACGTCTACGTGGCATAGTTAACGAGACACTTTTGATTCGATTCACTCTTTAAATTATCTAAATATCAAAAGATAAAATTGCTCTTAATATGTTTGGATAAATTTTCAAAAAAATTATAAATTTTTATTTTCTCAATAAGCATTCCCTTGTTGTCTTATTCCCACACAACGCTTTTATTCTTTAAAAGATGAAATTACTATGGTATGGTATTCACCTCGTCATAACTACTTCTGCTCCTTACTCATGGCCTCTATCCTCGTCATTGT
This sequence comes from Musa beccarii, assembly GCA_024322285.1. NCBI lineage: Eukaryota > Viridiplantae > Streptophyta > Magnoliopsida > Zingiberales > Musaceae > Musa > Musa beccarii. The sequence goes on along the minus strand of CM044395.1, from coordinate 40,883,318 downwards.
TCGTTATCACATCCTCGTCCCCTGCCTCCATTGTTACCCTTGTCCATCGTCTTGATCGTCGTCCTCATCCTCGATCCTCTCTTTCACTTTCTCTCCTGGATCGTCTCCTCCACTTCTCGGATTCCGAGATGTGGCCTTTCATTTGTTTGCACGCACCGGTGATGTGGCTACTTTGGCCATGTCATCATCCCTTTGTTCCTTACCCTATCAACATCCACTTGTCAATTACAACGCAATTTACAAGTGTGACATTTAACATTTCAAATCATACGGAACTAAGTAATTTAATCACATCACACTTGCAACTTGCTGCAAAATAAATTTGCAGACAGCCAACTAAGTAGTTCTTAAATAGATATGTCAATTTCCTAGTCATCACTCGAGATTCCTGAGCAGCTGAAAAAAGGTTGAGTTGTGACAATAACAAATGTCAGAGGACTGTATTAAAATGGATTTCGAACATCAATTTCACATATTTCTATTTAACTTTACCCAAATATGACAGATTTTTTTTTTTTTCTTGATAGCAATACATCACTGTGTATACTTCTCGGCGTTCAACAGTGCAGAGAATGTGCAAAAACATGTTCTTCATTTCTTACCTCTCAAAGCTGGGTAGCTTTCTTCACCTTGGCATGATTCAACTCCACCAAAATAGTCTAAAACTTCTTTGGTTCACGAAAAAGGTGAACTGAAGGACAAGTTGGAAAAGATTTCGTGAAGGAAATGAAGCCACAGCTACCATAAAGCTATTCATGTAATCTTTATCTGATTCTGTAAGTGGAGCAGTTGGTTGCTTTGGGGACAGCAACACTTGCTTAGCAGAACCGATCAATAGATTTGTCTTGGAATCAGCTACCACAACAGATATTCCTACAGCTTCCAGCATATCTCTCACAGTTGACTTTGAAATATCATGATCTATTTGTTTAAAAGGAAGAGCAACAAATCTTCCCACACATGTTAAGTCCAATTTTGTAATGAAGAATATGATAATCCTTGAAAGAAAAAAGGGAAAAGACTATGACCTGTTCAAACGCGAATAGTAATTTTAGCATCTGATATGGTCTGCAGAAAACTTGCTAGTAGAAGTTTGCCGAGTCGGCATACCAGATTCCTCAAATTGACGAAGGCATCCAAGTTGAACAATTCATCTAGTAGGTTGGAGGACCAGTAAATTGCTTGATCAGAACCAATCCTATTATGTTCTTCAAATAAAAGAAAAGATGAGAACCATCCAGCTGTGTTCCATTGCTTGTTGGCACGTCCAAGTCACCCCAAGTTTGACCCAGCAGCATGCTGGACAATGTCTGAAGCATGATATTAAAAAAAATAAAAGTCTTCATTGACTTGCTCTGCCTGCATCTCCTGGCAGACTACCTTCCCTGGATGTATACCACTGCAACCTTGTAAAAGTCTTCAAACAGCATTAGCAACCGGAAGGGAAATCAGGAAAAGGAGTGTGGCAACAGAACTTAATCTCCAGCTTCCTGTATGCAGAAATCAGGTCATTATACCAGCAGCTTTGGCAATGAGAAAGAGATCTCTGACATCAGTCACGGACTCCCACAAGATCCTGATATCTCACGAGCATCATCATATGGCAGTGCTCGCTCCGTTTCTCTCAGTCAGACAACGCTCCAGAGTACAAACTCGTTCAGAGTTAAAGCTCAGGAATTTGCTGCAGGATTTGTCACTTGCTTCGTCCCTCATCGCCATGCAACTTGTGAAGGAGCAGAACATGAAGATGGCTCGAGGGATGTCTCCGATTTTTCCACTACTTCGAGTATGCCCTGATTCATCCCTAACTGATAGAATCTTTAACTTTCTTTATTTGAATGCCGAAATTGTTGTTCCTATGCAATTTTATCAAACGAGAAGACAAAAATTTCCAAACAAATTGGAGGCTGAAGATTCAAAGTTGCAATATGTGAATTTACCAGTTTGTTACTTTTAGTCTACATGGAGAAATAAAAGGGATGAATTTCCCACTTATGGTCGTACAAATTGATTCTCTTTGCAGATTTGTAGCTACCAAACAAATACTGAAAAGTAAAATTATAAAACAAACAAAGGATGACACTAATAAATGAAAATATATATAGGTTAAAAAAAGCAAAGTATTCATAAGATTACTGAGCCATCTCTTAGCTACTATTAATTTTTCAAAAATTCAATCCTGAAGTTTACGAACATTTTACCATCAAATAATTCCTAATACCCATCTAATATCTCCGGGAAACTGTAAAAATTGGAGAAACATCTATATATATGCATACTACAAGAACCACTTTTACATGAATAAATTCTGTGTGCCTGCCAGCATACTGTACCCTCCATCTTAAATCTTCTCATTATCATAAATTTTTTGATCTTATTCATTTTCTTTATTACATTCCCTTAGATTACTTTTTCTTTTTGTCAAGCAAGCAAAATCCATCTAAGGACATTATAAAAACGCTCGAGCCTAAATCACTCACATCTTATCCTAGATTCTGTACGTTCTGTCAGAAATCTAGAGGATACTGTCTCAATCAAATACTGAGACAGAGAAGTGAAACTAATATATCATCCTTCAAAATTTAAGCTCCTTCTTATTTGGCTTCATGGTATTTTCCTTGATACAGCATTAGAGCTAAAATATTTATCTAAATCTGTTGTGATGCAGGTTCAAAGATGTCAACTGTAAGTAGCAGGAGCAATTATCGATTCAGAACCCATGGTTCTTACAGCAAAACGGAAGCACAGCAAGAAACACTAAGGTTCTCCATTGAAGAGATCAACAAAGCCACTTCAAATTTTGCATCAGAAAATAGAATTGGGCAAGGAGGCTTTGGGGCGATATACAAGGGGAAACTCAAGGATGGAACTCTAATTGCAGTAAAACGAGCCAGAAAGGTGAGCAACCATTTACTTACTCTATTGGCTGAGAGACACATTAGTAGCAGCAATGACTCGGTTCACTCTTCTCTGTTGTTGCTTTCTTTACCCTCAAGGAATAGTTATGCTTAATACAGGATGTGTATGGAAGTTCTTTATACTTCTAAATGACTAATACTGACTGATTAATATGGCAGAATATGTATGATGTGCACTTAAGCGTAGAATTCAAGAGTGAAATCGAAACTCTGTCGAAGGTAGAGCATTTGAACTTAGTGCGATTTCTTGGATGTCTGGAGACTGATAATGAACGTCTAATTCTGGTTGAGTACGTTAGCAATGGCAATCTACGTGAACACTTGGATGGTAGGTAATTTATTTTCATACACCTTAAAACAAAATTGATTCAGTAAGCCTATTGAGATCATAAAAGTACTGGATAAAGATTCTTAGTCTCTGACACTTGAGACCAATTTTATGAATGGAAATTTGAAAGGAAACATAATGCAATGCAGGAACACGTGGAAATGGTCTAGAGATCGGACAACGGCTCAACATTGCCATTGATGTAGCTCATGCTGTTGCCTATCTGCACACGTATGCAGGTTATTCCTTGAGCTTCAGTTTTGATATCATAGATTCAAAATTCAAAGCCTCCAAAATATATGCCTCTAATTTTTAAAGGAAACAAAAAATCAGCCATTCAAGGAAGGAAGACTTGGAGTAGAGCATGTTAAATAACTTCTGCACACAATTGAAAGAGAACACTGCATCAAATTTAACTTTAATATCAGTGATATCAACCTCCATCTTGTCATCTTATCATCATTTCCACTAGGACATCAACTTTGCATAGGAGCAATATTGGGAACCATTAGCTTGGCATGTATACATATATGAAATTGCTGCTTATCCCGTAACTAACTATAAAGACGATTGATCGGAAACAGAGTTAAATACCGATTCAAAGAAATAAACCCTAAAAATCTGTAAAAAAATTGCTGAGCCATTAATAGAGCATACAGTGATCTGTTATTAGCACAAAGTTTCTAATCAAACTATATCATAGATAATGTTCACAAATGTTCATTATGAACATGATATAAAAATATGTACAGAAGCACATTCATGATGCATGTAAGACATCTGGTTAATCATCTTCTAGATACAAGTAATTTACATTCCTAAGATAATTACTGAGAAGATATTAGAAACCCAGTTTTGTTTTCATACTAAACTTCATTGAAAGCATTCTAAAATTTCAACAATTAGGACATCCAAATTGCTCGTACCAAATACCTAATGAAACTGGGACTCACCTTCAAGTAGTATAATACCTTGATGCATTGTGATTAATGCAGATAAAGTTCACTGTCTTGATTTCTTTGGCCTGACAGATCACCCAATCATCCACAGAGACGTCAAGGCCTCCAACATCCTGCTGACGGACAAGCTCCGGGCGAAGGTGGCGGATTTCGGGTTCGCACGGCTGGCGGCGGAGGATCCGGAGGCGACGCACGTCTCCACCCAGATCAAGGGCACCGCGGGGTACCTCGACCCGGAGTACCTCCGGACCTACCAGCTCACGGAGAAGAGCGACGTGTACTCCTTCGGCGTCCTCCTCGTGGAGATCGTCACAGGGAGGCGCCCCATCGAGCGCAACCGCGACAACAGGGAACGCGTCACCACACGATGGGTACGTACACGCCGTGCGGCACAGCACATCCACTTCTTCCCTTCCTCTCTTTCTGTGTCGCGTGCGGCGCGATGACGTTGGATCAGAGCAGGCGATACGGAGGTTCAAGGAAGGGGACGCGGTGGTGGCGATGGACCCCCTGTTGCGGAGGAGCCCAGCGACGGTGGGCGCGACGGAGAGGGTGCTGGGGCTGGCGGAGCGGTGCCTGGAGAAGGATAGGAGGTCGCGGCCGTCGATGAGGGAGTGCGCGGAGGTGCTGTGGGGGATCAGGAGGGACTACCAGAGCATGCTGCAGTCGTCGTCGACGACACAGTGATTGATATCGACGGCCACCAGGTGTTTGATACTATCGCAATTACAGGAGCAACACGATGCCATCTGTCGTATGGTAAGTTGGCAGAGTATTTTTGATGGTACAGTGTGCACTATGTTGTATATGTGTGCGTATGAAGCCGATTGTGTTTGAAAGGAAAGCAAGAAAAGAAACAATCATGTCCCTGTTATCAATTCCATTCAATTATGGGAGATCATTTTTGTTGGTGGGTAATTGGAAGGGGATTTATGAATGTGTCTACCTTTATGAAGTTGGGAATGCAAATAGCAAGATTTGATTTAGTAGCAATACGTTTCTTAGGGAATAATTCTGTTTAGGTCTATATTGTGAATCTAAGAAATTAGTCACAGTTGTTTTCATATTTCCGTAGGATTTATATTTTTTAAGATTGTTTATAGGTACAAAAGCAAGAAGTTCGTAGATTTGCATTATAATATTAAGCTAATTGTGTTAGCTCTCACAATGTATATTTTATAAGTCAATTTTAGCCATCACTTATTTTTTTTATTTGAGAATCAAATCATTATACGCATATTAGGCCTAGCCTAATAGTAACTACATTTGTGGTAACACAAAAACACATGATGCATACGAAGCTTGACCTAATGGTGACTACTGGTGGATAGGGTCAGAAGGTACGGGTTAATTATATCTGTAGTTAAACCTCTTTAATATTCTAGTTCTTAGACTTAAAAAATTTATATTGAAATATCTATAGTTATGAAAAATAAAACATATAATTCAATTTATCCTAACGTTATCGATTTTATTGACGAAAGCACGAAAGCAAAGACAAAAAGATAATTTTAATGTTTGAGTTGATGGTGACGGACAACAATACCGTTGATGTGCCACTTAACAATTGCGTCAACGCTAACACATATACAGAGCAGTAAAAGGGCCATTCGACAATTGTTGATGTAGGCGCAGATGCAGAGCTACCCTTACTTTTTATCGTCGCTCTTCCTCTTCATCTACAACAACTATCGACGACTCTCAATGACACCATCGTTCGTCACCATCGATGTCATCCATTATTATCAACTGAAACATTAAAATTATCTTTTATTTCTTATTTTTATACTTTTATTAGTAAACTGATGACATTATAGTACATGAAATTAGATATTTTACTTTTATAACTATAGAAATTTTCATATAATTTTTTTAAGTCTAAGGACTAGAATGCTAAATAAGTTTAACTACTAAGGATAATTTACAATTAGCCTCAGTAAGTAAATAGTTATTTTCTATTTGAGTTTCTCATTATGTTTTAATATTTTTTATTCTTAATACTAGATATGTTATGATATTAATTGTCATGATTGACTATGATAAGATAATTAATCCGACTTTAATAATTTAAATATTTAAATCTAAATTAATAATAATACTTGTATTGGACCTTTAAAAGTGGATATTAATCTTTATTTATTTAGGAGCCAATTTATCCTCTTATGACGTGAAGTGAGACTAAATCAAACTATGAAACCAAATTTTTGGTTATTAATCCAACAAGCAAGTCCATCATCTTTGCTAACACTCTTAATTAACTCCTCCAAGTCCATCATATGACTCAAGCAAGAGAATAAGAATACGTGCTTTAGCACCATCCCCATTTATGTTATGACCAAATCAAACCAGCTCTAAGTTAAAGAAGTGAGAAGGAATGACCGTGAATATAGTTTCAAATCGTCATTCAATTAATATTCTTTACAAGGGTTCGAAATTTCATAAGATAAATATAATAGTCACTATTTTCACTCGTACCAAAATTTGAGCTGACCATTTATTTGGATCCTTGAGCTTGAACTGGAACCCAAATACCGTCTAAATCAATTTCTCTATTGTTATCATTTAATAATAGAATTGGTATAATATACTTAGATAATTTTCCTAAAAAAATACTCATATTTTATATTTTTTTCAATCAATATCTCTTATTTTATTTTTTTTAATTAGTGTCTCTAACTAAAAAAATATTTAAATTACCTTTCAAAATTTTTCTGTGCTCTTATGGTGTTTTGGTCTGCCATTGTATTTTTAGTTTATTACAATGTTTAGGCAGTTACAATAAAAATATTAAATACTATAAGATCTACTCGAAAACACTATAAATGATTTAGACTCTCAATCTAAATCAAACTAATTATGAATCCAAATATATAGTATTGTAATAGTTTATGAGCAATGATAACAAGTGTGTATGATGTCACTTATAATATTTTTAATATTTTTAGTACCTTAATAAAACATCGAAAATACTATTTAAAAATACTATAAACAAATAAAATAAAATTTCTACAATAATTTAAAATCGATAAAAAAAAGCAAAATTTTTTTGAGGAGTATTTTGAGTAGTTTTTTAAATTAAAGTTACTATTTAAGAAAAATAAAAAAAAGATACTTTAAAAAAAATCAAAATATGGATATTTTATGGGAAAATCGCCCAATATACTTTTCTAACAGATCACCGATTCTAGTTTAAATGAGTTCCACTGTTGTTATTCTTTTGCAGACGCAGGTGATGAACAACTTCAGTCAGATCAATTGGACCCGATCGAATCGAGGTTGGCTTCCCGTCAAGATTCTCGTCGTGATTTGGCTTGGTCAATTACGTAACCTGATCCGGACGTCGCATCCACGGCCAGGTGAACCCCGAACACGTTTTACCCACCGTGGATCACGAAAACCAATCGGGAATTAGGGTTCCATCGCAAGCAAGCCTACATAGCCGGCGTCTATAAAATCCTAGGGTTCTCCCCGTCTCCGCCTCACTCCGCCGCCCAAACACCATCCTCTTCTTGTTTCCTTTCTGTCCCCTGATGTCAATCTTTTACCCGCTGTGGGTTGATCTTTTTTATCACTCTGCTGGTTCCTGATTGTGTACAGAATTCTATTCATCTGTTTTTCTTAGGAATATCTGGAACCTATGTTGTTTGGTTGGTCTTTCGATCAGTGATGCGAACACAAATCTGCGTTATCTTTCTGTAACTCGCTCGTTTTGGGTGGTGAAGATGCTATAGTGCACTGAGATCAGATCAACTTGTTATGTCTTTGCCGGATTCTTCATGATGGATTTCCTTATGGCTTTCCTCAGTTAGTTAAGCGTGTTTCCTTCATTTCATATTATTTCTTATTCTTGGTAAATATTGGATTCTTGATTTAGAATTTTTAGCTGTTCGCTTCTCCGATTCAATCTGTTTAATCTATTACGTTTGTGTTTGTTTATTTTTTAAATTTATCGTTTCTTTGATTGCTAGAGAGACGGCATCGTTGATGTAAAAAAACTCTTTTGTTATCCTTGCACTTTGATATCCCATGAAGAAAGTTTGGGGAATTTTTGTCTGAGATGCCATTCAACTCTCTCTGTATATCTCCTTAATTTGATGTTTTCACGATTTCTTGGTGTTAAAAATAGTGTTGGTATTGTTTCTGAGAAGGATCATGATCCTTTTCAATTTAAATGGACTTATTTGAGGATCTAGTGTTTGTAATGGTAGTGGTGTTGATATGCCCCTCACTATGATTTGGTGGATTGCTGTCAATGCTTGCAGGGAATTTAGTACCAGTTTTAAAAGAAAGCAAAATGCTATTATATTTTACTTTTTGTATTTAAATAATTAAAAAGAACTAGGAACTTGGATGATTTTGTTTGCTTGAATTAGAGATAGCCTGTAGTTTTTGAGGCCCTTATTCAATAGCTCCATGTTGTGATCTTCTTAGGTATTTTTCAGATTGCTTGATTGAATATTTGGTAAGTGTTGTGATGTCTACATAATCTGCGTTATCTTTCTGCAATTCCTTTCAAGGAATTGAAGATGACTATGATACACTGAGATTAATATTGTTTTTGTTCTTTGTAAAACATTTAAGCACAAAGTTCTTTATGACCTTATTTTGCTCACCAGAATTGTCTTTTTTCTTTTCTATTGCAATTTATCGATTATAAATGGCATTTCTTATGTTAGTGACTAGTCAATGACATCAAAGGGATTTTAAATCAATATGATTGGGATCTAGATGGAATATAATGAAATAAAGTCACTTCTAATGTTTCCTATGAAATGAGTCATAGAAGGGCTTCTGTTCATTTGTTGAGAACATATTGTTCATTGGCTGGGAGTTTAACTCTGGCAGTCTGTGGATCCTAAATATTTTGTTTTTCTTTCTATGGTTTTTACTCTATTTTTTGAACCATGCAATTTTTCTCATTTGGGAATATTTTGGTTTTTTTATTATTTATTTTAGTTGGAGATATCATGTTGCAATGGTTTTCTTTTTGGGCTTTTTTCTTAAAAATATTTATATTTTGGGTGTTTTTCAAAAGATAATCCTCTCTTTTATTTTTTTAATAATATTTTTAATTTAAAAATAGTTAAAATATTCCTCAAATGTTTATTTGTCAATTTTTTTGCCTTTTTTAAACCAATGTTTAACTTATTATAGTGTTTTTATTTAGTTTGTTTATAGTGTTTTTTAAATGGTTACAGAGTTTAGTTAGGAATCTATTTAGATCATTTATAGTATTTATAAGTAAGCCTTAAAGTGTTTTTGTTGTGGTGATCTGAACATTGTAATAGGTGAAAAATACTATAAGGGAAAACTTTTTAGGGCAGTTTGAATATTTTTTTAATTAAGAATACTGTTTGAAAAAAAGAGAGAGTAAAATGTGGAGTTTCGATTAAAAAAATAAAGTAGGAATATTTTTTAAGAGAATTATCCTTCCTTTCCAATGGATCGTTTGTATTTGCGGTTGTAATTTTGCCTTAGTAGCTCTTGTAAAGCAAAAATAATAATAATGTTATTGCTCATGAAGGATTGCATTCCTGTTGTCAGCTGTTATGATATGTTCGCTATACAATTGAGGGATTACATTCCTCACGGGGGATTGCATCACTACACAATTGAAAATTGCAATTATCGTTGATGAGTTAACCATCAGATCATCTTTCAAGTTGGTTTTCAATAGTTGCAGGCACATGAATTAAACTTGTTCTATGACTCTATCTGCTTAGGTAAATGTATTGCAGTGTCAGTCAGTTCAACTTTGTATTTTTTTTCCTCTATAATGTTAATTTATAGTCAGTCTTTTTCGCCTGCTAAGAAATAAAATGCTTAGTAGCAATTGATTGCAGTATTATCTCAATGCATGCAAGTGCTGTGGTCAGAATAAGTCACTAAACTTCTACACTCCAAAATTTCTATTTTCTCCCAAGTGATCTAAAAACTATAAATTTGATGTTATAATGGTATTCGATATATTCTCAAATAGTCTCTTTTTGTTTATTTCGACCTTCCTTCCTAAATTAATCTCAAATTAATTTATACCAAATTCTTCGTCACCGACATTTGTGTTACGGTTATACCAAAATATGGTCGAAATAAACAAAATATGGAAACGGTTAGTCTCTTTTTGTCGGTGAGGAAGAATTATTCCAAAATATGGAAACGATTTGAAGAATACATTCATTTTGGATTAAAAATAAATATCACAGATGTTTAATTGATCGGGTTCATGGACACAAGTGGAGTCAAAATCAAATGGCATCTCTTACTTAATGCGACCGTAAACACCAATTTCATTCAATTACGTAAATAAGAAATCGTATCTGTCCTTCGCCGTTGACGCGAAGAATTGAAGTTATCCAATAATATTACTCCATTCCTGATGGATAAGGAAGGAGTAAGGGCGCGTTTAAATAATTGGAATTGTACAGTGTCTCGGCAAATTAAAAATTAGTTTACTTTAAGGTATTTCGAATTAAAATTATTTTAGATATACTTAATTAATTAATTTTTATTTTTATGTAATTTAAAAGATATATGAATCTCAAATAAATTGATTTGATTCGGTGAATTGATTCAATTACTTGAATCAAATTAGAATTTTGATTTGATTGGATTGACATTCTGTTTAGTTTAGTTCAGGTTCAGTTTGATTTTTTTATTTAATTTAAATACTCTTAATAAGAAGAAATTAAAATAATAAAAATATTATTATTAAAGATATTAATAAATTATTAATATTTTTATTATTAATAATATTATTATAAAGAGGCTCTTTCTGGAGCATTAGAAACCCGCTCCCTCGTCTTGTCGCCCGCAAGCTGTTACAGGCCGTTCGAAATTTGAAATCCCCATCACCGACCCCTGTTTTCCTCTCCGTTTGAAAAGTAGCCGTTGCAGTTCGGCGACAGCTCTTCCGTAACGACACCCCATAACTAGCCGTTACCCCTCCACCCTCTGGTTCCTCCTCCTCTTGCTCTTTATATGTGCAACGCCCATTCGCTTCTTTGCCTTCCCTCACCACCGCTACAGCATCAAATTGTTCGCTTGCTTGGTTTCGGCAACGAAAAAAAGCGAGAGAGAGAAAAGGAGCGAGATAAGAAGATGAGGGAGATTCTGCACGTCCAGGGGGGCCAATGCGGCAACCAGATTGGGGCCAAGTTCTGGGAGGTGGTGTGCGCGGAGCACGGGATCGACGCCACTGGCCGCTACTGCGGCGACTCGGAACTGCAGCTGGAGAGGGTGAACGTGTACTACAACGAGGCCAGCTGCGGCCGCTTCGTACCTCGCGCCGTGCTCATGGACCTCGAGCCCGGCACCATGGACAGCGTCCGCTCCGGCCCCTACGGTCAGATCTTCCGCCCCGACAACTTCGTTTTCGGCCAGTCCGGCGCCGGCAACAACTGGGCCAAGGGTCACTACACCGAGGGCGCGGAGCTGATTGACTCCGTCCTTGACGTCGTCCGCAAGGAGGCCGAGAACTGTGACTGCCTCCAAGGTATTTGTTCTTTGTTCTCCCACAAACTCCGGGTGCTCTCTGTTCTGTAGATCACCTGTTTGATCAATTGTTCTACTTGGGGCAGGGTTCCAGGTTTGTCATTCGTTGGGTGGAGGGACGGGATCGGGTATGGGGACGCTGCTGATATCCAAGATCAGGGAGGAGTACCCTGACCGGATGATGCTCACCTTCTCCGTCTTCCCCTCGCCGAAGGTCTCCGATACGGTCGTGGAACCTTACAACGCCACGCTCTCCGTGCACCAGCTCGTCGAGAACGCCGATGAGTGCATGGTCCTTGACAACGAAGCTCTCTACGACATCTGCTTCAGAACCCTCAAGCTCACCACTCCCAGCTGTAATGAGTCTTCTCCCCCTCCCCCCACTGCCACACATGCTACTGTCGTATGTTACTGATGATTTCTTTGGTTATTTATGCGAGAAGTTGGTGACTTGAACCACTTGATCTCTGCGACCATGTCGGGGGTGACGTGCTGCCTGAGGTTCCCAGGGCAACTCAATTCCGACCTCCGGAAGCTGGCCGTCAACCTCATCCCCTTCCCCCGCCTCCACTTCTTCATGGTGGGCTTCGCCCCCCTGACCTCGCGCGGCTCGCAGCAGTACCGCGCCCTGACGGTCCCGGAGCTGACCCAGCAGATGTGGGACGCCAAGAACATGATGTGCGCCGCCGACCCGCGCCACGGGCGGTACCTCACGGCCTCGGCCATGTTCCGCGGCAAGATGAGCACCAAGGAGGTGGACGAGCAGATGATCAACGTGCAGAACAAGAACTCGTCCTACTTCGTGGAGTGGATCCCCAACAACGTGAAGTCGTCCGTGTGCGACATCCCCCCGACGGGCCTCAAAATGGCGTCGACGTTCATCGGGAACTCTACGTCGATCCAGGAGATGTTCCGGCGGGTGAGCGAGCAGTTCACGGCCATGTTCAGGCGGAAGGCCTTCTTGCACTGGTACACAGGGGAAGGGATGGACGAGATGGAGTTCACGGAGGCGGAGAGCAATATGAACGACCTGGTGGCGGAGTATCAGCAGTATCAGGACGCGACGGCGGATGTGGAGGAGGATTACGAGGAAGAGGAGGAGGAGGAGGAGGCCGCCTGATGCTGCCATGGGGTGTCTGCCCACTGCAACTTCCGGTTGCCAGTTCGTGTTGAATTGGTTCCTCGTTCGTACTTGACCGGTATACTTGGAAGCAACCAAAATTCTAGGAGTACTTTGTTTCTTCTTTTCAGGTTTAGGAAGCCATAGTTATATAGGCGATAGGGAAGGCCTTCCTATAAGTTGGTTTTGACTCTTAATTATTGTCTAAAATTTCTATTGCCATTGCCATACGAATGGCCTTCAGTTTTGACTCGACCATCGGATAGTGTCTTTGATTACAGTGGCTCGGACTCGAATGACCGAAATTTTTTTAACATGGTAAGAATAAAAAATATTTTGCTGAATTACTTGGGAAATAAGCCAAGCGATTCAACTTTATTTGACTGTAATCAGAACATAGCCTATAGTAAAACTTCATTCTGATTCAGAAAGGTGAGATTTGAAATATGCACCGAAAGTCAATAGGAATTGAAGGAAATTGTAGGAAAATATAGATAACATGAGGAAATTATATATATATTTTTTAATTATAACATGAGCATCCATGCTCGATGTTGTCTTAGTTACTCTGACTTTGATCATGAACAGTCTTATTATTTACTAATATTGATCCATGATGGTCAAGTCATTATATTATTATATCAAAATAATAATTATAATTATAATTATAATTATAATTATAATTATAATTATTATTATTATTATTATTATTAATATTATTATTATTATTATTATTATTATTATTATACCAAAATTTAATTTTTTTAATAAACTTATAATAATAATTGGGCAATTCATCCCTCAAAAAAAAAACCTAGGTTTTACCATATGGCACCTTATTTTTTTATTTTTACCAAGGGCATCTTTTTAGAATAGTAGGATCCCCTCAATAATTTAAAAATGCCCTCATTGTCATTTTTGCCCAGGGCGTCCATTGACCTTGGTTGATTTGATTTTCTAGCTTTTAACCGGTGCGGTGGATTTGAATCAAATTAAATTTATTGAACTAAACATATTCAGTTTAACTCTAGTATTAAATTTTTTTATCATTAGGGCTTAGATTATCTTTCTATTTTTTTAAATCATCTCGTTGCCCCTGTTCCACCAATACAATAACAAATCATCATTGTTGTCATCTTCATCATCATTTTTATTCTTCGCAAGCCTTAGCCATTGAGTTGAGGTTCCTACCAATAAGGCATCGGGTGTTAATGGTAGTAGTGTCATTGTCGAGTCCTAATGGCATCGTCGCTATCAGATCCTAGTGGTATCATCATCGTCAAGTCTTGCTAAGAAGTCTTCACCATCGTAATCTTTATCGGGCCTGCCAACAAGCCATTATTAAAAAGAAGAGAAAGGGGGTTACGATCGTCGTTGCCAATGGGACAAGTGGACAAAAGTACGTTGACCATCTTGCTATTCATCATTGTCATAGTCATTGGTTAAGCATTAAGCTTAGTGTCGCCTTAATAATTAGTGATTTATTGTCATTGAGTTGAGGTTCTTACCAATAAGGCATCAGCTGTTAATGGTAGTAGTGTCATTGTCGAGTCTTAGTGGCATCGTCGCTATCAGATCCTCGTGGTATCATCATCGTCAAGTCCTACCAAGAAGTCTTCACCATCGTAATCTTTATCGGGCCTGCCAACGAGCCATTATTGAAAAGGAGAGAAAGGGGGTCATGATCGTCGTTGCCAACGGGACAAGTGGACAAAAGTACGTTGACCATCTTGCTATTCATCATTGTCATAGTCATTGGTTAAGCATTAAGCTTTAGTGTCACCTTAATAATTAGTGATTTATTGTCATTGAGTTGAGGTTCCTACCAATAAGGCATCAGGTGTTAATGGTAGTAGTGTCATTGTCGAGTCTTAGTGGCATCGTCGCTATCAGATCCTCGTGGTATCATCATCGTCAAGTCCTGCCAAGAAGTCTTCACCATCGTAATCTTTATCTGGCCCGCCAACGAGTCATTATTGAAAAGGAGAGAAAGGGGTTCACGATCGTCGTTGCCAACGCGACAAGTGGACAAAAGTACGTTGACCATCTTGCTATTCATCATTGTCATAGTCATTGGTTAAGCATTAAGCTTAGTGTCGCCTTAATAATTAGTGATTTATTGTCATTGAGTTGAGGTTCCTACCAATAAGGCATCAGGTGTTAATGGTAGTAGTGTCATTGTCGAGTCTTAGTGGCATCGTCGCTATCAGATCCTCGTGGTATCATCATCGTCAAGTCCTGCCAAGAAGTCTTCACCATCGTAATCTTTATCTGGCCTACCAACAAGCCATTATTGAAAAGGAGAGAAAGGGGTTCACGATCGTCGTTGCCAACGCGACAAGTGGACAAAAGTATGTTGACCATCTTGTTATTCATCATTGTCATAGTCATTAGTTAAGCATTAAGCTTAGTGTCGCCTTAATAATTAGTGATTTATTATCATATTGTCACGCAGCTTTTTGCAGACTAGTTGAATCACTATATGACTCAACATAGAATTTATGAAATATTTGTAGTGTAGCAGAAGCCTCAAGTCCTTCGTAGTGTCACTAAAGCGTCAAACCTTGGCAATGTCATTAAAGCATTTATTGTATTGGCTTATTGTTTAGAGCATCGTGAATAAAAATATATATAGTATTAAGTGATTACATCTTTGTAGTTGGTACTATTAATTTTGAACGTCGTTTAAGTATATGCTACTTATTACAAGATTATCTTTTTATAAATAAAATATTTAACCTTTTTTTAATGAACAATTTCAATGAAATGGCACATTTGTCAATCCTAGAATTACAAGTAACACAACTTTAACCATCGAATTTGTTTTAGCAAGTGATCATAAGTTAGAGGAGCAAATTGAATCATCTTCTACACAACCGTAACTTAGAATTTTGATTTGAATAAAAAATTTATAATTGATAATAATAAAGAGAGTTATGAGATATTCGAAGAAGAGTGAGTTGAGCAGAGAATAGCAGAAGAAATAAAAAAAAGGTGTAGATCATAATACATTTGATGCATATGATATTATTGGTGAGTTGATCAATTTTAATCAAAATATGTATGAAAACCTCTTAGAGGATAAGATTATAGATGAAGATGGCTTCGACCTTAATATATTAACTTTGGATCTAGATGAAGATGAATTTGTCATCAATGACCTTATATACATTAGACAGGTAATAATTTGCTACTCTTCATATTACAATATGAAATATAAAGATTTATTGTGATATTTAATACTGAGTCCTTCATGTTTTGTAGGTAATTAAAGATATTTTAAAGTTTAAAAGAGCTTTGCAAGAATGTTATAAGAAGGAATTTTGAAATGAAAATTTAAATTTGTAAAAACTACAAGCTTAAAGTAAGATATAAGGTTGAGCATTGTGGATAAACGATAGTTGCTCGTGGCAATGATACACTTAAGATTACAAAGTTCATCAATGAACACTAATACAATATCTCTAGAGAAAATTGAGATCATCCATCTTGCACTAGCAAATTTATAGTTGAAAAAAAAATCAAATAATAAGTTCTTGTAAATAAACATTATACTCGAAAGATGGTCACTATAGATATATAAAAAAGATTTAGAGTTGCAGTTTTATATAGAAAAGCACACGTGAAATCACATTGAATGAAGTTTGTGGAGACTTTGATAGATCTTCAGTGAGCTAATGTCTTACAAAAGAGAGATAGAAGTTCAGGACTATAAAATAATATTCTTTAATGAGTATGAAGGAACGGAGTTTTCATTGAACTTTTTAGGCATTCGGTTCATGTTTGTACAATTTTATTTAGTACATTCATCTAGTTATTGGCATAGATGCAACACAATTATTTAGAAAATATCTTGGTGTATCGATGATGGTGATCACTGATGATGGATCTAATAAGTTATTTTGTATTGCATTTACAATAACAAGATTGAGGGAAGAGACTCATGGGAATGGTTTTTTTTTTTTTTAGCTAGGAAAATACTTTGGTGTACATTATGATTTTTTAAGTATCATAAGTGATAAAAATGTAAGTATTCTTGTAGCAGTGAAAGAAATATTTCCAGAGACATCACGATTACTATATGGTTCATCTTTTTAAGAATTTAATAAGTGACGTAGGCGATAGGAAAGCAACTAGACTTTTTTTGGATGATTGTGAGAGAACATACTAAATTCAAGTTTAATAAATAAATATAAAAATTGATGAAAAAACTTATAAAAGATTATCATTACATTTTAGAAATAGATAAAGAGAAGTGGGCTACTGTATTTTTGTAGGATAATAATATATTAACAACAAATGATTCTGAAAGTATGAATTTGTTACTAAAAGATGTCCATGGATTTCCAATAATATATATGATTGAGATAATAAAAAGTTGACAAGTGATTTTATATGTTATCAAACTATCAATGTTATGATTAATACATCCATGAAAGCTAAAAATATCAAAGTCATAGTCGACTTGGAAAAGAGGAGCTGTTCATGTCAACGTTTTAATATATTTGACATTTCATTCTCTCATGCAATAGCTGCTATTGGGTTATTGAATTCTAATCCATATAATTATTGTGAGGATTATTTTTTTACATTATATTTAAATAAGACTTATAATGACGCTATCTTCTCAACAAAGATCAACTAGTTTTGGATTAAAAAACCTAATGATAAGAATATCTTACCTCCCAAAAACATAAAACAACTAGGTGGAAGGAAGAACACAAGGATAGAATTGAGACACAATAGCAAAATTCATAGGAAGTAGTTAGGTCACAATTGATGATCATATAAATTATTTTTTTTTTTGGTAGACTACTTTTGATTAGTTTTTTTTATCTATATCCGCTATAGAAGGTGGTTTTTAACCCAAAATCATAGCTTTAACATCTACGAGTTCCTTATGCTTAGGAACCCCTAAAATTAAAGCAATATCATTAGGGTTAAACTCGACTAGAACACCACTAAACATAAAAGTAGATTTCTCGATTCAATAATCTAAAATACTATATAAAGTAGATCGATAGGTAGGGATGCTAGGAATATCACCTAGATGACGAAAAGATGACCTCCTAAGAACACAATGATGACAAATCTAATGGGAAATGAAAATCTAGTAAGCTTGACTCCTAACACTATATTTACAATAAAAACATCTAAAATAGTTGATATAACAATGATCATTAACTATGAATTATGAAGGGAGTTTAGTGATAGCTAAAGAATGATAGAATGGTGAAGGAAGAGGTGATGTACGAGGGGGGAAGGAGGAATGGGTTTTTGAAGCTTTTTAGACTTATTCGACTATAAGCCTAAAAAAAATTTTAAGTAGTTGTATATAACTTAATAATGATTAATATAATTCTTTAAGTTATGATATATATTATATGTATTAATGACTTCTATCTTCCTTTCGCCAAGTCAAAATGTCCTACCTAATGATGTCATTCTTTATACAAGCAAAATTATAGGTTATAAATATGAGACATTATAACTAAAGTTTATAAGATAAAAAAAAGATAAATTCAAACATTAATATATCATAAAATATATTAGAGAGTTCAACACCCCTATATTCTAATCAAGTAATATGCATAACTAAATGAACCAAAATCAAATATGTGATCAAAGTGTAACTCAAGTGTAACCCAAGGTAGCTCTAGTGTAACCCTAGTGAAACACAAGCATAAATAGAAAAATTATCTCCAAAGCTATCCAAACTTCTTAAAATCTATCATAACGTAATCCTAAAATATTTAGTATCACTTTATATAATTTTTCTAAATTTTTAGTCATTAATTGATGAAATAAGGGATTCGTACATCAAATCTATGATCCCTAAACCTAATTAAGCTTCTTCAAATTATAATAATATTTTTCTAACCATTATTATATTTTTTTTATTTTTTCTGATTTTTGGGTCATTAATTAGCAAAATAGAGGATTCACATATTGAATGTGTGATCTAGACTCAAGTGTAAATATCTCCAATTATCCCCTAACCTATTTAAACTTTTTCAAAATTATAATAACATATTTCTAATAGTTATTGTATTAATTTTTTTATTATCTTTTAGATCATTAATTAATAAAATAAAAAATTCGTATATTGAATCTGTGATTCAGTATAACTTGAGTGTAACTCAAGTTTGAATATCTTTAATTATCCCCAAATCTACTAAAATATTTCCAAAACTACCATGTTCTAACATATTTTGTATTGATTTTTATATATTTTTTATTTTAGAGTCAATAAGTGTTCAAATATAAATTTGTTTTTCAAAGTACACTAGTGTTGACTCTTTTTTTCTTGTTATTCAATTCATTATTTTTTATAACTATTATATTATTTTCTTTGGATTATTATAACTTTCGTTATATCTCCTCTAAATTAATCGATCTATCTATCGTAGTTGATTTCACAGGGAATCCTTAGTCGAATTCGTCGATTAAGTTTCAAATTTAGACAGGATAAAATAGTAATGTGGTCCATTGAATTTCACAGTTAAGAAGCAAAGTACCCTCTCGATGAATGGTTCGATAAGTCGAGTGCTTCTAGAATGTCGGCATCACATTGGGTGGGAGACTCTCGATGAATGGTTCGATAAGTCGAGTGCTTCTAGAATGTCGGCATCACATTGGGTGGGAGAATCTCGATAGATAGTGATGCCGGTGACAGTTGAGCCGGTGATAGTGGCTCATTAGATCTTAAGTTTCCATACATATAATATTTATGAAGGTATTAAATGCTTAATTAAATATCAATTATTTTAAAGATATTTATATATTGCAGGTTGTCATATTTGGGGTTATTAAAACTTGAGAAAAATTTTCATGTAAAAGAATTTTCATATTATTTTATAGATTGTTTCAAAAATTCAAATACAAAATTTTAATAGACGTAAATTTAAAAGTACTCTTCATGGGTGTGTACTCTTCCACTAAGAGTAAAACAAATATTGGCTGTTGAGTTGCTAGGGCCCTCTTTAACGGGCGAGGCCCCCTCTAAAAATTGGAGTATGCTGCTTTATGGGGCGAGCACACGGTATTCTTTAGTAAAAGGCGAAAGAATAGTTCGCTTTGTGCTCACCACGCAGCTGCGTGAAACCTTTTGGCCGAGGCCCGCCTCTTTTTATCATATATTGGTTCCATCAATCGGCGTACTCAAGCCATGTGGGACTAAAGTACTTCTTTCCTCTGCTTCTAAATCGCACTCATCCGTGCACCAAATCAGCATCTCCATCCCACTTATCTGAAAACCCAAACTCCCGAATTTTCTTTTACATATTATATTATGGGTAAATTCTAAAAAAATCTTAATTTTAAAAAATTCTAAAGTAACATCCTTTCTTTCATAAATGATAGATTTTATCTCTATGCCTTCGTCCCTGACCACTTGCACTTTTACTCATAGCCCTCCTCATCCTTTATCCACCATCCACATCCACTCTCGATCATCTTCGATTTTATCTCTAGTCACCTTTACGTGTGAGCACCTCATCATCTGTTTGTCGTCTTTATCATCCTTGTTGTTATCCTTAATGAAAGGAATTGTGGATGAGGATAATAATGATGATAGAGGAAAAGGAGAGGAGAGGCTAGGGTGACGATAAAAGGCACAGGCAGCTATGTGTGGAGGGTGAGGGAGCCATGTGAGGAGGTGACCAGGGAACCACGCATGATGGTAGCCAATAGCATATATGTAGATGCATAAATGATTAAGTGCGAAGGTAGTCCTTAACGATCTTCCTCCACTCTATTTGATCATTGTAGACATAAATAACTAGAAAAGGAAGTCTCAATGCTCTCTTCATTGATGACACTATTGCATTGAGACGAGATTGGGGTATGTCACCGAACAAGGGAGGAGAGGCAAAGGTGATGGTATGGGACAGAGGTGGTAGTTGACATGATGTGGGAGTAGTAGGGCGAAGGCAAAGACTAACACGGTTAAAGAGGAAGAGATTTGTGAGCGAAAGGTAAGGATAAAACATACGGAAGCGATTAGAGTTGAGGCCGTAGGTAGGGCCAAGCGTGATAAAGATAGATGCAAAATCATCTTTTGTATGAAAGAATGGATGTTTTATAAGAATTTTTGATAACAGAAGTGCCTTGCAATATTTTTTTTAAATTAAAAGTTTTTTTTAGAATTTACCCTTATATCATTAAGTTACAAGTATTTAAAAAAAAAATTAAATATGATTACTATAATTTTTTTGGACTATCGAAAATACCAAACTCCAATGAGAAGAGATTTTATTCTTTTCCTTGATGACTTTTTAATGTATCTCTCTCAAGTAAGAAATTTTCACATTTTGTCCTCTCTATAATTTAGTTTATTATATTCATCATTTTTAAACTTGGATACTTGGCATATATACTATTGCAAAATTATCTTCTTTAGTTGACTACTGAAATAGAAATATTAAAAATCAGATTGACATCAAAATTCCATACTGAAAATTATTAAGCGCATATTATAGTATTTTGAAAATACTTATAGTTTCACTTAAATTAATTATTATTAATTATAATTAATAGGTATGTATGTCACAAGCTCCAGAATCGACAAGATATACTGAAAAAATTGTTTACGAAATTTTTTTAATGCTTAAGTTAGGATGTAAATGGGATCGTTCAATATATATGATATAACTTGAGAATCATAAGTAGGGCTTTTTATAATTGAGTCTTTGATAAGGCACTTAGCCAACACCAGTAAGTGGTGTCGATATATGAGCTCATAAGAAATTAGTAATCATTAATCGGTTTTGGGGAGACTCATCAAATCATTAGACTTTATAGTTACTAAGATGGTTCACGTAAATGGTGTGAGAAGCTCGGTTGATGTGTTGGGGCGATCGGATGCTTAAGGTCATATCGAGTCACATTGATATGGCACTAAATCATCTACATGTTACACCTCCTTTGCAAGCTAATATCTTCAATAATTATATATATATAAAGCGAGGATTTTAATATGAGCAAATTATTGAAAAGAAACTTTTATCTTTAAGAAATTCTTGTAAAGCATCTCAACTTTTCAAAATTTTGATAAAATATTTTTTTTATAAATAATAATTTTACTTCTGGCCACTATCGAACCTATCGTTTCACCTTCGTCATCCTTGCCTGTTGCATAAGTAATCATCATTATCGTTTGTAACCATCGTATAGGGACGAAAGGTTGTGAAGGTCATTACCATCTATACAGACCCTCTCCTATACATCTTGTTTTTATCGTGCTCACCCGTGGCTCTCGCGTAAGGAAGGAGGAGGAACAAAGATGAGTTTGATAAGATTCGTAGAGGCAATGATTAGTTTAATATGAGGGCTATAGGCGAGAAAGACAAAGGCCATTATCGCCTCCATATCTTCTCTTTTCTCATGCAAGGGTGAGGTAAGAAAAATCGAGTTCGACGAGGGTCGACATGATCCATAAAGATGATGACAATTTAGATGAAATAAAGGAGATAGGAGGTACTAAAGACGATGCAAGACGAAAGTGCTATACAGGAATTTATCCAATATAAGAATTTTTAAAAAATTCACCGACTTAATATTTATAAGGTTACTTGTGTGTGTATATATATATATATTATTGAGGGTAATCTTCGTAAATTGACATAAATAATGTGACCGGTGCACGAAGGCCCAAAGCCACCCAACTCCGCAAACGCAAAAGCCGACACGCCGAGCCGACTCCTTTCCATAAACCAAATTCCCCGAACAATCAATTTCCTCTACTCTTCGTCTCTCTCTCCTCTCTCTCGGTGAAGAAATCGTTCCAAAACGTCTTCGTTCCCGAGATCGATCCTTCTATTTCTGCTTTTTGCCTTCCCTGGATCGGTTTTCTAGGGTTCCGATCGAACCACAGGCGTCGTCCAGTAAGTCGTCGATCGATGGATTGGGGCAACGTCACGACGGAGGATCTGATCGACGCCCTCCGAGAGGTGGACTGGTCCTCGCCGCCCCGCCCTGTCTCCGAGTTCTTCTCCCGCTTCACCCTCCCCCGATCCTACTCGAAATGGAACAGCCGCCTCAAGTGCAACCTGTACTAGTAAGATCTCAGCCGTTACACGGTCGATCTCCCCTTTCTTGTTGAGTTCATACGATGAATTGGATCCCTTGTGATAGAGTTTCTTTAGTTTCCATATATGCTTATGTCTTGTACCCGATTGCAATTTGGATATACTTGAATTAGAAAAGATATAGTATGTGCTTTCTTCTCCATCCTTCATTCTGTCCTTCTGGAGTCCCTTGCATTATGTAACAAATCGTCTCATCTTTTGTATATGAATTTTCGTGTTATTATAGAGGATGATGGTACTTGTTTCTGTTTAATTTGTTCTTTTGCAGCTACCGCACAAATTACTTCCTTTTGATCATCTTCATCCTAGGTAAGAAAGCTTCTGATGCAGTCAATTGTGATATATTGATACATTATATGTGCTATATTTAAGTCTTTTTTATACTTTGTTTTTCTAATAATTATATTGTTCTCATTTTTTTTGGCTTGACCGCAGGGTTGGGATTTCTTAGGAAACCTCTTGCGATTATTGCTGCTTTTCTGACAGGCCTAAGCATTGCTTTCCTAAATGATAGGTAAGCAGATTCCTGTTTCTAGAAAAATCCTGATCAGTAAATATTATTAAGGTGCTATTTGCTGAGTGAAAATTGTTATTTCTGATTCATGTATCTGATGTTGTTGATGCTATGAATATTAGAAAACTTGTATTCCTTCCTAGTGTTTGAATTTCTTTTTGTTTTTGGTTTATTGCTGCAGAAACAAGAAAGTTAGGGAACAGTTTGACTGTTTATAATATGGCCTACTGAAGAGTAACCATTAGCCATTTTTATGTTATTATTGTTGGTTCATGGGACAAGTTTACAGTGTTAATGGTATATCACTTGAATTCCTAATTCAATTGACAACACTCAAATAAAAAAAAAAAGAAAATTGAATGAATTTGTGGAACACATTAGATGTTCTTTTCCATGTTCATGTACAAGTAGGTAGGAAATAAAGTGGACAAAGGGGTTAGCGACAAATTATTGATGAATTTCCTATTTATTTCTGGGGAATGACTTTGAATGAATTGAGTGTTGAAGTATCATGTGTTTTCTTATTGTCTTTTATGCAAAATAAATAGAAAATTTGAGTCATCAAGAGATGTCGTGTCGAATCTTTTGGGATTAGAGTCAAATTACCAAGGCATTCCCTATCTATTTCTCTTATTAAGATCTTAATAAGAATTTAATTTTTAATGTCCCTCTTGAAATCAAGTGCATGAAGAAATGTTGTATGGCATCAAGAACACATCCGATAGATATGCAGGGCATGGAAAGCAGTCTAGTACACCGAGCATACTAATAAGGTAAACTAAACCATTTGACTATATCAAGTATCAAGAACAATACCACCCTTGAATCTTGCAAGTCACACCAAGCTCTGAATCTGGAAATATTGAAAAATAACATAATGAGGATATACCCAGTAATTAAACTAGTCATTAGCATGGGTTAAGCATGAATCTTATTGAATACACATAATACTATAATATTACAGTGTTATGTGTATCGAAGAAAGTGGACCAAAAATTGTTAATTTGAAATATTTTCATATATCACAATAACAGATTTTTCAGAATAAAGTGATCTAACTGATGAACAAAACCTTATATCACTCTTTGTAATATTGAACATGCATGATCATCAAAATATCACATACTGTTGCTTTTAGGATTACAAATTTCAAAAGATATCAGAGAGCATAGTACCAAAAGTATACTACTCATAGATACAAATTATTAAAAATAGGTCTTAGGTATTGACTATGACAAAAATTAAACACAGTGGTATAGGTTAGACCAACTCATACATATTGTTACACTTCACTCTGGTGACCTGGCTCAGATAACAGATAGGCCACTTGTTCACCTCTGCATTATGTTGGAACTAGTACCCTAGGGTTGTAGCTAGCATGTGGACATGGCTAATGTTTAATCCCGTTGGCAGGGCAAGACCGTAACCTTAACCCCAAGAAGACATTACACATCAGATAATCCTTTTTTTATTTTAAAACATATTGGATTTATAAAATAAGCCTTGAACTTGTACATTTTCCAAATCCAGACAAAGAAACCAAGGTCACAATTTTTTCACATATGTTACATTTTTTTCCGAATCTATTATTGGATTTGACCTGAGATCAATTATTATAATTGAATTGACACTACAAATGAGTTATCGTTGTTCAAGTCACTTTTTTTTAGTTGTAATTCTTCCACATTTTGCTAAAACTATCCTACCAATGTGGTTTTAAACTGGAATTGGTGCAATTTAATACCAGGGTAAGAACTCTGAATTTAACCTAGTCTTACAATTTTGTGAACTAATTTAGGTGGGGAATGATCTTCTGCGTATAATGCATGTGGCACTACTAAATTTGTATAGCTAACTTAATTGTATCCAATGGGTTATTCCTTCATTCATTGGTTAAGAGTAATCCATCTATCACAATTTTGTTGAGCTTATTTTATTACTTGATATATTTAATATGAGCTGCACAAATTAATTTCACAGTAATTGCAATGCCCTTTCTCTGTTACCTTCATTCAGGATGAAGCTGACTGACCTTTGTGATACTAAATATCTGCTCATGATCTGAATTTACAGCTTTGCAGTTTGTTTCAATGAGAAAGTGACAAGGACTGTTAGGCAGTTCTCTCCACATCTGGCCGCAAAGTTGAGGCCACCTATAACGTGAGTCTTTTCTTAAGTTTTGGAGTGATTCTTACTTTCTGTTTATCAATTAACCAAGTCTATGTATGCCATTTGAATCTGTACATCTAGGCCTGTTCTTCGTGCACGGTCATCTGCAAAAAGGGCAATCCATATATGTGGATGTCGTCGCTGGGTGTTTGTCTTAATATTCTCAGCAGGTGTTATCCTAGATCTTTTTTCATTGACTTCCTATGTTCTTTGAATATTGTTGATTGTTTCATTGTCAACTAATGAAACAAGCTCTTGTTACAGCTAGTTGCATCCTCTGGTTGACCTCCTGCAACCTCCTCACAATTCTTTGGGCACTTGTCATTGGACTACTTGGTATAAGAAAAAACAAATCAATTTCAGTTTTGCTTATGTTATAATCTTGAATGTTCTGAATTTTGATAAAATCTTATGGTGTTGTACCTTCAGCAATACTGCTTCATGCAAGCTTCCGGACACCTAATTTAAAAGCACGTCTTAACACATTCCGCGAGGAGTTCCGTGCAGTATGGCGCAATTATAGTGAGCTGTAACCAGTCTTGTGGAGATTAGTTCATGTGAGTGGTTTACAAGTTTAGTATCTTGTATTCTGTCAACAATTGATGTTTTTTCAAAATAATATGAAAATTTTTCATATGCAATATCAATTGAAGTTAATTTCCAAGTCAATGCATTTTTTCCTATTGGAATTTACATTTCATGAAATGTTTTAAAACTGGTTGCTAGCCATGCTGTATTCCAATTTGCTAACATTTCTGCGTAATACTATAAGAAAGTTCTGGCTGGCACAAGTGTGTGTGTGTATATATATACACACATGCACAATGATGCTGGATCTTCTACAGATATGCTTAGGAAATGTGTAAAAGGGCTTCCCCGTGTCTTAAATATGGATCTACAATGGGACATCCAACGAATGCTAAGTATTCTATCTTCATATCTTAGAAAATGTGCAATAGGACTTCATGTATTTAGTTAAATATGAATCTAAAGTTGTCGATTACAAAAATTCAAAAGTTCATGAAGATTTTTTTTGCACTTTGCAATTTGGTAATCAGGACTGAATCATTTGTCAATGTCCATCGCAATCTCTTTGAAGCTTTTTTAAAGCTGGTATTCTATAATTATTTTGGAAATACTTTTTCTCAAGAAAGCCAACTTCGTTGATTATAAAAATTCAAAAGTTCATTAAGAATTTTTTTGCACTTTGCAATTTGGTAATCAGAACCGAATCATTTGTCAATGTCCATTGCAATCTCTTTGACGCTTTTTTAAAGCTGGTATTCTATAATTATTTTGGAAATACTTTTTCTCAAGAAGCCAACTAGGAGAATAAAGAAATTTGGTTGGTATAAAGCTTTGATTTGGTCAGAGAAAAAAAAAAAATGAAATTTTTGGTAAGAAACAGTACCATGATTGGTGTATTTTCTTTCCAAAATGGTCTTAACAAAATACACACAACAGGAAAATTGCATTTTGGATTTGGGATAGGATTGATCTTCATGCTGGATCCACATGAAGATCAACTATGCCTTATCTGAATTGAGTTTGCCCAGGCCTGTGTTTGGTGAATTAACATTATAACACAGTTTTTTAGCCCTTGTATCCCCTTTTATATACTCGTATCCTTCTGATATGCTTCATGCTTCTTTCATTATGTATAATTTTACCTACAATGACAAAGAACACAGAGTTAATATAATGGTGGCCATGTGGCTGCAGCTATTTCTGAGCTAGTTTTGTACTGATGGTGATTTTAAAGCTGTTTTCTTGTGCATATCAAGATGAATATTATTTTAATTGCTGCAGGGTTTGGCAATCAAAGTAGTGGAAGTCATCTTTCTTTGATGGATGATAGTATGCTGAAACTTGTAAGATTTTAATGCCTTCGTTTCTCTCGAATCTTTTCAGATCCCACTAATGAAAGAATTCTAGATATGTAAACAGTAATCTATCTTCAGTATAATGTACCTCATTGTTCGAATTTGTATTATTTAAATGAAGTCTCTTTCAAATGCTGCGATGATATCAAGCCATCAGTTGATCCTTCCTTATCATTCATTAGTTGTAGCATTCTTGACAAATGCATCGGCCGTCACTAATTGCTGCTTTACCTGGGAAGCATGAATAGCAAGCAGGATTTTATCTCTGGCTTTCTGAAATCAATAGTATTGAGCTATAATTGTTTCAATCTTGATTTCAGGTCTAGGATTCAGTCAATGAGTAGCTCATTAGATTTGTAGGTCTTTCTTAGCTGGGTACTTGTTAACATCCAGCAGACTGTCTAATTGCTCTGCTCCAACCCTAATTATGTCACTGTAACTCTTCAATTGTCTTCTAATTTTTAATGTCTCTTAAAAAAAATGGTTCTCTACCAAGATTTAATCATGCAGTGGGAGTTAGCGGCTGATAATAGTATCTAGAAGATTTAAATATTTGAAGGAATATATATTTTCTACTAATATTTATAGGTTTTAACACACGATTTGTAAACTTTAGAATAATAGATATGTAAAAAAATCCTTTTTAATTATCCTACAACACAAGTGGACTCTCTCTCTCTCTCTCTCTCTCTCTCTCTCTCTCTCTCTCTCTCTCTCTCTCTCTCTCTCTCTCTCTGCAAACTTTAGAAGAATATGTGTATGTGTCTATATATAAACATTTGATTGGCCCAGTGCCAGCCTACAAATCTATTTGGTGCACCTCGGTTTCATCGAACAAGGAGGCAACTAAAGAAAAATCCATTAAAATGGAAAGCATGTTCGTTGGAATATTCCAATGTCATTGTCAATCATGCTGCGATTCTTCAAACTCTTGTTCTTCCTGGTTGAATTTAGTTGGCCATTAGATCTCTTATTGTCGGTTCAAGAAAAAGGAGTCTTTGTTATGTTTGTTCTTTCAAAGTCTAAAAATAGTCTATTTGCCAATAATATTTTTGATATAATATATACATCTTCGAATATTAAAATCATTCACATGTATCCATCTGGAGCTCATATCATCTAAAAATTTGTTTACCATGGATAATCATACAATCAAATATATTAATAATTATTTCACATTGATAAACTGACCAAAGCCAAATATTTTATATAATCTTTCTTGCAACGTTTAAAAATAGCGCATCTTCTACCTAATATATATATATATATATATATATATATATATATATATATATATTGCAGTTCAGGGAGAGATTGGATTTTACATGAATGTATATGCTAAAGTTAATTCATAGCGACTTTGTGACAATTTGATCAGATACTTTTCATCATATCAAATTAAGGATCAAGATTAAACATATCAAAATAAATATGAAATCATTGATATCATAAGGTAATATAATTTTTTTGAATCATGGATATCGAATTAAAGATCCAAATTAAATATGTCAAAAAAATTTTGAAGATGTCAGATAGTTTAATTTATAAAATATTGACAATTTATTATAAGGTCCTGGGCTTAAATTTAACTTGTCTCACTTATCTTATATATATAATTTTAAATTAAAAATACATTAGATCATATATAATTTGGTGTAAATAAAGACGATGTACATTTTCCACCACATTAACAAGGAAACCGCGCCCAACGCCCGTCATTATCCAAGCAGAGGCGGGACATGGGAGCCGTGATGCGCACGCACGCACCAAAAAAACACTTCTGTTGCTTAATGGTTGTCGGGTAAACCAATCAAGCGTAGAATAATAGAAAGAGGCTTCCCAACCAAATGCACCTCCTCCTTTCGGAGTGGGAATTGAATTCTCCCTTCTCCTCCATCGCTCCTCGTTTTGGGAGATCCTTATCCAATAATTTCACCCATTCGATCTAGAAATTGCCTGTTCGGGTCTTGAATTCGCTGCTATTGGCCGAGAAAGGCGGGAATTCTGTTGGTAGATCCAGCTCCTGGAAGCGATTCTGGAGCGGACTGGCTAGGGCTCTGTGAGGCGGAGATGAAGGTGGTCTTTGGGAGCCCGGGGACGTGGAGCGGGCTGCTGCTGAGGACTGGGCAGTGGGTTTTCGCCGGGGCTTCCATCGGGGTGATGCTCTCCGCCTTCGGCTTCTCCAATTACACCGCTTTCTGGTACTGATTGCTGAGCTCTTTCTTATTTCGAGCTAAGGAAGTGTCATTTGTTGTTCCCTTTGTTCTCAATTTGAGTGATCTGAGTCGGTTTTCTTTAATTCTGTGGTTATCGGGCTCCAAGTTGCTAACTTACTTGATTTGGTATATGCCTAACTGCTTTAGATAACATTTTGTGTTTATGATCTTATGTTGGCACTACTGTTTTATTAAGTTCTTAGGTCACATGCGCAGCACAGATATTGAGATAAATTCTGAGAGGTGATGACTGGAAATTTTAGATATGATTGGCCTGTAAGAATATTTCTGAAAGAAAACAGAAGATTTGATGTTTTCAGAAAGATGGTGTTCCTCATCTGTGTGGTAGAATTTGTTTGATTCCAATTTGAATCTTTATCACCAAGGTCTCCGAATTAGTTGGGATGTGCTGCCTGTTGATATTATAGCATATGATGATTGGCTTTTACTGTATCTAGGTAGGTTGATCAATGTTTGGAAGTCGTTACTAAAAAATTGAAATAGATAACTGGGAACAACTCAGATAACTTTGATTTATATTTATATTTATATGACACTTATATGAAAACCCTTGTTTGCTAATGTGATTATTTTCATTGGGTGCTACTTTCCCGACGAAAGGTCCACGACTCAGATCATGGGAGTGAGTATTGGGAGATTATTACAAGCAAAATAATTACATAATTTGTGGAAGTGATGCTTCTCATTTATTGCTTGGTAGTTAGCATCGACCCTTATCATTGCTGGTACTTCCCATCAGTAATCTCAAGAGTATTTATGGGAACGTTGCTTCTCATTTATTGCTTGGTAATTAGCATTGACCCTTATCATTGCTGGTACTTAAACATTATCGTTCTGATTCGTCATGGTTGTACTAACAAGAGCAGAGCACTTCAAAGAGGTAAATGGACATCCATGTTCAAGCACATAAATCGAAGTCTGCAAGGTTCATGTGAAACCTACTATCAAATTGTCTAATTTGATGATTCTGTGGTAGTTAATTAGTTGATGTTCCATCTCTTTTATTGGTATAATTGGTTGTAACATTCAATAATTTGATGCCCAAGATGGTGACATAATCAGCACGTTCTTTTTCTCAGACATCTTGAGTTCCACAGGCATCTTAAGGACCATCAATCAATGTAGCTGCTGGAACACCATGAAATGATATGCAGTAGACATAGATTTTCAGATTAGAAATCATTTAAAGACACCTGCTTGTCATCCTCTGTTTTCAATTTCTTGGACTATTTGAACCACATAATGTGGAAGTCCTCATTCCTGTTTATTGGTCTAGTGCATAACTTGTAGTTACTTATTCTTGATTTCTGTCTTTAGGTTTTATCACTGTTTTGTTTAAGGATTTGTCATTCACCAATGCACCTCTGTGGTGGTTCCTATTTCTTCCAATTTATATATTCTACTTTGCTTCCAGAACCTGTTGATATAATACGAGTCACTACACTATTGTCAAATCATGCCTAAGCCGTTTATAGATACATCATCGTTGATAGCACGAGTAAAAAAACACTTCAGAGCATAAAATAGAGGGCCCTATTTTACATCCAGATCTTCTTACTAGTTGACATTTTCTTTGGTTGATGAGATTACTCAGAACCTCAAACTCTTGAATTGACATTATGTGGATTCAAGAGTAAATGGTACTGACATTTCACCCTATGATAGGCATTTTCTTTATTTCTGCTTTTTTAACATAGCTAAATTTATCAGCATGGGATTAAAAGTAATAAAGTTCAATAGCTTTTATATGTCACTATGTAAACAATATTTTCAGATGTGATGAATGCATTTCAAATATAATATTTTGAGAATATTCTTTTGAACTCTTGTTTGAAACATCAGATATTGCCGAAGTTGTTTTCTTCATATATATACATCTTGACGATGCTATTTTTGAATCAGCTACTTGATTGCTTCTATGGGACTACAAGCTCTATGGAGTTTGGGTCTCACATGCCTTGATATCTATGCTCTGAAGGTGAAAAGAGATTTGCACAACCCTTTGCTAGTAAGTTTGTTCGTGGTGGGTGATTGGGTAAGTATGTTCTTATTTTTAACTTGATTATCAGTAACTGTGTGCATTTAGGTGGCTTTCTTGGAAGTCTATCTATCAGAATGTCTTGTCATGATTAAAGTTATACATAAATATTCATTGATGGACTTGTTTGTCATCTCATTTTCTGTTTACATATATCTATACATACAGATATACATGGACATGTACTTCATGTATGTGTGTGTGCGTGTGTGTGTGTGTGTGTGTGTTTTGTACTACATGTATGTGTATGTGTTCAAGCTAGAAATCTATCGGATGGATTGAGGCCTTAGCCTTGTCAACTCAAATTGAATCAGTCGTCCTGGTAGGATTAATCTCAAGTATCTTACCTTACATATATCCATATGCATTTGTGTTTAGTGGACCTGTTATCATACATTAGTATAATGGACCTTTAATCAATATCATGAAGCAATTTCCAGAGCTAAAATCAATATATCTTTAATCTTCTACTACTAACACTTATGATCATGGTAACAAAAAATAAATATGACTTATCTCGCTGCTTTTGTAATTCTGCTCCTGAAAATGCTTGATACTTGTATCCTCATAAGGCCATTTTGCTACCCAACAACAATGATTTTCCAATATTGAAATGGTTGCTTTCATGTATTTGATAGAAGTATTTTGGACTTCAAAGTAGTCTCCTGGATAACTACTTAAAGGTTTGTCATGTTACATTTATGGTTGTTTGAACCATTGTCTAAAGACTTTTTGTTTGTAACATTTGTGAGAGAAGTCCAGTAGTGGCTTTGTTTGAAATTCTGCTCAGTACCAAAATGTCATAGTTTTTTTCTCGCAATGTTGAAAGTTTAGAGTACTCAGTGACTTTGAATTTGACATCTTTCATGAAGTACTCCTACATTCGGATCATGAGCATGCTACTCAAGATTGAAAATCTTGTGAGCATTGATGTAGTGCTGCCTGATAGCTTCTGTAAATGCTGTGGCATTACAATGGACCAGTTGACCCAATCTGAATAAAGTGACGTTTTTGGTGTGTCTTATGGTATAGAAGCATGAACCTTGCATATAGCTTGAAATTAATGACATAACATGAAGTTTAACTCAAAAAGCTGTTTATGGTGGAAACAAATTAAGTGAGCTAATTAAGTTGGATTACTAATAAATGAATACTAGTACAACAAAACCTTTTGCAATTAGAAACTTATATATATATTTTAGCAAGAAGTAATGCTACATAAGTTTGGAATAACTCACACATGAAAGCATGAGGCATTTGTTGGGAATTAAATTCAACTCTATATTTAGGTACGAAGTTTATTAAACATGGATAGTTACTGTGAACCTCATAACACAGCTTTCAAAGTTTCCAATAAATCATTGCATGTGATAACTACAACAGTAGATATGACATTGAGTTTTCTAGATTATCATATTATTATTTTTCCAAAAGTTTAATTTAGGAATGATGTTGGAAACTATATATATATATATATATATATAAAAGAAATCAGTTTTGAGTCCTAATAGAATTAGGAGTCCTATTAACTTAGGTTAGAGCATAGTATTTATGTATAGATCTTATAACATGAGAGATCAAGACAGAGAGATTATGAGTTTTGAGGCTTGTGAAATTAAGAAATATTGATGAATAAAAAAAAAGGATTGTTTGCCTTCTCTACAATTATTGAATGCTATCATCCTGTTGAGAAAATTTTCAGCAGCATTCCCCTAGCTTACGTGACACTCAAACTAACATTTGTAAGCTAATACAGGTAACGGCAGCTCTGTCACTTGCAGCAGCATGCTCCTCGGCAGGTGTGACAGTTTTGTTCGTCAGGGACACAGATTTCTGCACAGCATATCCTCAGTTCTCATGTGGCAGATACCAAATTTCCACTGTCATGGCATTCATCACATGGCTGTTAGTTGCAACATCTTCCCTAGTCATGTTTTGGATCTTGACATCTGCCTAAGTATACATGTACATTGTTTTTCTTTTTTTTTTCTTCTTGTTGCATCAGTCTCTGTAAAGAAACAAAAAAAATTGTAATTTGAATATTGCCTTTGCATGTAGCAAGAATTTTGGATACAATTAGTGAAGAATGTTTTGACATAATAATCGTATCTTTCAAATCGGTATGTGGTTGCTCATCTTGGCTCAAACATAATATTTTTGAACCTTCAATTAAACATTTGGTTGCATCAAATCAGCTTGCAATAACTTAGAAATAACATGATCCTGTAATTTGCTGTTCTTCTTCCCCTGGATTATGGTTTTACAGCTGTATTTTGATACATCAAGTTATTCTTGAATTAGTAATGTTAGAGTTTAAAAGTGGTGGGGTAAGAGATTAATGATACATGACATACTTCACTGGAAAAAAGTTCTAATTTTTTTTATTTTAAGTATAAAATATTTTGGTACTAATAATCATTGCAGATTATTGATTCCTGATCTAACAATCCGTTCCATAATATGAGCATACTTAAGCCACACTAAGTAAATAGAAGTTTCAGGTAACTGTTATATATTTGAGAATATGAGCTACATCATTTTTTGCATCAAAGAAAAAACCAGTAAGGCCAGATAACAAAAAAACAATCCAAACGATCAATAAAATCAATCACAAACTCAAGAACTATAATGAATATAAGATTTGCCTGATGCAGCCACCCTTATTTACATCCATGAAGAAGAATTCGAATTAAAAAATGAGAAAGACCAATCTTTCTTGAGTTGACACAAACTCCAAATCCAAAAGCTCAGCCCAAATCATAACCCAAGGCTCCCTTTACATGTGTCCCATATATATATATAACCTTAGCCTTTATATATCTGCAAGATAAAATCACAAAGGTGTACCTTCTTCTTCGACCCATGTCAACGGGTTTTGACTTGAATTGTGGGCAGTGGCAAAGGTAGCATATCTTCTTCGATGCCATGCTTATATGAGGCTTATCCAGACATTGACTTAATTTTCGATCATATCACGAGACACAGACGAAGATAGTGTTCAAAATTAAGATAAAAAAAGAGAATAAAAAAAATTAATGATAGAATTGAATAAACTCGAGAAATAGAAGACTTTATTTATAAAATAATATTAATAAACTTTGAGGGGCCCTCTACTGTATATTGAATAAAACGTATCGAAGGAGAAATACGAATCATATGAAATCATGACTGATGACTTGACTCTATCATCAATCCTATTTTCAATAGATGATAATTAATTTTTCTTATTATTTTACTATTCATAAAGACTATAATTATATTTATATAGTCCCTCGACTTGACAATATATTCGGTCTTGATTTAGTCAGAACCGGATTGATTTAACGGTTTATTAATTTTAAATCGAATCAAAATTTGTCCTGGATAATTAGATTTTGATTTTTGACTTTTGAAAACTGGAATAGATAATTTCATGTACAGTCAAAGCCACTTTAATCGGCCATTTGAGATTATTTGGGTTGATTGTTTGAACTGGAACGAACCAACAATTGATCGTTTGAGGCCGTTGGGACAAATGACCCGTTTGCACTCCCAGCAACATATTGCTATGGATACTTTTGATCATTTTTATATTTAAAAAATAAAAAAATATTAGCAATAATCATAAGATAAGTATTATCCAAATTCCATCTCAATAGTAATTATGGAGCACTCTTTCATGAAAATATATCCTCGATTAAACCTATTTGAGTATGGGCCTCGAATCAAATGGTGTTTATGTATTATCAATTGAATCAAGATGAAAAACGAAAACAAAATATTATCCATGAAGACAACGAATACTTATTTGACTTTTACCGAAGAAATGATCGAAACATTTGACATCGACAACAATTGATAATTTTATATCATTTTTTATGTCATTGGACTCCTTGCATATATTGAAACATATAAAATTTTCAAAGTAGTAGTATGATCAAAATTTAAAAATAAAATTATATATTTTTTACTTAAATTATTTTTAATTAAAAATTAAAAGTAAAAAACAAACAAACTATTCGAATTAGAACTGAAATCACCTGAACCAAAACCGGAATCTGTCAATTTCGAAATCGAAATCGAAATGAAAACCGACCGTGTGATTCGATTTTGATTTCTAAAAGCTAAGAGCCAAAGCCGTCCATTCTTGAATCGAGGTCTAAATAGGACAGCTCACAACTCATCCTAATTCCATGTTGTTTAAACTAAGATGATTAGCATTAAAGACATCTTTAAAAGGTGGCACGCACTCAGAAGCGTACGATCTCCGACCCCGCACCGGTGGCCCCATAAAGCTGGAACGTGAAGCGGCGGCGCTGACCACCAGCACATGCCGTCCTCCACCAGCTAATGGCCGCCGACCTCCAGCTACAAAGAAGATGGCGCAACGCTGTGCCACCGCTCTCCCCTAATCAATTCCTTCCATCTGCATCCTTCCTCTTCGTTGTGCCCTTTAAGATTGGATTCCCGGTCAGGCGGCTGATTTGTTCCAGGCTGTGAATTGGTGGCGAGGCCAACTTTACGTTAATCTACACCACACAACAATTCTTCTTCTTCCAAGCTGGATGTTGACATCCCTTCGTAAAATGGAAACTCCGCCAGCCTTAGCAGCTAAGATAACGAGAACATAACTTGATGAGGTCCATCAACAATGGAAGAGGGAGCGGGTATTCGATCCACCGTACGAGCAAAAAATCGACGGCCATGATCTCATCAACCGTCGAGATTTTGAACATGACGATAGGAATAAAGGAGTCCACGTTCCTGCAATCCCTACGCGTAGGTACTACGAAATTTCGCCGCCGCCGCCGCTCGCTCGCGGACGCGTCGGGTTCGAAAGCGCCGATGTCATTGTTCTCCTCGCCACCCAAATTTACATTACTGCCCATGAGGGACTTGCGGTTGTATTGCATATTTGCCCCTGAAAGGTATGGAATTGCAACTTATCCCAATATAGTTTTCCTTCTTCCTAAGGGTCACTAAGGAAGATGAGATAAGAGATTAATATTATAAATATAAAATTTTATCAGATAAAATTTTAAATTCTCAGTCACTGGTACTTAACTATTAGATCAATATGTTAGATATTTCTAATATAATAATTTAGGTTGTTGGGTGGGTTATTTATTTTTGTTTAATAAAAATAAAAAATCTCACCAAAAATTTAATTGTTCATAAAATTTGGATATAATTAATAGTTGATTACATAAAAGATTGCAAATATGATATTTAGTAATGGAATCATATTTGTTGGGAAAGAAAATTTTAGACTTAATTATGTTAATATGAAGGTTAATGAAAGCACAATAACCATCCAAGACAATTTTCTCAAGTAGTTATTAAAATATCAACAATAAATATGAGTTTAAATTTAATTTAACTTAAAAAGGTTAATTTTTCTAACGGATATTCCCAAAAAGATTAATATATGGACGAGAATCAAAATATTTGAAGTTAATTAATTTGAGACTTATTGGGTGGGCTGCCATTGAAATCATATAAGAGATGTAAGACAACATGCCACTGTTCAGTAAAAGAACAATCATAATGAGTTTGGCAAAATTCAAATTTGAGAAGAATTCAAAAACCTTTACCATTGGATTTGCAAAAGATATGAACTAGCTTTTGTTAACTTACTGATAATGGTGGTATTATTATGAATATTTTCACTAAGGGAGAAAATATGATGTTTAGCTGATAAGCACCTCAAGCAAAAACTTAATTTTATCAATTATAACTATGCAATATGTCAAAATTTTGAAGCAAACTTGGTTCTTTGTTATATCTTAACATAAGCTTGGTGTTTGGTGTTAAAGGTTGAATAGGTCTAACGATGTATCCTTTAAGAATCTCACTAAAGATTCTTAAAGGATACATAAAAACTTATGCATAAAATAACTTATCTTATAACAAAAATGGTGTAGGATTCAAAAGATACAAAAAGTTTTTTTTAAGTTAACGTATGAGGTTATTTATTGGGAGACTATGGATATGTTAGTGAACATATATGAAATGTGTATCGAGGATATAATGCATATTTTAAATATGAATTAGTGTCTGATAAGTTTTATTTAAATCACATTTGGTTTGCATGATGTATTGCAAATGCTCAAATGTCGATGCTACGGTAGCATTAGTATTTCAGTATTTACATAATGCTAATATAATTTTTAAAATTCTTAAGATTCCTTATGACATATTCTAAAATTATAAAATTATCAACATAATTTAGTGAGAAACCAACATGATTTATATAATCTATAAGTTAAAATTTTATTTATTTATTTTTAAAAGTTATTTTTCATTTATTTTATATAATTATATTTTTTATTTGTTATATATCTAGACCATTTAAAGTTTTTTTCAAGCTTATATATATATTATCTATTTTTTTAAATAAACATTAAAATATTATTTATTCAATAGACTTTTTGGAATATAATTTTACTAAACAATACTTACGTTAATGCATATTTAAAATATAATTTTTATCTATCGTTTATCAAACACTTTAGAGTATTCAATAAATATATATTTACTCAAATCTCTTTTTCCAAATATACATTAAAAATATAAATATATTCCCAAAGTTATTGTTGAAAATAACTGAGAAGATAATTCATGAGAACGATTTCATGATATCGTTGGGCGTTACTCGAATGTAAAAAATCATCCAAAATGTCAAACACAATAGATAGTACTATCGAATTCAATCAATACATCAAATGACATTAAGGTTTTTAGTTGGTAGTGATGTAGCATCAAAATATCAACGTGTTGTATCCCTTAAAATTAGCTATAATTAATTCTAGTTATATTTTTTTTTCGTATTGTATCTTAAATTTTTTTCTCCAATCTATTTATTTTTTAGTTATTATAATTATTACGTTTAAAAACATTTAGAATATATATATTTATAGATATATATGGACTGAAGTTAACACTTAATTGCGAAACCGGAAGCCTCATGTTCTTTGGGAGATGATTGCGATTTGTGACTTCATGAGGGATAGACATGTAAAATTGCCCAATTTATTTATCTCCTCTTTCCTCTCATTTCCTCCACCGTCTCCGTTTCCATCTCCGAATTCGATACCGATTACTCACCAAACATTTAGGGTTCTTTGGTTCGAGGTTCGCAATTCGCATCTCCAACCTTCTCTTGATCTATACTCTTTTTCTTTTTGTCGATTTTTTGGCGATCTTCTTCGACTTGCTAGGGTTTCGGAGATGGATTCCGGAGATCAGAAGCCGGCTTCTAGTGCTGCTGGCGGCGGTTTCTTTTCCGCGATCGCTTCAAGCGTTCGGAATTGGGGCAGTGCGATGCAGAAGTCTGTTAATGGGTACGGAGGAGCGGCCGATCTATCATTTTTCTTTCTTGTTTCTCTTTCGAATAGGATTCTTGGATGATTCTGAGAGAGAAGCCTTGCTCTATCTTTCCTCTGTTCTCATTTTGATTGTTTCGGTGCCGGAACATATACCAGATGCAAATTTTCCACTGATAATTTGCTTGATGGAAGACTTGTTTCTTCGTTTTTCTGTTAGCTGTGGACAGAATTATCTACGAACTTTTAGATCCTGCAAATGCATACCTCGTTTTCCCTTTCTTTCATCTGCAGACTAGTAACCTTTTTTTATTTCTCCTCTCTCGAGTTATAGATCATAATTAATTGGTGTTTTTATTGCAGCGATTATTTTCCCTCTTATATATTATCTCAGAGATATTTTTTAGTAGACTTTCTTTAACATGTTAATGTATCACATGATACTGCAGGGACTTGCTTATGGCCCATGCCGTGCTTACGTGTTTACTTCACCTTTCTGTTTCCTGATTTTTTCCAAAATTTTATAGTTTTTATGTAAATCATGCGTCTTAATGTAAAATGGTTATTTTGCAGGAAATTTCTTAAAAATTTTGTTTACATGTGCTGTAGAAAAGATTAAAGGAATAGGACATGACTGATGGAATTAGACCTGGATGGATGAGGCTTTATTGTGCCTGTGCGGCTAGTATAAACGTCTATGACATATCTTATTAGATGATATATTATTATTCTCTATGCCTATGGTTTTGTCTGAAAAAGAGTGTTTTTTGTTTCTCTATTCCTATGGTTATTGTCAGGTTGTGATGCATAAGAAATCTAAATCATATTATTATTCTATAGCAATGATGCACTTTTAAATGTTATATTATAAACTCAAAATAAACTTATAGGGACAAAAATGTGCTGGGGTTGACATGGGAATTGGAGTTTTTCTTTTCATGGAAATCTTGGTTTCCGGTATATGCATGTTTGATAACGATCACTGTAAATATGTCTTTCATTTATTAATAAAGTAGAGTTGGCTTTTCTAGCATGGCATAAGTTGCTTACTCATTACCATACAAAATATTTGGTGTTTTTAGGGTTGCTTACTTGCAATTATATATATAGTTGTTTTCGAGGATTTAAATATTGGTTTTGGTAATCCATCGGACCTGTATGATAGTATAGCACTATACCACCACTAGTGCCACACCACCTAGCCACTCGGTATCATGGAATAAATAATAAAAAAATTAAATGAATGGTATAATACTGCTTTTGAGTTATATGCTTTGGTACGAATATTTGGTCGGTTAGGCAAATACCAGTTAGTATGAGATGGTCCTGTAGGTATTTAAATCCTTTGTTATTTTTATCAGAATTGACTACTTATAAAGGTCAAAGGTGTCTATGAAAGTTATGTTTGCCTTTACCTACTTGAGGGTGCTGTTTCCAGTTATGACTGGTTCTTGATATGCTGCCATTTTAACATCTTAATTTCATATTATTCTACATTGTTGTTCATTTCACCAAAAAAAGAGGCTAAGGATTGATGAAAACCTGGACTGTAGAGCACTGATAATCTTTTGATGAAGAGTTTTGACACTGTCTTTTATTATCTTCACCAGAAGAGTTATACAATGGTTTGAATTCTTTATGCTTTGAAACATTTTCTGGTTCTTTTTGGTTTGCCATAAATCACTAAATGATCAAAATGAGCTATACTTTGATTTTCTTTTTCCTGGAAAGGGGCTCGTTATCATATTCAACTTTATTTAATGAATACTATATGACATAACTCCATTAATGGTTAATATGTCAGGCTATTGGGCTATGAAGGACTAGAAGTGATAAACCCAGAAGGAGGCACAGATGATGCTGAGGCTGAAGCTCAACGTGGAAGATGGAAGCAAGAGGTGGTACTTTTGACCATT
Organism: Musa beccarii; assembly: GCA_024322285.1. NCBI lineage: Eukaryota > Viridiplantae > Streptophyta > Magnoliopsida > Zingiberales > Musaceae > Musa > Musa beccarii. The sequence goes on along the minus strand of CM044395.1, from coordinate 40,842,353 downwards.
ACTATTCTGTACTATCCTACAATCATATGTATTCCATTGCCTGCAGACTTCATGAATATTGTTGATCTTACATGAAATCTGTCTCCTCTGACTGATTTGTTGATAGCTTGATTTGCTTACTTTTGCTTCTGTGTTGATTTTTTTTATTTTCCTGATGGTTGTGACTCATTTTTTTGTAGGCTATTATTATTTACTGTACTTTTAGATATGATATGTTGTTCTTTCTCAAACTATGTAAACTGAGTAGAAACCGAGGAAGTCGAGGTAGGGTTTTACACTAAAGATGTCAAATCTTGCATAAGGATTATGAACTAGATTACTAGGTATTCTTTTTCTTACATTCCTCTAGCAAGATTTTTGTGTAATACCCCAATCTGATCAGTCTCACATTGGCTATATGTGAGGCTTTGATTAGTATATGAGTTACAAACCACCCTAATTTTTTAGTACTTATTTGGGGACAGACCCAAGCAATTTTGGGCTCAAATTGTAGTAAATATGGTATTAGAGTGACAACCATTCAAAACATACAAGCCATAAGCCAGCTGATCATTACATCCTTGCTGATGATTGATGGTGCACTAGCATTATTGTATGTCTTTCTAATTCTCTAGTTTCTATTGGATATTCATCTTAACTCTTTATGGAAGACAGTCACTCGGTTAGTTTTCCAAGATTACATCTCATTTGGAATAAACTGCAAGTGAAGCTCTGTTATAATGTCGTAAACTATTTTCCATTTTGTGGTCCAATAAGAAAATGTAATAGTTACCTTTTTATCATAATGATGTCTCACTCTTTCTGTCTGGATGAACTTTCAACCCGTGGCCTTTCCTTAGTACCTTATTGGAGATAAGAATCTGCATTAAAATTTTCAATTCCAGAAGTATATCCAGTCTCATAAATGAGTTTTATGGTACATTTTCACTCTTGTTTGATGTGATTGAAGACATTCTTGTAGAACCTATAGTGCAAAACACATTCTGATTTATTTTTGCCTTATAAATATGTAGGTTTAAGGTCTTTTTGCTTATTAGCCTTAAATTTACTAGAATATCTGACATAATGTATATCAAGTAGTTACAGACATTCTTGATAATGTAAGGAGGAGTATGTATTATATTAAAAAAGGACTAACTATAAATCACAAGAAAGTAAAAGGTTCAACTATAAATTGCAACAAAGGGCAGCTTGCTGCCATGGTGGTGTAACGGGCACCTAGCATCCAATTTTACAAGGACATTTTAGATCAAGTGAACAATGTTCATAGCCTCATTACTTAAAGAGCCACTTCTGATGGATATTGTTCCTATATTTTATTTGCAAATTATCATATCTAATCTAATTTTCTCAAGTTGTTATGCATATTATTGAAACTTATAATTTTTTTTGGATACTTAAAAATGCATGTTGTCTTTTGAGGAGAAATTGAACAAGGGATGAATACATGAATTTTTGGAATGAACATAAAAAAAATGAATTTTTGTAATTGTTTCTTAACATAATTTACCATTACTTTTTGTGACTTTACCTTCATTTGCTTGATAGATAATTATATTTGACTTTTAATAGAATACCTTCTTGTTACCCACTTTTTCCTTGATTAGCTCTGATCCTGTTAAAGAAGAAACAACATCAACTCCATAACTGATTGTTTCCTCCTCATTTTACCTACCCTATATGGTACATGATAAGTACATTGATCTCATATATTTTTGTTTACAGGACCGAGATAGTTACTGGAAGATGATGCACAAGTATATAGGATCAGATGTTACATCGATGGTGACGCTCCCGGTCATCATTTTTGAACCAATGACAATGCTTCAGAAAATGGCAGAGGTATGTGTTTAATTGGATAATCAATATGTGTTTGTTATAATAGATGCCTCTTGTCAAGTGCCTCCTTTCTTTAATGGAAGGAGGTAACCGCCAAGTTAGACTAAAGAAATATTGAGTATATTTCAACTTTTTCAACTTTTGAGAGAGAGGGGGGATGGCTTTACCAAGAAATAACTATTTCAACTTTTGTTTTAGGCTTACATCAATTCATATTTATTGAGTATATCATAATTTATGTTTTGATATCGTCTTTAGCCACTAGTCTCATGTATTTATTTGTATCAGCAATCACAACTCACCATGAAATATATATGAAGAGATAGAAACAGGGTTTTTGTCGTGTTCAAACTAATTACAATTGCATTCTCTTTATTTATGAATCAAAACTATCTTGACTAATCTTTTTTGTTGCAGTTTTAGGGCTGTACTAGCATGAAGCATGCTATACTAATACCTCAAACTAAAGTTAAGGAAAGACGAATTGAGAGTTATTTGATGTTACACTAACACCTCGATCCATGAAGATCAAGTGTAGATCCACAAGGATCAACTTTTATCCTCATGGATTTGGCTTAGATCAGTAAGGATCAGGGCTTGATTGTTGTAGGTCAAGCTCCAAATTGGGTATTAATGTAAAAGATCTAGGCTAAAATTAGCCTAAATTAGGTATAAACAGAAGATATTTAGGCTAAGATTGAAAGTTATGACATCAATTGTAATCTAATTGCATGAAATTTGAGGAGATAAGCTTAGAAATTAGGTCTGAATTTATCTAATTTTGGTGAGAAATTAGACCGGATGTGCAACTTCAACGTTCTTGAGAAATTAGTCCTCCCCTTGAAGTATAGACTAATTTTTGAGAGAAATTTGAATGAAATTGGAGTGGGTGAGAGAGGATTCTGAGAAAGAAAATTGTTTAGCCACTTTAATGGAGCCAAAGTGACCTCAATGAATCTCTTGGCTTGGGTAACCATTATGTGGACTTATCGTCTAGTACAGGCCAGATAACGGGAGAAATCGGGTGGTAACCCTGATTCACGGGACTTACTGGGTGGTAAACGTCATACCACCCTTGAACCACCTGGTTTGGGGTAGTCCATGTCGCAACAGTCACTCGGTTCCAGCTGTTGACATACTGGTCCAGGTGGTTTTGCAATCCTTGGTATATATAAGACCATGATTCAAAATACCACCCAGATTGGTATGGACCTAGCAATATTTACCAATCCGATGTTTATCTCTCTTCTCTGTGCTTTTGATGTACTGCTCTCATTTCTTTTCTTTTATTTGTCAAGTTTATCAGCTTTATTGACTTTCTTTATTCTTTTACATGAGAAAAGAATGTACATTCACATAATTATCTGTATAACCAAGGGCTTTTTGCTATTGTTGGGACATTATGGCTGCTTGTTGTTCTATATATATTATAATTGAAAGGGCTACTCTTTTGTTTATTATTTTCCCATCTGTCAGTTGCAGTTAGCCTCTTTCTATCATTCTGCTTATCTTGTATAAAGTTTTTCTCATCCTTATGGCTGTTGTCACAGTTAATGGAGTACTCTTACTTGTTAGATATGGCAGATGATTGTGAAGATCCTTATATGCGGTTGGTCTATGCTTGTAAGTGTATATTTCTACTTTTGTTTAGTATATGCAGTGAGTGTTCAGTAAAAATGATTTCTGAAACTAACTATATGATGCAGCTTCTTGGGCGATATCTGTTTACTATGCTTATCAGCGAACATGGAAGCCTTTTAATCCCATCCTTGGTGAAACATATGAAATGGCCAATCACGGTGGCATTACATTTATTGCGGAGCAGGTCTATTAACTTTTCCTTGCCACCAGTTCTGTGGTGGTACTTGTGTAGTTGTGTTTGATTTGAAAAAAAGTCAATAGGACATTGAAACACACTCTAAATCACCTATTTGTCCTTCTGATCATGCTTTTTTGCTACAATGTACTTAATGTTTTTCTCTTTTCTGAGGAATTCTGTGGATAGCATACTTGATCAACATTTGTGTACTGTTTCAGGTAAGCCATCATCCTCCTATGAGTGCAGCTCATGCTGAGAATGAGCATTTTATTTATGACATTACTTCTAAACTAAAGACCAAGTTTTTAGGAAATTCTGTAGAAGTCTATCCTGTTGGAAGGTGAGATATGTACATTGATATTTAATACTATACTACCAGTATTTGTGTTTGAAAATCGGTCAGTCTCATTTGTTCCATATTTTTTTATCATGTAGGAGATGTTGACCTGTACATACAAAACTGTTGTCCAGTACAGAGAGCTCTAGTAATGATGTTTACATATAACATTTGCTAATATGTTTAATATCATTGAAATGCAGGACGAGAGTGACCCTAAAGAAATCTGGTGTAGTCTTAGATTTGGTTCCTCCTCCCACAAAGGTTAATAACCTTATATTTGGGCGAACATGGGTTGACTCACCTGGGGAGATGATCATGACAAATTTGACAACTGGAGACAAAGCAGTGTTGTATTTTCAACCGTGCGGCTGGTTCGGGTATGGCTTCTTACTTGAATTGCATCATAAATAGACTGATATTGGAGGAAGTTAAAATTTGATGAATAGTCAATAGAGAATTTGTTGTCAACTGGGATATCCTTTTGGAATGTTTATGGAGCTATGTGTGGCAGTCTTTAATCTATCCTTTGACTCAATATACTGTCATGTTGAATCTAATTTACGTTTCTAAATCTCTGTTTGGTCAATAGATGGTAATGGAAAGCAAGTTTTGCTAACATCAATTCATGCACTTGTTTCATGTAATACATACTTTGTACATGTTTAGATCTGTTTCATTAAAAATATATTTGTTATATTAAGCCCCTTTGCTTTTTCCTTTTTTGTTCATATGTTTTACATTTCACATCATATCTTATTGATGGTGGTCGATTGTGTCAGTGCTGGTCGATACGAAGTAGATGGATATGTATATGATGCAGCAGAAGAGCCTAAAATATTGATCACTGGAAAATGGAATGAATCAATGAGTTGTCAACCATGTGATAAAGAAGGAGAGCCTCTTTCTGGCACTGAATTGAAAGAGGTATGCTGTGTTTCTTATTCCTGTTTGTTGAAATTCTTTAGTACTCCAGTTACTGGTTTACCTTACAGATCATCTTTAACTTGTCCTTGCATGCTGTGCTCAGTCCATGGCATTCTGTTGAGTGTTGATTACCTTTCGTAGCTTCACATGGACGTGTTCTGTCAAACAATATACCCTAGAAGCATTTGAAAATTTGTAATTTGAAATGGTTTCTAAAAGATTAATCAAAATTTTTTGTGGTTGGTATAGAGAGGTCAGAAAATATTGTCTCTGTATTGTAGAATCCAAATGATCAAATGAAACAAACATTTGGGCATGCATTTGCATTTCAAATCTTTCAAGTAAGGTACTGAAAGAAAGATGTAAGAGTTTAGTTTCCAAAGAATTAAGCTTTGCCCAAATCAAAATTCTATATAGAATGTTATAGTTAAAACAAGACAGATTGGTCAGAATTCTCAAAAATTCCAGATTACTAAATTTGTAGCTCAAATGAGGTTGATACCATTAACAGGAGCAAAACTCTACAAAGTAATCATAATCAAGAAGAAATCAAGGATATAAATTTATGTAGGATGGGTTAGAACACTTGTTAATGATATCAATATCATCTGAGCTATAAATTTATTAATCTGAAAAATTTGAGAATTCTGACCTATCTGTCTTATTTTAACTATAACATTTTGCATAGAATTCTGATTTGAGCAAAACTTAATTCTTTGGGAACTAGACTTTTATATCCTTTTTTCAGTATCTTGAAAGATTTGGAATGTAAAAGCCTGCCCAAATGTTTGTTATCTAGAGTTCAAGATGCCACTATTTTGAGATGGATCACCACAAATGACTTTTAACATCTGATAGTTACTGAAAAGCCATCCTGTTTTTGCATTTCTTGGAATATTAATGTATTTTATAGTTGACTAAACAAAGATAAGGTGCACAACATATTCTGCATCAGGATATAGTACCAGGTGGCAGGTACTTCAAGATGCATGTATCACAGGCTACTGAAGATGGACACTAACAAAGGGACACAAAATGTCAATTAAAGTAGTCCATGTTAGAAAAATATGGTGAAATATTTCTTCAAGGAAGATGTAGATTGGATAGAAGCCTCCATGACCACTGTATAGAATTAGAAAGTACTCATCAAGGACTAGCAGTGCTGGATCTATGTTGGAGGAGCCTAATTTATTTTTATGTACTATCTCATGCTGCTAGGTCTGAATTAGGAAACTACTATTGTTGAGTTTCATTTAAGAAATTTCTATGTTCCTTTTTCCATTAAAATTTTCTTGTATAGGATTTGTGGATTTCTTGCAAACCATCCATAATTAAAATATCATGTTACATATATCTGTGTTTAAAAACTATTAGAAGTTGATCTGTGTATCGATCATAGTAAATGACTTTTCTTTGTTCCGTTTCACCAAATAATAACCGGAAATGTGAGGTCATGGTCTCATCATTTATAACTTTCTTTTGAAATAACTGATGAAATACTTAAATTGCTTAAGTTGCTTTAGCTATTCACTATGGTACATCTTGCCTAATTGTAGTGACTTCTGCCTTTTGCCCAAGTAGCTCTGTTTTTTGTATCACACTTGATATGCTTTAAATCAGGTCTGGAGAGTTGCTGCTACTCCTGTGAATGACAAGTACCAATACACATATTTTGCCCATAAGATTAACAGCTTTGAGACAGCTCCTAAGAATCTATTGGCATCAGATTCTCGATTGCGCCCTGACAGATATGCACTTGAGAAAGGTGACATGTCCAAGTCTGGTGCAGAAAAGAGCAGGTACTGCATACTCTTTGTTACATATTCTCCTTGATTATTAGTAAAGACCTAAAAGATTACATATTGAAGTGAATTGCATGTGGCATGTACTTAATCTTTGTAGCCTTGGTAATCAAGAAAGAATTGGCCATAACAAAGTCTGAAGTTTGTTGTTTAATACAATCAGAACTTGTCGCTTCAAGCATGATTTACTTTTAGCATAATGCATGTTTTGTTTCACAGTCTGGAGGAGAATCAGAGAGAAGAAAAAAGAATCAGAGAAGCCAATGGGCACAAATTCACTCCACGATGGTTCAACTTGAGTAGTGAAATTACGCCAACACCTTGGGGGGACTTGGAAGTATATGAATACAATGGTAAATATGCTGAACATAGGGCCAAAGTTGATGACTCTGATTCCATTGAAGAAGTTGACATCAAAACCATCAAATTCAACCCATGGCAGTACAGCGATTTGTCTGCTGAATGAAGTATCAAAATTGGGTTCTAGCGCAGTTTTTCATCCATGTGCCAACTTAAGAGACAAAAGGGGTACTCCATGTTGTTGATGTAAAATGCTAAAAATTTCAATGTATTATTAGCTGCTTTTTTACATCAGGATGTGTAATTTTCATAGAATAAATAGTATGCTGATCTGTTGACTATTCTCTGTTGAAGACGTCCCATTTTTCCAGCCTCAAAACCTTTTGGTTTCATATTTGCTCATCAATCGTGTAGAAACTCTTAACAGCCATCAGAGAAAAAGGAAATTATCCTTGTACAAGGTAAATTATGGCTGAATTTTGGTCCACATGAGGTGAACCGACATGGCCCGAGTACAAGCCCTAGAATCCAACTAAGTCGTTGTGCTTCTTTCAGGTGTATATAGAAGTATATGTATATACATATATATATATACATATAGATATACATACATATATATATGTATATATATACATAATATATATATTATATGTATATGTATATATATATATATATATATATATATATATATACATATATATATATATATATATATATACATATATATATACATATATATATATATATATATATATAATATATATATATATATTTATATATATATATATATATATATATATATATATATATATATATATATATATATATATATATATATATATATATATATATATATATATATATATATATATATATATATATATATATATATATATATATATATATATATATATATATATATATATATATATATATATATATATATATATATATATATATATATATATATATATATACACACACATAACAAATATGCTCACCGAAATCTCTTCGAGTTAGGATAGGATACAGTTCAAGTTAAAAAATAATCTAATGTGATGATATATAAATCATTTAAGGCTAAAAAAAGAAAATTACTTATCATGAAAGCTTCCAGTTGAGATTAGGCATGACTTAAGTGACATATTCTCCATGTCAGGTATGACTTTAAATGTATTCTGAATTCTTGCAAGAGTTAAATTCAATTTCTTTTTATTTATGTAACAAAATACGAGTACAAGTTGTGATTCCATTGTTCAAATCCTGCAATATTTCAAACGTTGCTGATTTCGCCAAATCCTACCGGCAGCCAAACCTACCCGTTTATATGAGATTGTCTCCAACATCTGCTGTGGTTTGAGGCGGTGTCGTGTCACCCGTTTCACTTACCAGACATGTGATTTGACAGATAATGTCCCATATGTGGGGTCCGCGTTCTCTCCATGGCAGGTAGGAGATTGACTAAATCTGGACAGAAATCACGAGCGTGGCCTCGTCTTTAGGGATTGGGTTTTCACTTTGCGGAGATCGATCGCGCCCCTTGTTCGACGGCTTACATTTGCCCCCTTTTCTCACCCAGATTTCAGAGATTTTTGCCCCTCCCTGAGGTTCCCCGTCGATTCCGTCAGTTTTACTGTCGAATCGGAGGTATGCCATCTTTTTTTTTTCACTTCCTTTTATGCCCAAAGCTCGCATAAGGTTCTCAGAGGCCCTGGTTTTAATTGTGATATCTTCTTGTTTTCGGGATTACGATGCCCTAAAGTCCTTTTTTTTGTTATTTATGCTTGGAAATGACTGCTCGAGAAGCCGATGGGGGTGTATTTGTCTGTACCAAGGTTCCATTCCCCTTGTTTATGCTTATCCAGGAAATGCAGGGTCTCTTGTTGGCTAAAATTTGTTTTTTGTGAGGCTTGCTGATCTCTTTGGCAACTCAACGTTGGAGGGTAGGGTTACCCATACGATCGAGAGGAAAAAAGGCGTGATTTCATACGGGTTAGTGCCTGCCGCGTTGCACGGAAATTATTTTCTTTTTCAGTGTTCGTTTTGGATGTTCATTAAGGTATGCTTAGGGACGCCTTTAGGGAACATGACTTTCATTGATCTTTAGCAACACTGGTTGTTTCGGTGGCATTGGTTGGGGTCTAGCATCTTCTGTCAGCAGAAGGTCATTGACTTAGGCGAGATCTGAAAGTTTTCTGGTTGGTTTCTTTTGATTACTTAAAAGTGAACATTAGTTACTGTTCATCTTTTTGGTGAAGTAGAACGAACGAAGATGAAATTTCCTCGAGGGAGGAAGCTGTCGGATTTTAGGTATATATGATAATACAGCACTTGAAGGCCACTTCAAAATGCATCAAACACAGCCTTGACTTGGATTATTTTGGAAGTGGATGCTTAAATGGAGGACCATGTCCGTACTTCAAGTGAATGATATGATAAGATAGAAAAATAAGAGAGTAGAAATCTCAGTTATATGCATTGATATATCCTCAATCACATGCATCTTGACTAATTTACACAACCATATTGAGACAGCTTCAGTTTCTACTCCATGTGATCATCATCCAATGGTAGAAACTCAAGCAACATTCTTGAGCTATGATGTAAGAATTCACATGAATAGAAGCCCTCAGAATGCACATTGCAGTCTCCAATACCCTCATGAGCAAAAGCTCTCATAAATCACTCTTTCCTTCATTTTAACACTATTTGAGCTGCTGCTGCAGTGCCCCCGATTGATGCTCCCCTTGGGCATCATGGGCTTGGTCGGCCAATCCTAGGGGGATGTGCCATATCCTAGGTCTGGCCAACCCCCCATGTGGCATGGGTTGGTTGGCCCACTGTGACTCCAAAAATTGGACCAATTTTACTAATATTTTCTTTAACAAGTTCCACTTCCGACTATATTAGACAGCCTTAGTGACTTTGAATTAATCAGGCTTCATATAAGAATTGTCAAACATGCTTGATTTAGCTCCAATCCTAATCAAAGTCAAACATGGAACAAGGCCGATCAAACTCCCATACAAGTTGGAGTGGATGTCAAAGTTCATGTGTGATGGATTCACTAACGTGGCATCATAGGTCTTTCCCCTAACTGTCGTGGCCCTTTGTTTAGCTCAGGCTCCACCAACTCTGGTGATGGGGCCAGTTTTGGTTCCCAAATTGGTTTTCTGGATCTATCTTGTTGCCAGTCTTGAGCAGGTCACTGTGAAGCCATCTGATGATAACAATGATGATCTGGTGGTTAAGAATAAGTGCATGATAAGACTTCAAGCATTAGGGAATTTCTATTATAACAAGTCATCTCCAAGTTTCCTTGTTGCATCTTCTTCAATTTGAAACTTCATCAAACATTACCACCTCTGTTTATATTCTCTTGTCGAATGACCATTGCAATTTCTTTAGAATCTTTAGTAAATGCCATTGACCTTTGGTTAATTTGGATGGTTGTATCAGTGTAGCATCTAGCTCTTCTTCGTATGTCTTCAATTCAAGAAACATGGAGCATACACTGGCAACTAATAGAAGCACCATCAATACCACTTCTTTGACAAACAAATAACATAGTAGTTCACTAGTTTGAATGTCGTTCAAAGATAAAGTTTGGATCATGTGAAAAGTGTCAGGGATTTGAAGACTATTATACTTGCTTGACACCATGAATGTATTAATCTTATTGTTACCTTGATGTTTTCATTATTGCTCCTTTATATGGTCTGTTTCTGTTATGCTTTTGATTTCTGGCCATCATCGTTGACTCTCAATGCAGGATAATAAGTTTTGCCAACCTACTATTTCAGGTTTTTTATGAGGAGGTACAGTCCACCTTATTATAGTCCTCCTAGGAGGGGCTATGGTGGTAGAGGGCGAAGTCCACCTAGGAGAGGATATGGTGGGAAGGAGCAGAGTACTGGGAGCCTTTTGGTTCGAAATATTCCGCTGAATTGTCGGTAATGGTCTCTCTTCAGGATTTTCAGGCTTTGTCAATGTCAGTTTTAGCTAGCCTGTCCATTTCTTGAAGGAGAGTGCATTTGTTGTTACAAATAAATGTTCTGATGGATAGTTGGTGATAATGAAGTTATCTTAGATTTTTTAATTGGCCTGCAGACCTGAGGATCTTCGAGTTCCGTTTGAAAGATTTGGTCCTGTACGAGATGTTTATCTTCCAAAAGACTACCATACCGGGTGAGACATTTTGTTCTATTGCTGCTAGTATAATTGTGTTCATCATGTTATCTTGCCTGTTGTTGATTATGACACAAGCTATGGGTAAGATGACCTCTTTCATATACATTGTACAGATTTTTCAAAACTTTCATTTGTTGAATGTTGTTGGTAGATACTGTAGGCTTTGGTTGTTTAAGTATAATTGCCTAATCAACCACTTAATCTTAATATGTTGGTTAGATTTTTGTTGTACACTCAAATTATTACTTCATTTTTGAGCTTCTACTTATGAATAATATTCTCCCTTGTTTTTGCCATGATGTGCTTCTGCTTGTCTGGTTCTCAGGGGTGTATTGGGTTGAAGTAAATACAAGCCCTGCATATGTTGAAGAACAGTCTTTATCATTGCATTAGGTCATTTTGTTGAGGATTAGTCTTGTTCGAATCAAGAGGTTCGTGTTTGAAGGGAAAATTTAGTTCCTCATCAAATTTAGTGTGAAGTAAAGATATAATGCTGACCTTTTGAAGTGGGTTTCTTGAGAAGATAACTGAAGCATTATTGATCATACTAATACTTTCCAAGTGAAGAATTTGACACATGCAACTGATGGAAGTTATTGTAGAAGATATGTGAAGATATTAGAGCCTGGATTGCTAAATGCTTTTGTGACACAAGTACCCTTTTGATGGAGTGTTAGTTGTCGTTGTCTTTGCTCCTTCAAGAACTATAGAAGACCTGTTAAGTGGTGTCTCCATGACGGTAAACTTAGCAAGCACAGTGGACTTCCAACCTTTTCCTACTGCCTTGGATAAAATAAGTTGCCCATTTTCTTGTTTGTTTTCATAATATTTGATATTTGTGATGCAGGGAGCCCCGTGGTTTTGCATTTGTGGAGTTTGTTGATCCGTATGATGCTTCAGAGGCTCAATATCACATGAATAGACAACTATTTGGAGGTAGGGAGATAACTGTAGTTCTTGCTGCTGAATCACGAAAAAGGCCTGAAGACATGCGTAAAAGAGCTAGAGTTAGGTACTGCAAGAACCCTCATGTTTCCAGTTTTGAATCTTCTGATCATGGTATAGCATGTAACTAAAATGCCTTTACTTGCAATTCTCCACCTTTTACCAGAGGGCCCTCCGGTAATGATCGCCGACATTCTTCTTATTATGGTATTCCCTTGTGGCAATATTTACTGAATTTCTCTTACACTAGCAATTTTGAAGTGGTAGTTATCACATGTGATTGTACTTGTGTTTGTTTATCGATTATGCATTGTCATGGTGATTTTAGGTATTATGTTAGGCTAGTAATTGATTCTTGCAGTGGAAAGCTATGTTTTTGTTTCTGTTTAAACTGAAATATAACATTTTTATGTTAAATCCAACATTCAAATAAGCTGTCTTTAAAAACCAATACTACATCTTGCTTTCTTATTTTGGATTTACTTATAAGACACACATATCAAACTTCTTTTGTTGCCTTGTTCATGGTTTGATGTTTCTGGTGCTGGACCCATGCCGGTCACCAGTTGGACCAGTACGGGTCTAGTACGTGCCAACGTGAAAACACATGGTATGCCGACATGTGCCATGGAGCATCTTCTTAAATCTAAGTATACATTGTATTGTGAGGCATGTGCCCTGGTCCACTCCTCCAACCTGATAGGCCAAAGGATTAATACATGCTGCCTTATTGGTCCAAGTGAAATATAGAATCATGGACTTGGAATTGGCTTTCTTCATCTGGAAATGATGTAAAAATACGAAGAAGAATTGGTCACGGTATATCTTAGGCTGGTATTGAAAAAAATGACTTGATCAAAGTGTAACATTTGACCACCAGCAATCCTTCTGCTTTGATATTTTTTTTCTTTGTTTGTTTGTCACTGTTAAACTGTACAGGGCATGGGTACTTCTAATCTCTTTCAAAATATTTGGGTTAGTTTTATGTTCCTGGATGGCAATGCATGATCGACTTGACAATTGCTAGAATGCTTTTGCCTGTTATCGCACTTAATCTTTTGCTCTCAATGGCCAAACAAATAGAATATACCATATCTGGACTCCTGTCTTGTTTTTCTGCACCTATTCATTTTTTTGTGTAAGCGGAGCTGGGGCCTTGCACCCAATCTAAGGTTTCCAATTTAGATGAGGTCTCTCATATCTTCCTTATAGTTTCTAGTGGTTCTGAAAAATTTTAGTGCTAGTCTGTATTCTTTTGAAGTAGAGACTGGCGTGTGTTTTTGTATTTTCTGTTTCCACAAAGCTTGATGAATAATCATTTTCTTCAAGAAGAAATGGAAGAATTTTTTGGGATTCCTACAAGATCAATTCATTCTTTTTTTCTCTGACAAGTTGAAACTTCATCTGATTCGAATCCTATTGAGAGGTCCTCTAAAAATCAAAAATTTTTGAAGCAAAAAATAAGATATTTCTTTTGTTCTTTTAGGTGATAAAAAATGATATATTCAAGATAATTATGTATTTGCAAAATACCGTCTTAATTCTCTTTGGATGACCCGTTCTTAAGCTTAAGAAGAATGTAATAATTATTGATAATCTTGAATTCTGGAGGATTTGTTTTATGGCTAAGGGATTGGTATCTAAAACATATGTTCTTGAACAGTGGTTCCTTTTATGGTAGTTCTGCATGGATGCAAGTATTTCATTATAATTTGGAGATGATCTTTTCTACAGCAACAAAGAGGAAATTTCTTTTAAATGACATAAGGCAATATTTGTGCCAAAGTTTCATATTTGATAGTGATTCTTACAGGACGCTCACATTCTTGTTCAAGGTCACGCTCACGGTCTCCCCGTTATTCTTCCAGGTCCAGACGCCGCTCGCGGTAAGCTTAGGTGACTTTTCTATACTTATCAATCTTGTCAGTTTAAATATGCAGATTACTGTTAAACAGATCTTACTCTCCGGCACTGAAGTCCTGCAATGACTACACTTCTTCCCTACGAAAAAGGCAATCTAGTCATGCAAGATCCCCCAGAAATCATTCAAAGGAGCGCAATGAGGATGTAAATCGCAGATCACATTCTCCAAGCAACAGTGATGCTAATCAAAATGAAGATGTTAATCATCATGATAAGTAAGTTAAATGATGCACCTTTATGCTGTTATGTTTTTTCATTGTTCAATAGAAATGTTGGCATTCTCCAAATTTTTTTGCTTCAACTCCCTATGCATTGCATCCTCTTCATAGTTCCTAAAGAATTTATGTTCCCTCAAATTCATAAGGTGTATATGCTACATCATGATGTAACTATCTTATTCTCTAGATGTGTCATAAGATGTGATACAGACCTCTGCTTGTCTATTTATTATGGCCCATGGTTACCATGAATATGATGATCGAGTATAGCTCATATTAAAGCTTATCATGCATTATTTAGTTAGTTCTTTAAGATGTACATGGCTATTAGCATTTAGTTCTGACATCCACAGAAGATTGATGCTTAAGCAATATTATAACATCATGCTACACACAAAAAGCATTCACACTGCAACGTCCAAGACAATTGCTTTTGGCATAGATATAAATGCAATTGGTCATTATATGGTATTATTGTGGTGCATGTACAGTAGGCCTCCGCATGATGCTGAGGGATCACGGTCCCATTGGAGATCGCCAAGGCACTCCTCAGCTTCACTGCCAGGATCGCGATCAAGATCTGCTGATTTGAGCCCCAGACACAGCAGTGAATGAGAGGTATGCATTTTTCTTTCGGGTCAAACGGTGAATGATCATGACGTGTTTTGTTTCTTTCATGTTAAGTTGATGATCAACTCTCTTAGTTTGCTGAGTTACAGTTGACTCTAGTGTTTTAAAGAGGACAGGCCTGTGATGAGTTTTTATAGCTAACTTAATTTGGACATATGAATGACATAAGTACTTTTGAGTCGCTTGTTCTGCTAGCTGATGGTTGAAGAAAATGCTTGCCAGCATCAGATTTCTTTCATCTGAGGCTGCTTTATTTGTGCTGCTTATATACTGTTTGAACAACCATGGTTGGATCTATCGTCTTCATCATGCTGTTTTAGTTTATTTCGTGGAAGAGGGTTTATGAGCGGGCTGTGCAAAATATTTTTCCTTTCAATAAGTAAATCCATTCTAGAATTGAATTGTGCAAAAGCGTCTTTGTAGTTATGGATCAGTTAAATTGCTGATCAAGCATAGGTGGTGGGTGCTGAACTCAAGTTCATCACCAAGTAGAATCACAAAGCATCCGTACGTTGAACATAATATTTAGGTTGAACAAAATGAATCTGTTAAGATCATTATACAAGCAATCATATATGTATCGTCACCGAAAACAAATCCCTCACGTCGCCATGGTGATCGCGTCCGAGGAGGTGATACGTGGGTGGGTCGGCAAAGCGAGCACCGTGGTGAGAGCGACGAAGTCCTTGAGAGCCCCAATCGCCTCAAGAATCCATCTTAGATCGTCGATGCAGCCAAACCCTCCAACTCCCGCTCGTCGGACCGCAAACACGTAGAACGTCAGGCTCCCTTTACGTAGCTTGAACCTCGCCAACTCGCAATCGGCGAGCCCTCGGACGAGCTGCTTGTTAACGTTCCCCAGCGGGATCACGGCCGCCCACAGTCGGTCGACGGCGGACTTCATGGCCTCGGACTCAAAGACGAAGACCACGAGCTTGGACTTGTGCGTGTAAGCATAAAAAGACTTTAATCATGCTTCTGTAATGCGGAAAAACTTTAATGCTAGGATCGAAATCAAAACATGAATAGATCTGTGTTTACGATGCGTACCTTTGATGCCATCCGCAAAGAAAGGAGGAAAGATCTGAATACCTTCCTTAGATCCAACGCCTACGCCAATCTGCAAGGAGAACTAGACTCCTCCTCTCTTCCTATCCTTTCACAGGACCACTGTAATTGATGGCTCAGGGAGATTGAGAGGGAGACTGTAATCTCTCAATCTATCGGTGTCTGTGAAATATTTTTTTTACGCAACTCTTAGACGCATCTGTGTTGCTAATCTTTACGCAACTCTTAGATGCTTCTGTGTTGCTTCTCACACACGACACACTAAGTCCTCGAGGTCCTGTCTATTTATAGGCGAGAGCAGAGGGTCTAGGATAAGATATTAGAAGATTTCCTCCCATCAAGGGCCTCTTCTAAAGAATCCCACTTTGATTGGACTTCCTTTCTATTAGCCAATAACCATAATCAGAATCCAATCATATCTTTAATATATCTTATCTAATTAAATATGGCCACATTATCTAACATTCTCCCACTTGGCCCATTAATTGATAAGATACAAAAGATATTCAAAATCAAAATAAATAAACAAAATTTATTTGAAAACAATTTTGCATAATTGGATTCTGAAATTTTAAAAACTATTTATACGCGCGCGAATTTAAAAAACAGGCTAATAAGTCTAATGAATATAATAATACTACATTAAGTCTGATTAGTAATGCGAGTCATAGCGGTTGTATGTCAACAATGCCACACTTCCTTCTATGTACTACAACACTATTAGCCTTTCCTAATGCAATCCAAAATGACCCCTGTAATTTGTCTTGTCAAGACAATCCTGTCATCACATCCAACCATAATATGTACATACATAACTGTGAACCGAATAATAGAAACAAATAACTTTAAGTACGTAAGTAAAAATGTCAATTACAGTGTCCACTCAAATATGCATCACCATATCCATTATGGGTTGCTCACAAACCCAATCATAAGAACATGTTCTTTCAAAATACCTTAAGCTGTAAGTCCTAAGTAAATGGATCAGCAATCAATACAGTGGAACTCAAGTAATTAATTGACATTAGATGTTTCTGGACTCGTTTTCTCTAACCATCAAGTACTTTCTATCATAATGCATAAAAATGCAATAGTACTTGTCATTCTTAGAGAAGAAAACTACTGCGATATCACAAAATATCTTCAGCGACTTGACAATTGAGTCTGACCACACCAAGTCTGAGATAAAATTTCGCAGTTATAAAGTTTGATTAGTGGCCTCAAAGCACACCACAAAATCAACTTTTATAATAAATTGCCTCTCTAATTGATATAGATCTTAACCATAAGGTGGACTTCCTATTATTGAGGCAATTTATAAAATCAAGATTCAAAACACCATCATTTCAAGTGATATAATTTCATACATGTGAGCATATAATCCTTCGTCCCTTCCAGATATCTTATAACTTTTCTTTACAGTCCTTTAATATTTTTCACTTCTGGATAACTCAAATATCTATCCAGTATTTTAACTGCAAAAACTGATATCTATTCTGACATAGGCTTGAGCATAGACTTTCAACTACGCATATATAAAGAATATTTCCTTTATCTGATTCTTTTTCAAGTCATTTTAAAACACTCAATTTTTGACTAAAATTTTACTTTTTATAATTTGTTGAACAAAGTTGTATATTAAATCATCTCAAGACCTGGTTAATATATCCTTTCTAAGACAGTCTTAATAATCATTGAGATATATCCCTGAATATCTCAATACTAATAATATAAGATGTCTCATTCATATCAACCATCTTAAATTCTTAGTGATAATTTCTTGGTTTAGTATAATAAACCAAGTCACTATTGGCAATGCAAAATATTATCCATATATATGATCAATATAATAAACTTGCTCCTACTGATCTTCAGATATAAATACCGATTAACAGTATTTTTTTTCTTAAATCTGAAAAAAATCAATGATATTAGGAAACTTTATATATCATTGTCTAGAAGCTTGTTTAAGATCATAAATAAATTCATAAATTTACATACCAAATTATATATTTCTTTCATTTTCTCTGCGAGTCATTCAGAGTAACCCATATAAAACTAGATCCTTAATCAAAAATTTGTTTTCATATCATTATGATATAACTCAAATTCATAATGAATCACTAATGTCATGACGATTCTTAACGAGCTCATTTAAAAATTAAATGTCTCATTATAATTGATACATTCTTTATGAGTAAAATCTATAACCATATAAAAACTAAAAGTCTGACTATTATATCGTTCGACATTGTCCTTTGAGTCATATTTATATAATAGACTCTTTTACAATTATAGGACAATTCAACGAATTCATCGAGACACCATTCAGTTATTGATTTTAACTCTTCTTACATCAGATCATATTACTTTTCGAATCGTTACCTTTCATGACCTATGAAAACAATAAGGGATCTATTCTGATTCCTATATCAAAATATAATTCTTATAGATATACCACATAATCATAAATGATAGGATTCCTTTCCCATTGAAAAATTTTCAATGCTGTCAAATGTGGTTATTCTATAAGACCATTACTAGCGATATCAATATAATGTGAGAGTTTGGTAATATTATTTTGTTGTTCACCTTTATCAAATTATTTAATAATTTGAGTAACAACAATCTCTCAAATAATAAAGGAGTATCAACATGTATCTCCTCTATATCAAAATTAAATTTCGAGATTTTTACTCCCACTGATTCACTATTTTATAGGAACCTTATATTACCAGATTTAACCATCCTCGTACTATGATTAGAGCAATAAGACATATACCCTTTTTTTTTAACTTTTCTGAATAAATAACAAAATATTCAGAAATAGTTATTAACTTTAATTTTCTTTTATGTGAGTTGAAGATCCTTATCTCTACAGGACAATCCGAAATATGTAAATATCTTAAGTTAGGTTCCTAGAAACCTCATTTAAGATATACATCATAGAGCTTCTTCTCACATGAATTTGGTAAAAAATAATACATCATGCTTAATCATAATAAATATACGATTATACCTTTCAAAGAATTATGTTTTGCTACAACACATCTGGTAAATCATGAATACCATAAAATCCATCACCCCTATCAGATATGATGATTTTAACTTTTCTATCTAATTGTCTCTCGACCTCTTTTATGCATATTTTAAGAGTATCAATGGCCTGAGACTTTATATGAATTAGATATATATAAAATCATATCTCAATAGGTTATCTATATGGTGATAAAATACCTCTCTTTAATTAGACAAAAATATAGAGTGACTCGTAGATGTAAGCATAATCTCAAGGAGTTTATAAATTTATATTTTATTTTAATATTTAATTATAGGATCGTTATAAAATCAAGATTCATATTAATTCTGTATATACCATTATACAGAATCCAAATGTTAACTTTTATTTAATCATATTGAGTTCACAACTATCAAAGGAGAAACAATATTCTAACAATTCTAGGTAAAGAATCCAAATTCCTAGAATTATAAGAATATAACACAAATCCTCAAGATTCATCAAATAAATCATCTTTAGGCGTAGGCGATAAATACAAACTGCTATCGCTTTCACTTTAAGATGATTCCCTGTAATGATAAATATTTCAATCTCCTTTGATTTTTATTTCTTTTCTTTTTAAATATTAAAATAAATCTCTATTATTGGTAACATACATTGAAGCATCAAATTAATCCACCAATAATTTCTATAATATTTGATTTGAATCACATAACTTTTCATTTCAAATCAAATCTTATAATTCTTCTTCTTCATATAACTTTCATTGTTACACAAGTAACGCTTTATTATGAAGAAATTATTTTATGAGTTTATATAATAATTATAAACTCAGGTGGCTTATGCTTCATCCTTATTTTATTGTTACCCACTCCTTGAGTAGAACTCAAATATTTTAAGTCTTGAGCTTACAACTTTGTCAATTATATTGAGGAGGTAATCTTTAATTCCTCAAATACTTTCATTTTTAGTCAGTTCTTTCATTGATGTGTCAACTCATGACTTATCAGAAAATTTATATTGATCCTTAAATATTCTCATGCGCTATTGTACTGAAGTCTAAGTATCATTAATTTGAGTTTTTCAGACCTTTCCTCGATCAAGAACCTTAATTATTATTTCAACAGACCTTTCGAGAAAAAAGTCTTTGTTCCTTAAAATAATTGATCAAGGTCTCACTCATTCAATATAACTTATATATGCTCAAGTCATTTATTCTAAAAATATAGGGACATTTATAAAAATACAATGAAGGAAGTACCACTGTAATAATATAACATCAATGCTTTGAGTTTTATGTTGAACTATTGATATCATCAATATTTTACTTTCAATATTAATATATCTATTGTTCACACATATAATCATTATGGAGGACTCGATACCATCCTTGTGGAATAGTGTTAATACCTTTGGGTATAAAAATACTAAACGTCAAGAATATCCAAAAGCAAGATCATCCAACCCCCCATCACATAATTATTCAAAATAGATTCTCCTTTGGGATTATCTAAATCTCCTAATTATGTGTGCCATTGTGAATATTATTTTTCTTTAATGTCATTTAGGACCAATCCCATAATGTATTTTATAGATTATTGGTCTTGGTCACTTTGGTGACTGCAAGACCAATACAAAAATATAAAATATAAAAATATCTTATGGATGACAAGACTTTAATGTAATTTATATCCCATAAGTCTATCATCCTAGGCTACTTTGGCAGCTACTGATCAGATAAAACTTAAGAAAATAAATTACAAATACTTATCAAATTTCTTTAATATCATTTAGGATCAATTCCATAATGTATTTTATAAATTATTGGTCTAGGTCACTTTGGTGGCTACAAGACTAATACCAAAATATAAAATACAATCTAAAATATCCTATAAATGACAAGACTTTTATTGTAATTCATATCTCATAAGCTTATCATCCCAGGCCACTTTGGCAGCTTACGGTCAGATAAAACTTAGGAAGATGAATTACAAATAATATTCACTAAATTTCTTTAATTCAATTTATGCTAAACAATTCAATAATACAACAACAACCATAGTGATTATTGAATATTCATAAACATAAATAAAATTCATATGATAACTATAATCATGATAACACATAAATCATGAAAAACCTTTATGTGAAAATTAACTATCATTTCACAATTTCAAATATATATACATATGAATAATCAAACAAATATCCAAGAACAATAATTGGATATTATTTACAACTTACAATCAATAATTCATATATATTGATCAGTATAAGAAAAAACCATAATCATGATAACACATAAATCACGAAAAACTTTCATGTGAAAGATAACTGTCATTTCACAATTTCAAATAAATACATATGAATAACTAAATAAATATCCAAGAACAATAATTGGATTTTATTTATAAAATACAATCAATAATTCATATGAGAAAATTATAAAAGAACTATTATGCCAATCAATCTAGTTTAATTGGGTAAGCCCATAATTGGGTTAACTATTAGCCCAATTAAACTAGTCGATCAAAATCAAATATTGATCAAAAATTTTAATCCTTTCTAAATTTGATCAAAATCAAATTCAAAATACAATCATGATCAAATTTAATTATTTTCGATCAATTTTAATAATTGAGGATATAAATCAAAAAATTCTCAATTCCATAAGGACAAAACTATAAATATATTAACAGGTTAAATCGTAATTTTTCATTTTCATGAAGGGCAAAAGCGTCAAAATACTAAAAGTATTAATAAAATACGTAAGGGCAAAATCGTAATTTGACAAAACCCTAACCCAAGGGCAAACGTAATTTTGCCAAACCCTTCCTCTCGCTACTGCCGCTTACGCAAATAGCCGCCGCTCAATGCCTTCTTATCTGCAATGTGATTGCTTTAACGCAATGCCGCCAGCGCGGTCTGTGAACGCTGCAACGCTTGCTAGCCCAGCGTCTTGTGAATAGCTTGCAAAAAGCGGCGTGTTCTTTGCCCCGCCGCTGCGAGGTTGCGGCGATTCGGCCGCCTCGCTTGCCGAAAGCGAGGCTGCGGCGGCTGGCGGCCGCTTCTTTGCCGAAAGCGAGGTAATCGCCGCTATGCGGCCATGCTGGTAGCGTGAGGTCGCCGGCCGCCATCGGCGCTGCTGCTACAGACGGCTGCCGCCGGCGGCGGCTTTCTTCATAGCGGCTTCGCTGCATGGCTGGCTACATGGCTGCTGCCAGGTCCATGGCTGGCCGCCAGCTTTCAGGCGTTGCGGTGCCAGGGCGACTTGTGCTTTCGCGACTGTGCTTACCAGCTTGCCACTGTCGCGGCTTTGTTCTCGCGGCGCTGCTCGCATGGCTGCCGCTGCTTTCGGCATGGCACATACGCAGGCGGCGACTACCGCCCGCGCGGGGTTGCGCTCGTCGCGCCAATCTGGCGATCGCCGCCGCCCTTACGGCCGTACGCAGCGAGGTCGACAGATCGTCGTTGTTTCCTTAACATCGCCGACAAAGCATTTATAAACCACGACAAAAACCAAAATCGATAGGAATACTGATTTGTGAGTCGGATCAAACATCGTAAATCAGAAAACAACAGATCTAAAATTTTGATTTCAAGAACCTGGCTCTGATACCAATTGTAAGCATAAAAAGACTTTAATCATGCTTCTGTAATGCGGAAAAACTTTAATGCTAGGATCGAAATCAAAACATGAATAGATCTGTGTTTACGATGCGTACCTTTGATGCCATCCGCAAAGAAAGGAGGAAAGATCTGAATACCTTCCTTAGATCCAACGCCTACGCCAATCTGCAAGGAGAACTAGACTCCTTCTCCTCTCTTCCTATCCTTTCACAGGACCACTGTAATTGATGGTTCAGGGAGATTGAGAGGGAGACTGTAATCTCTCAATCTATCGGTGTCTGTGAAATATTTCTTTTACGCAACTCTTAGACGCATCTGTGTTGCTAATCTTTACGCAACTCTTAGATGCTTCTGTGTTGCTTCTCACACACGACACACTAAGTCCCCTGAGGTCCTGTCTATTTATAGGCGAGAGCAGAGGTTCTAGGATAAGATATTAGAAGATTTCCTTTCATCAAGGGCCTCTTCTAAAGAATCCCACTTTGATTGGACTTCCCTTTTATTAGTCAATAACCATAATCAGAATCCAATCATATCTTTAATATATCTTATCTAATTAAATATGATCTAACAGTGCGCGCCGAGCCCGAGCGTGAGGGTGCGCCATGCGCGCTGCGCCAGGATGCTGAAGTTGGTGGGCACGTACGTGGTCGTGGAGGGGAAAGGGGGGCTCCAGCGCGGGCTCAGCTCACGCGGCGGCGCGTTGATGAGCCGCGGCGGCTCGAGCGGGGAGGCCCACCGCACGGCGAAGACCTTCACCACCACCTGGCCGCCGAATCGGATGCCTTTGACGTCCCTGCTCGGCTTGAAACGGAGGTCCTTTTTTGACTTTGGAATTGGAGGTTGATGCTGCCGATTTGGATTCCTTTGTTTGTTTCTCTTCTTCTCCTTCTCCAACTCCACGTTGAAGCTACGGTTTTAGGGTTGAAAACCAACCAAATAGGCACTTGATCAAGCCAACTTAATCTCTTGTACTTCATGTTTATTGGTTGTGAAGTAGTAGTTTACATTTAAGTAAAATAAAATAGTTTAACCTGTGAGATCATATATATATATATATGTATATATATGTATATATATGTATATATATATATGTATATATATGTATATATATATGTATATATATGTATATATATATGTATATATATGTATATATATATATGTATATATATGTATATATATATATATGTGTGTATATATATATGTGTATATATATACATACATATGTATACATATATATATATATATCATTTGTTATGGACTTAGTTGATTTTGTCTAAATCATATGATATCTTTATATGTCTATCCACAAAGAGTTAGTCTCTTCAAAACCTTTTATGGTCCCTAAAGACTTGTAAAAGAGAAGACGAGTTAGAAAAAATATTTAACTTGGAATTCACAAGTAGTCATCTTAGCAAATACTTAATATGTAATATAAATTACAAATATAAACTTCACAAGCTTTGAACAATAATACGACAAAGGGTCCAAAATAGTTTGTCGTAGTCAAAAGTCTCCATAAGTGTCCGCATAACACTACTACGAAATAAGATAGCAAACTAGCCCTAGATACTACCCTAAAGGTCTATCTAATCATTTCACGTGAGTAGCTCTTAGATGCTATATTGGCTAACACTTCATACCACTATGCAGAGTTGGAAAACCCATAAAATGACTATATGTATGGCTTATTTCTAGACAATTTTGCCTCTACCTAATGATTGTACACAACCTATATTTATAAGCTTAAAACAACTACAAAAACTAATCAAAATAAGTCTGTCAAGCTTACTACAAGCCCTTTACATACTATGCAAATCATGAACAACATCGAAAGACGTAGACATACACGAGCATTATATCAAATACCTTATTTATAGCTTTGTCCGTGATATTCTCCCCTCATTTATTCTTTCAATGCTCTCGTCGAAGCCTTTGTAGACACTATATATCTTTGTCTTTGTTGAATTTTTAATCTTCTAATCCACTTGCAATTAGCCTCTTGGCTCCCAATTGCTCTCCGTCGATGTTGTTGAGTAGTCAAATTTTAATTTACTATGTTGTTTCAATTCTTCAATGACTTTGACTCTAGTATGAGGTTGGTCGAGTTATGTTGATCTTTATAATTTATGTAGATCCTTCAAATGAAGGAAATTTTTTTTTGTGTGTACTAGTTTCTTAAATGTCTCGTGCCACTTGAACTAGTTGAATGTTTATTAGAGCTTTAATAAGCATTGCCTTACTAACTCTAAAGTTTTTGAGGTTTTTCCTCCATAATATTTGCCCACCAATTCCTCTTCTACTCAATTGTCACCTCAAGGCAGGTTAGTATCGCTTTCACTTTTAATTGATATTTTATTGAGAAATGAAGCAGATAGTCTACTCTTGGTAGAATCGATTATCATTAATGAGAATTTGATAACTGTTGTCTTCCACTTTCTTCAAAGGATTTTTGAACATATGCAGATCTCTTCTGCTATATCAATGAAAAAACTATGGTATTCGGTTTTGCTCATTCTCTTAAAAGTTAAAAAGATAAAGATTACTCGACTTCGCTTGCCTTCTTAAAAGTTATACTTCATGTATCAAGCTGGTTATTAACCTTCACCTAATCTCCGTTCATACTTCTAAAGCATCCAAAGTGTTTGCACTCATTGTGTTGAATTATTGAATGTAAAAAGTTTTACCCGAAAAGAGTAAAATTTCACTCCAACTTAGAGCAAGTGTCTAATAGTTCTATCAAGTTTTATCACCTTTAGGATTATATTATCTTTTATATTATTTTTATTATTTAATATAATTTTTCCTACTCAAGCTTGACATCCTCATCTTTAAATATTATATCAGTTTTGATATCAAATGTTACAATTCAAACTTAGCTTAACCTTTTTTTTACCTAAACTATTAGTTAAAACTCTTTTGCTAATGTTGATATATAAATCAATCTAAGTCTTACTCACTTTGGATGTAGGACTAATCAGAGTGTCATACTATGCTCTCTCGATCAACTGATGGAAGAGGATAGTGTATAGCATGAGGAGCTTGAATCTAGGAGATAAAAAAGAGGGCTGAGGATGCCCCCCTTTGTCACGAACTTAGCTGGTTTTGCCTAAGCCGTGTGGCACCAATGCATATCACCGCAAAGGTTAGCCTCCCCGAAATCTCCTCCAATCCCTTAGGACCTACGAAAGAGAAGACGAGACAGAGAAAGCGCTTCACACGGGATCCGTAAGCCACTCTTTTAGCAAACACATTATAGCCAATATAAATTCCAACCATGGATATTATAAGCTCAGAACGGTTGCACAACAAAGGTATAACATTGGTCCACTACAGACCGAATTCTAGTACAAGTATGCACTCGACGCAAACTTTATGTACAAGCCTACAATGGCTACAAAACTCACTCAAATTGGGCATTTTACCTTTGGCAAGCCCTTTACAAGCTTTACACGCTATGACAAACCAAAAGGAACATGGACATGCATAAACATTACATCAAACAAGCCGTTTACAATTTGCCCATAACACCTTGGAGATAATGTAATGGGAGACATTCGAGGCAGAGGTGAGGAGGAAAATGATAATAGCCTAGGTTGCGAGAGAGACAAAAGGTGAGACTGAAAGCAAAGGGGAGTTTTGTAATGGTGCCTTAGTGATACCTTGACAACTATAGACAATGGCAATAATGAAAGTGGTAGCTATCGAACAATGGCTTTACGATAGATAGGGACGATGGCATGCTCAAGAGCGAGGGTACGTTTTAAAAAAATTTAAAATAGAAGGGTTTTTTCAAGTAAATCACTATATATATATATGCATATATATGGTTCGATCATAGATTTAATATTTTTAAGTAAATGAAATCAAGTTAAAAATATATATTATGTTAGAAGTATAAAAAATATAAGTAATATTATAAATTTTTTAATTTAATGATAGTGAATGATGGAGACGAAGCAAACATGTCGAGAGGATGAGAGAGTGGCTTTCCTTCTCTCTCGTATTTATAACTGCATGATTTTATCACCAAAAATTTTAAATATCTACGATAGTAAACAAAAATATTAATGGTTTTTAAAATAATTTTTAAGTTCAAATGATCCCTTCACTGCCGTCCGATCGGTTTTATTACTACGATTCATAAGAATAGTTCGCACATTATTTGAATAAACAAATAAAGGGTAAGAAAAAGTCAAGGCACCAAGATGAAGATATTGAACATGAACAGTTCATATCCAAAGGAATAAAGTGAGTAAATTGGTCAAGCATTAGTCGTCAATACAAAATAACAATCAAGCACCACCAAAAAAGATGTGACATACGAATTGGGCGATGCGTCCACAAGCTCACATGACAACCTATGCAATGAAGATTGCAGCCTCTATTCACTGCTGAAATATTCACTAGAAAAGGAAAAAAAGAATCATCTATTAATATGATGAGTATTTTGGTATCAATATAATATGATGAGGATTTGAATGCCCCAAAAAGGTATCAATACCCTCTCTTATATAATTTTTTTTCAAAAAAATCATCTACTAATTCTATTAAAAGACTTACGCAAGTCGTTTTGGAGTCGTACATATAGCTTAGGAGGAAAGGGATCCTCCCATACAAAGTTACACTTATCCGATCTCGCTTTCTCGAAGACAGCCTATATTATATTGCTTGATTGTTATTTACGACAGATGATAATAACAATGCATTGCAATAAATGAGATAAATCGCACAAGTAGACATTCGATATCCACAACTGACCAAGCTATAATGCTTCGAACCATGTGAAGAGTGTTTTAGAGTAGTAGTCTGTAATCTTCTTACCTTACGTCACTTAGACTATACATCATTAATTTAAGAATGCTGTTGCCTTGGACACGATACCATGGCACGGGAATCAAGACAATTGTATCGGAACATTAAATTAAATTTCATATTTTGATAATAATTAATTTTATGAGTCCAAGAAGCCTACTCCTATAGTAATTTCAGGTCACATGCAACATAGTTTGCGAATTCTTAGAGGTCTTCTAATAAGTTGGCCAGAGAAGACTTGAAGTGTGAAACACCGTAAGTCAACAATCAAAATCAATAAATTGATGGGATTAAATTAAAGGTTCACTTATTTTTAACCTAAATCTCTTTATACACCTCTCACATAAACATCAAATAATTTATCTCAATCTTTGACCCAATATATATAAATTAACTAAATATTAAATCACAAAAGATTTCTTCCATACTTAGGAATTTTCTTTTTTTCTTAAATCGAAATAATTTTTTTTTGTTTTTTTTTTGTTTCTTCATGTAATCGATCTTTACGTACAAGTATCTTAAGGACGGAGGAACGAGCCGGCATCACTAGATTATTTATGTAGAGTCATAGAGAAAAAATGGATATTATCACTTTTTATTATGTGTTATTTAATCTAATAATATTATAGAGGATGACACTTTGCTCGTTCTCAGTAGAAGCAATACTGTATTTTTTTTTTTAATTTGTCTATCTCGTGATTAGAAAAACCATGAGTAAATTAAAAGGATCATTGATGAAATTGGTCAATCTAAATCATGGTAAGGTCGAGTAATCAACCTAGAACATGTGATCCGCAAGATCATTTATGCATTATGATAGTTAAACGACAACCCGTAGAGGTGATGGATTTTGTCACCTACGTATGTATATGTTGAATGGACGAAAACAATAATGTGGTCGACCATCGGATGCTATGTGTGTCGTCCTTCGAACGACTAGTCGATGGGACCTGCCAAATTCTCTCTCTACATCACAAAAAATATTACTCATTGATATTAAAGCGAATTTAAAGTATTTTTTTCCTTTCGTATTAAATATAATTATTAAATCCTTCCATCATGCATCCTCATATATACTCATCTATGAAAGAAACAATAATATTTTTGCATCGGTTTACCGTTTATTTATCTGAGAATAGCGACAGACACTGAGATAGACGTGACCACAAATTGAGTGTGACAAATGCAAATAGCACAAGGATGAGAAAGAAAGAAAAAAAGATTTTCTTACCATATATAACCAAAAATAATAGAATAAGACGTGACCCGACAAATTCTCTACATCACAAAATTTATTACTCGCTGATATTAAAGCAAATTTAAAGTATTTTTTTTCCATTTCATGTTTAATATAATTATTAAATCCTTTTCTATCTTGACCCTATATGAATGATATTTCTTCCATATATCAAGGGTTGGTCATTAACTACCACCATGAATTGGCTACTTGCTACGTTATTCCCACATGTACTTTTGAGGTGGACCATTATCTTCTCAATGGCCGCTGTGATCCACATGCCAACCAGAAAGAAAATAAACAAAGCACGTGATTGAAACGTGAATCCCGCCATGCATTTTTATTTGTTTGCATAAAATGTAACCTCCTCAATTGCTTTAGTGGGTTTGGCAAGGCGCGCATCCCAAGACTCACTTTGACTTCATATTCTTGGTGGTAGATGCATTTGTAAATGGGACAAATATCTCGAAAATGAGCCAAGATTATTTCTTCATGGCCGATACCTAACATGTGATTCGATCTCATGTGTTGGATTCACCCTTTTTATCTTTTTACGGGCTTAATATGATCCAATGGTGATAGTGATTCAATATTTGGACAACCGAATCTAGCCTCGTGTACGGACACGTGCTCGGAAACTTTGGTGCGTTTCGACTTATGAGACGTAACTTTTTGCTGTACTCTCCAGTCGATGATATATGACAAATAAATGTCGCATAGGTATCATCTCATCTAGCGTTTCAGAATTATGTTTAGATGGGTTCTCTTGCATGCTTGGTTTGAGAAAAGGAAGAGACTACATCACGTGCATAAATAATCTGCACTCTTCGGTCCAAGAACATCTATAAATAGGCCCTTCCACCACACACCTCAGCACACCATTCCTTCTCTGTCTCTCGCTCCTGTTGTACGATGACGCTACTTGGAGACATGGTGAGCCACATCGTCGGAGGCCGGTCGCATGGGGTGAAGGTGAGAGGAACGGTGGTGTTGATCCGGAAGAACGTCCTCGGCTTCAACGACTTCGGTGGCACCGTCATCGACAACGTGCTCGAGCTCCTCGGCCGATGCATCTCCTTCCAGCTCATCAGCGCCAACGTCGGCGACCCAAGTGAGCTGCTCCCTCTCTCTTTCTCTCTTGTTATTGTCATCATCTTGTCATAGTTGGTGGAAATGATAGAAGCGTTGATGTGCAGATAATGGGAATCGAGGGGTCGTCGGGGAGGAGGCATATTTGGAACAGCACATCACTTTGTTGCCATCCCTGGCTGCCGGCGAAACTGCTTACCACGTGACGTTCCACTGCGAGGAGAAGAACGGTATTCCCGGTGCCGTTATCGTCAAGAACAACCTCAGCTCTGAGTTCTTCCTCAAGACCTTGACACTCGAGGACTTCCCCGGCACGGGCCGCATCCACTTCGTCTGCAACTCCTGGGTCTACCCGGCCGGCAAGTACAAATACGACCGCGTTTTCTTCGCCAACACCGTCAGTATCTACCAATTCTATGTATAACACAGATGAGATTGGCATCTTTTGAGCCTCCATTCACCATGCATCGACCTGTTGCAGACGTATCTTCCGGGAGACACACCACTGCCGCTGAAACGATACAGGGAAGAAGAACTCTTTAACCTGAAGGGAGATAACGTCGCCGGGCAGCTGCAGGAATGGGACCGCGTCTACCGTTACGACTACTACAACGATCTCGGTAGCCCAGACAAGTCCAAGGACTTGGGTCGGCCCATCCTCGGAGGGACGCCGGAGCACCCTTACCCTCGCCGTGGAAGGACTGGCCGGCCACCGACAAAGACTGGTAACACTTGATCATAGACCTCTTTTGTTCGCATCATTCTCTGATCTGATGCCGTCCATGTGTTTGACATAATAGATCCCAAGTCGGAGAGCAGGCTGCCGCAGCTGGACCTGAACATTTACGTGCCCCGGGATGAGCACTTCGGACACCTTAAGATGGCCGATTTCCTCACGTATGCCCTCAAGGGCGTCGTCACAGGAGTGCTCCCGGTGCTGCAAGCCATTGCGGACGTAACCCCGAAGGAGTTCGACTCGTTCGAGGACGTGCTGAAGCTCTACGAGGGCGGCCTTCCGGTGCCCCACACTCCCCTGCTTGAGGAGCTCCGACAGCGAGTACCATTTGAGATGATACGGGAGCTGCTGCGCATCGAGGGCGGCCAGGGCCTGCTCAAGCTCCCTAAGCCCCAAGTAATCCGAGGTAATAACCCCGATAGTAGATTAACTGGGTTGGATCGGACGAGTTGATGACCATTTGACTCGGTTGGCAGAGGATAAGACTGCGTGGCGAACCGACGAAGAGTTCACTCGCGAAATGCTTGACGGTTTGAACCCGGTGGTCATCAGGCGTCTCGAGGAGTTCCCTCCAACGAGCAATCTTGATCCCTGCAAATATGGCGACCATACCAGCACGATAACTGCAGCCCACATAGAGCACCACCTTGACGGTCTCACCGTGCATCAGGTGAGAAGCTTATCTGGTGTGATGCATGTAGCGGTAGCGAAGTACTCTTGCTTCATCGTGTTCCTTTTCTCCCTCCTGAAGGCACTGGAGCAGAACAAGCTCTTCATCTTGGATCATCATGATGCATACATCCCCTACCTCAACCGCATCAACGCTCTCGCCGTCAAAGTATATGCCACCAGAACTCTGCTGTTCCTGAGGCAGGACTCCACGCTGAAGCCATTGGCGATCGAGCTCAGCTTGCCTCACCCGGACGGAGAGCAGCATGGCGCTGTCAGCAAGGTGTACACACCGGCTGAAAGTGGCGTGGAAGGATCGATCTGGCAGCTGGCGAAGGCCTACGCCGCCGTCACCGACTCCGGCTACCATGGCCTCATCAGCCACTGGTGCTTACAGAATCGCATCATGCTCTGTTCTGAGTCCCTGTAGTTGTTTCTTCGCCTGATCAATATTCTTTTCCCTCGATCGCAGGCTCAACACACACGCGGTGATGGAGCCGTTCGTGATCTCGACGCACAGACACCTGAGCGTGATCCACCCGATCCACAAGCTTCTGTCGCCGCACTACCGTGACACGATGACCATCAACGCCTTGGCCCGGCAGACCCTCATCCCCGCCGGCGGCATATTCGAGTTGACGGTCTTCCCAGGGAGGTACGCGTTGGAGTTGTCTTCCACGGTCTACAAGAGCTGGAATTTCCGGGAGCAGGCTCTCCCCGCAGATCTGACCAAGAGGTACGAATCCTCGAAAGCTCAAATCGTGTCTCACGAGGAGCTCTACTCTGTGCATGACCCAAAGATTCATCTCTGCGCAGAGGAGTTGCGGTGAAGGACCCAGACGACAAGCTCTGCCTACTGATCGAGGATTACCCTTATGCCGTGGACGGACTTCAGATATGGCATGCGATCGAGACATGGGTCGGAGAGTACTGTGCAATCTACTACCCGACGGACGACGTCGTGAAAGCCGACGCCGAGCTACAGGCCTGGTGGAAGGAGGTCCGCGAGGTCGGCCATGGCGACAAAAAGGACGAGCCCTGGTGGCCAGCCATGCACACCACACCCGAGCTGATCGAGGCATGCACCACCATCATCTGGATCGGTTCTGCGCTCCACGCCGCCATCAACTTCGGGCAGTATCCCTACGCCGGGTACCTGCCGAACCGGCCGACCATGAGCCGGCGCTTCATGCCGGAGCCGGGCACGCTGGAGTACGAGGAGCTGAAGAAGAACCCGGACAAGGTGTTCCTGAAGACCATCACCAGCCAGCTTCTCACGTTGCTGGGTCTCTCCACCATCGAGATCCTGTCGAACCACGCGTCCGACGAGGTGTACCTGGGACAACGGGACACGCCAGAATGGACGTCGGATGAGAGGGCGGTGAAGGCGTTCGAGCGCTTCGGCGCGCGACTCAAGGCGATCGAGGCGGAGATCATGAAGAGGAACGGCGACCCGAGCTTGAAGAACCGCAATGGCCCGGCCAAGATGCCCTACACCTTGCTCTTCCCGAGCAGTGGGGTTGGGATCACCGGCAGGGGAATCCCCAACAGTATCTCCATCTAAGTCGCCTGTCGAAGACAGGAGTTGCCACGATGATTGTACCGAATAAAACTGATGCGTTGTGTGCGAGACTGTATTTGGATAAATTTATTAAGGAATTCTAAACGAGAATCTTTAATTCGATTTCTTCCACAATTAAATCCGTGCTATTACAGATATCTGTATGTAGCCAACAAGTAAAAAAGTGTGAAATTACACAAATTTGTCTACATTATGTAAGGTATTCTAGTGATTCATAATGATATAATATCATGATAGAGAATAATAGGAAATTCTATCTATTGACTTAAATAGGAGATAAACAAGTATTATCCTTGAATATTT
Organism: Musa beccarii; assembly: GCA_024322285.1. NCBI lineage: Eukaryota > Viridiplantae > Streptophyta > Magnoliopsida > Zingiberales > Musaceae > Musa > Musa beccarii. Next base: position 40,809,274 of record CM044395.1, on the reverse strand, counting down.
AGTATTTGGTGTAACCCTTGTTTCATTCGTTTCCATAGTTTAGACAGTGTATAATAAAGCCCACATTTACTTTTCATGTGTTCCCTATAAAGTGTTCCTGTGCTCGAATGAACATACCTTAACTACCTATATTAGTATATTAAAATAATAATAAATTAAAACAAAAATTATGTTAAAATTATTAATTTACTTAGCTGTTATCATCATTTATTTTGAATATTTTATAATAAAAATATAGTAAAAAATCTTTATCATATGATTAATCGTTGTCTCTCTTCCCACTTTGTAACCCACCCCAATTCCCTCTCCCTAAAGATATCAGTCTTGTCATTGTCTCTCTTAACTTCTTCCTTCTCATCTCACTCTATCTCTTACCTTACTTTTGTCGGAGAAGGATGAAGCAAATAAAAACGAGGAGGAGGAGGTGAGTAGAGTAAGTGGAGATAAAATGGAAGGAGAAGAAAGCCAATGGAAAGAGGAAAGAGACGGTGGAGATAAAGTGAAAGAAGAAAGAGGTGGAGAGGGAGAAGAAGCAACGATGGAAGAGATAAAAGATAATTAAAAAAATCAAGGAATAACTTAGGATATTTTCGAATCAACTTAGGATTAATCGATCTTGTTCGATTCAATCTCATAAAAATCAATTTAATTCTAAAATATCGAATCAAACTTAATATAAAATGATCATCATTTTTTAATAATTTTATTAAAAATATTTTGATTAAAATAAAAAATCTCTTGATAAAAATTAAATATGGGCACATCATTTTGTGAAAGTACATTACTTCAAATGTTTTTCAGTAAATTACTCTTTTATCTTATATATGTATGTATAAAAGTTTCTTCATTTAATAACTTATATCCATAAAATGGTCAGAAACATTTTAAGCTTCGTTGTAAAAGATGTTCAAATATCATTTCCCCTCCCGCTCTCGTCACGAAGTATGATTCAACCAGCACGATTCAATACAGGGCATTTAGATCGTTCAAAGGAGAAGGACACGGTGGCATTTCCGAAAGAATGGGCATGTTTATGCGAGTCCGTTACCCTCCAAACCACCGCACCTCGAATGTGTAGCCCATCCTGTCCAAGCTCCACATCTTCCAATTCACAATCCCCACGAGATGTGGCCCTCTTTCCAACCACACCCAGTTGATGACCGCCAAAAGCGGTTCTTCTCGAACACCAATAGCAGCCCACCACGTAACCCCGACCAGAGCGAAGAACTCGCCGTCCCAATCACCGGTGTTATCCGGACCTCTCACCCCTCCCTCCTAAAATGAGCCTCCTGGCTTTCGCTCTGTTTTGACGCAATCCACACGTTCGGGCAACAAAGCATCTCCTCCAAATCTCCCCAATCCCTTGCCCACTCCGAAGCGATCTCCCCTCGACGATCGAAGTTTTCTCCTGTTCTTTGCTTCCGATCGAGGTTGCCTCGGTGGTGATCGTGTTGGGGGTTCTAGGGCTGGGGTTGGGGTTGGGAGGATCGGCCGATCGACAATGGGGCTTCTTCTTCGTGGAATCGCTCCCTGGTCCGAAGGTCTTCAAGTGCGGGCGCTGCAAGGTCGACTCGGCGTCCCATGACGCGATCATCTCCAAGGATTTCCACGGGCGGGATGGCCGCGCGTACCTCTTCAAGAGCGTGTGAGTGTGACTTCAAGAGCTTTACTGTCGTTCTTGTTGGAGAAATGATATTAGGATTTTTTGACCTCAATGTAGTGTTTATGTGCTTATGGTAATGGATTCTATATTGGCACATATGTTCTTGGTCTTTAGGTTAGCTTTGATGTAGGTCTTTTCCATATTGTTGGTTTCACATTGGTATAAACTACGAAATGGTGCCGCTTCTTCAGTGATTAGCTTAAACTAATGGTCTTCTGTCTAACTAGTTTTCTTGTGTCCTCTGTTTCATAGCCAATTAGCAGTCTTTCATATGATGGAACGGTAATCAAGTAGAATTTTTTGCCTTTGTTAGTCTTCTGTAGATGGACGGAAACAAAATCGTAACCCAAATATGTGTGGGGGCTTTGAGCTAAATTGTTATTTCTGTTCCATCTGTCTGATATTCTAGAATATTTAGTTCTGTCATTTCTGCTGCCCATGGAGTTATAATCAAGATATTGTTGTTGTCACGATAATAATTAATACTCTTGGAGGGCCAGAATTCATCTTGGAATGTACCATTTATAAAGTAAATTGAGTGGCACCCAATCCTCCCTGCCCTCATTTTCTCCAAATCTGGCATTGATGAAGTGGGACATGGTGAGATTGGTGCAGTAGGTGTCCAGTTAATTGCTCTTCCCAGCGCTTCTTATCTTCTTTGGCCTATTCTCTCCTTGAGCTACCACCCTATCCAAATCTAGCCATGTGAGGCAAGGGTGAGCTGATGACTATTCATCGAATAGTCAAAAGTTTGAAAACAATGAGGGGCTGGGCAGTCAAACCTTAAAGCAGTAGTTTGGAGTAGTCTCGTCGGTAGCAAAGTGTTCCACCTGAGTCTTTTTGGGTCTTGGTAAACTGTTTGGTCGAGATTTATTGGGTGGTACACCTGAGAAATTGATGGAACTCTAACACCAGATTTTCTATGCTCTTTCAGTCTGCTTAGCTGGTCGGTTAGAAGTTTTCTAACTTCTTTATGTAGATTTTGCATGTAATGACTGTATCGGCATCAAGCTTCAAAACTTACAACTTACCCTTTGCAAAAACAAAAAAAGTCTCAAAAACTTATATCGTGGTCTACTTTTTTCTGGTGCCATTTTCTCCCAATTTTGTTACCTCTACTACTGTCCTTGTGGAGAGAATCCAAAACAGAGCTAAGGTTCGTGCGGTTCATAGACTTATGAGCTCTCTGCTGATTTGATCCCTTAACCAACCGTAACTCTTTGTTGTTTCACATGCATTTTTCATTGTAATCTAGAATATTGTATTAGTTTATGGTAACAACTACTGAACTACATTCTATGTTCATTTATATAAAAGCTGATACTAATATTAATTTTTGGGCTTTATTATAAGGTGCCCATGTTTTCATTTTTCCTGCTGTCTATCATTTTTTTTAATCCTATAAATACCTCTCATCGTTACTCACCATCGATTGTCTTCATTGCCCCCACCTCATCATGTCAATTGTCGTGCCCTCCCTTTCATCGTGGTTATCCACTTTGGTGGAAGGGAAGGAGGCAATTAGAATGGGGTTTCCCCCTCATTCCTCCCTCGTATGACCCATGGCTCATTGCATCAAGCATTGCTTGTATCTCCTTGTATCTCCTTCCTTCCGGAGTTACTTTGCTCCCTTTCAAATGATGAAAGAGGATCGGGAGTAGTGCAAGGAGCTTCAATCTAAGTAGTGAAGGGGTGGGGGCGCCTTGTAGAGATGATACAATGGGAGACGTTCAAGGCAGAGATGAGGAGATAATGACAACGAGTCTAGGTTGTGAGAGAGATGAAGGGTGAGGGCAAAGGCTTTTGTAGCAAGGCTTTAGTGATACCTCAATAGCAATGGATAAGGCCAAGGGAGAATAACTACTAGTAGATCGTAACACACAACGGAATTAAATGGAAATAATAATCAAATATGACACCAAGATTTACGTGAAAAACCCCTCCAACGTGAAGGGTAAAAACCACGGGGCAAATCGTAAAAATTCATTATAGGAATAATGAATATACAATTCTCAAAGTCTCTTGTCTAAAACCCAAGCAACAATCACAAAAGAATAATCGATATAAGGATTATGTCACTGGTACAATATCCAAAACCTCCCAAGCAATCATAGTAAAAATTTATCGCAGATCCGATCTAACCCGAGATGAGAATACTGCTTGATGAATGATAACTGGCCTCTGTGTGGTCCTTGTCTTCTTTTTTTCTTTTTTTCGCTATTTTCTCCTCCTTTTGAATCACATTGCTGTTGTAAAATCGCTACCCTTTTGTTGCAGCTTTTCTCTCTAATTTTCATAGCCACCATTAGCTCCCTAATTAAATTTAGGTTTAGGAAAAGAAAGGGTAGGTCATGGGTCGATAAAGTCCATATGGGTTGAATTGGGCTAATCGCCCAACAACCTCCCCTTCACCTTAAGGAGACTATCCCATAACTCCTTAGTGTGAAGCCATGCCGATCAACTATCGGCACATCTCCTGCTCTCTTTTCTGAAGACCCTTGTTAACATGTTTGTTCCATTATCATTCTTCCTCGAAGTTGCAATTGCTTTTCTTCAAGTACATTTCAATCCAAAGAGTATCTAATATCTATCTAGTATCTAAGTTGGGTTCTTACATAAATGGATGCCACTGGTTGTCATAATGCACCACATAGTTTTTTATTTCACCTCAATTCTTGTAAGAATTTTTTTATCCATAACATTTCTTTACAAACCTCTATAGCAAAGAATATATTCGCTCTATGATAGAGAGCAATACACCTTTTGCAATTTGGATTGTCATTACACCCCCTCGCAAAAGTAAGTACAAAACCCGAGGTGGATTTTCTCGATCAATATCTCTAGCCATATCTACATCTGAACAGTTAGCATAGGTGGTCTACCTCCAAAGCTTAAACAAACCTTAGAGTTTCCTTTGACATATCTCAAGATTCACTTCACTGTTGTCCAAAGGTTTCTTTGCTTGGATTTGCAAGAAATCGCTAGTAACAATTACATATGCAATGTCCGATTTCGCATATACCATTACATACATTAAACTTTCAATTGGCAAGCATAAGAAACTTTTTGTATTTTCTCCTTCTCCTCATCACTTAACGAGCTTTGCTTTGAGCACAAGTTGAAGTGACTCGACAACTGTTTTGCATTGCTCATACTGAACCTTTCTAATACATCCTCGATGTATTTCTCCTGTGATAACTAAATCTTACTATTTTTCCTGTCACGAGAAATCTACATGCTCAGTATTTATTTTGTTGGCCCCATGTCCTTTATTGTAAAAGACTCACTCAATTCCTTTTTCAATCACAATTGCATATATATCTTTCCTAAGGATAAGCATATCATCAACATAAAGTAAGAGAATAATAAAATCCTCACCAAATTGTTCATGTACATACAATGATTCAAGTCGTTCTTTTGTATCCATTTTCAGGTCATGAATAAATCAAACTTTTGTAACATCTACTGCTCTTGGAGTTTGCTACAACTCATACAAAACTCTTTCTCAACTTGCAGACAAAATTTTCTTTACCTTTGATTTTGAAATCTTCTCTCGTTGCTTCATATAATTTTCATCCAAATCACCACGAAGGAATGTCAGTTTTCACATCTAACTGCTCAATTTCCAAGTCCTCAAGCAAAGAATACTTCAAGAGCAACACTAATAGAAGATATTTTAATAGCGGAGAAAAAATTCTTCAAAGTCAATACCTTTCTTTTGACCAAAGCTTTTCACAACTAATCTGGTTTTGTACTTTAGTTGAGAACAATATTCTTGAGTCTTCAACCTGAAAATCCATTTGTTCTTCAAGGCTTTCATTCCTTGTGGTAGTTGCACTAAATCATAGAGCTTCCATCTCTTCCTGCATAGCAATTAACAACTTATTTTTCTACTCACTTTCAACTGCTTTCTGGTAACTCTCTAGTTCACATACATCAGTAAGCATCACATACTCATCTGTAGAGTATCTTTTGGAAGGCTGATGTTGTCTAGAAGATCTTCTCAATTGAGGTTCTGCGGGAAGCTGCTCCTCAACTTCTTCTTGCTCAACATGTCATGTAGGTATATTAACATTTGATTATATACCATCTTCCTACATATCTCCCCCATCACCTTGATATACTAGAGGAATAACTGGGTCATAATTTGATAATCCTTCAGAAGTCTTGGCCGGTGCCTCCTTCAAATCTTGGGTTTGATCCTCAAAGAAGACCACATCTCTTCTTCTAAACACATTCTCGCTTTTTTAGATCCCAAAGCATGTAACCAAATTAATTATGCGAGTAGTCAAGAAAAATACATTCTTTATCTTACCATATAGCTTGGACTTCTCATTGTCCTGAACATGTGCAAATGCATGACAACCACTCTCAAATGCCTGTAGGAAATATCTTTCCTCACTATGCATGCTCTATCAACATCACTATATATAGGGGCTATACTTGGAGATAAGTTTAATCACATCAACTACAGGGCTTCAAAGCCTTATCCCAAAATCTTTTGGGTAGCTTTGCATAAAGCATACATATGATCTTTTTCATCGATTCATCCTCTCTCGCAATTGCATTATGCCGAGGTGTACCAAGAACTGCCATATCATGTTGGATGCCATGTGACTGCAATAATCATTAAACAATCCTCGTATACTTACCACCATTATACGATCTTATGCATTTCAAATTGTCTTTCTGCTCCCTTTCAACTATGGCGATAAAACTTTTTAAGACACCAATAACTCGATCGTTGGTCTTCAAAGCATAGGCTCAAACTTTTCCTAAAAGTTAGCACCACTAATGTTAAGAACATTAATAGAACCACTAGAGTTTTTATCCTCAAAGGACCACATACATCTATATAAACATGACCTTATGTATTTTTCAAGGTAGGACTAGTAAAAGAAACTCTATGTTAATTTACTGTACCAAACAATCAATACAAGGGTTCGACGTGTAATCTCTCGAGATTTGGGTAATACATTTCTCTTGGAAAAGTTTGCAATCCCTTTTCGCTCATGTGTCATGATGCCTATGTCATAACTCCATGTCAAGTCTTTTCTATAGCATTTAACCGCTCACCATAATCTCTCCTGCCCGCAACATACAAAGATTTATTTCTACTAGTTATAACAAGAGAACCCCATCAGCTTTTGATCATAGTCTTCATCATCTAGTCTTCCAACTCAAATTAGATTCGCCTCAAGTCAACTACATGCCTCACATCCTAAGCATCAATTTACACCAAGGTTGGTCTTTATGTGATGTCACCTATGCCAATGATGTTTGGCTGATCATAGTTGCCCATCTTGACAACACCAAAATTTCTAGACCTATAGGTAGTAAATAACTCCCTCCGTGGTGTAGTATGATAAGAAGCTCTTGTCAATTATCTACTCGAGATCTTGGCACACACAAGAAAAATATCATCGTAACGGGACAAAATCAAATAATCATCACATTGCATTATAGTTGTGGTATTCTCTTTCGACTGGCGACTTTACTTTTTTTTCCTTTTTTTTGTTTTTCTTATGTTGTTATAATGTCCTTTCTCACCACAGATAGCAAATAATATCTTTCCTCGATCTTGACTTCGCTTTTACCCAAACGGAACTATACTTCTATCTTTAGACTTCGACCTTCCTTTATTCTTTCGAGATAAGTGCCTCGTAATCAACTGAGATGCTTTGAAGTTCTTTCTTGTCAACTCTCATTCAACAAACTGCTTTGTTACTTGACTCAATCCGGCAAGTAATTACCATCGAAAAACCATCGCTGTCTCTTAGCTTTCTCGTAATGAAAGAAGTAACAAATGCTTGCAACTCATCATCAAGAGACATTTTCATAGAAGATAACTAGTTAGTAATACTTTGTATTTCATTCAAATACTCAAGAATAGAAGCACCTTCTTTATATTTTAGGTTCACAAGTTTTCTAATAAAAAAGCTTTGTTACTAGTTGTTTTTCTTTCATAGAGACTTTTCAACTTTTTCCAAAGAGAATATGTAGAACTTTCAAGAAAAAACATAGTCAAAGACACTATCATCGAGCCAAAAACTCGATCATTTTTTAGTCTAACCTCTTCCACTCATCATTTGTCATAGTTGTGGGTTTTGCACTATCCCCTTGCAAAGGTCCAGAAATCTTTAAATACAAGAGATCTTTCATTCTTGATTTTCATATCATCCAATTGTTTCCATTCAAGCCAATTATACGAGAAAACATTACCGACCTTCTATGTTCATCAAAACTTTACTATGATACGAGTTGATGGGATAAAAACAATAACAAAGAAGAACTTTTGATATGAATAAATACTAATGTGGAATTAAACGAAAATCACAATCAAATATGACATCAAGATTTATGTGAAAAATCTCTCCAACGTGAAAGGTAAAACCACGGGGCAAACTAGAGAAAATTCACTATAGAAATAATGAATGTACAATTCTCAAAGTCTCTTGTCTAAAACTCAAGCAACAATGATAAGAGAATAATTGAGATACAAGGATCACATCATCATCATAATATCCAAAACCTCCCTAAGCAATCATAGTAAAATTCACCGCAGATCCGATCAAACCCGAGATGAGAATATTGTTTGATGAATGAGAATAATTTCTGTGGTGCCTTGTCTTCTTTTTTTTTTTTTTTCTTATTTTTTAATCCTTTTCTCCTCCTTTTTGAATCATCTTGTTGTTGAAAAATCGCTGGTCTATATATATATATATATATATATATATATATATATATATATATATATATATATGTGTGTGTGTGTGTGTGTGTGTTACATTCACTAGAAAAGGAAAAAAAAAAAAAATCATCTATTAATATGATGAGTATTTTGGTATCAAAATAATATGATGAGGCTTTGAATGCCCCAAATAAGGTAACACCCTCTCTTATATATATTTTTTTTTCAAAAAAATCATCTACTAAGGTCTAATAATTGTATTAAAAGACTTACGCAAGTCGTTTTGGAGTCGTACATATAGCTTAATATAGCTTAGGAGGAAATGGATCCTCCCATACAAAGTTACACTTGTCCGATCTCGCTTTCTTGAAGGTAGCCTATTTTGTTGCTTGATTATTATTTACGATAGATGATAATAATAATGCATTGCGATAAATGAGATAAATCGTAAAAATAGATATTTGATATCCACAACTGTCCAAGCTGTAATGCTCCGAACCATGTGGAGAGCTTTTTAGAGTATTAGCCTGTGAGCTTCTTACCTTATGTCACTTAGACAATGTAGCGTACCATTGATTTAAGAATGATGTTGCCTTGGACACAATACCGTGGTGCGGGAATTAGGACTTCTGTATCGGAACATTAAATTAAATTTTATAATTTGATAATAATTAATTTTATGAGTCCAAGAAGTTGACTCCTATAATAATATCAGGTCACATGCAACATAGTCTATGAATTATTAGAGGTCTTCTGATAAGTTAATAGAGAAGACTTAGAAATGTGAAACACCTAAGTCAACAATCAAAATCAATACTTATTTTTAACATAAATCTCTTTATATAACTCTCACAAAACACAATCTTCCTCCCTACCCAATATATATATAAATTAAATAAATAATAAATCACAAACGATTTTTTTTTCTAATTTTCTTTTTTAAATTAAAAGAATTTTTTTTCGTTTCTTCACGTAATCGATCTTTTACATACAAGTATCATGAGGATGGAGGAACGAGATGGCATCATTAGGATTTGATAAAGTTATTTTCATAGATTATTTACGTAGTCATAGAGAAAATAAAAGGGCATTACCACATTTTATTATGTGTTATTTAATCTAACAATATAATAGAGGATGGCACTTTGCTCCTTCTCAGAAGAAGCAATACTGTATTTTTTTTTTTTTTTTTAATGCACCTATCTCGGGATTAGAAAAGCCATATGAGTAAATTAAAAAGGCCATCAATGAAAGTGGTGAATCTAAATGGTAAGGTCGAGTAATCAATCGAGAATATGTGATCCGCAAGACCATTTGTGCATTATGATAATTAAACGACAACCAATAGATGTGATACGTTTTGTGACCTTCGTATGAATATGTTGAACGAACAAAAACAATAATATGGACGGTCATCCGACGAGGCATGTTTTGATACTATCCATGTATTCCTAATGACATGTGTCGTCCTTCGACTGGCTAGTCAATGAGACACGACAAATTCTCTACATCACAAATACTCGTTGATATTAAAGCAAATTTGAAGATTTTTTCATTTCATATTAAATATAATTATTAAGTCCTTCATCATGCAACGTCATATATATACTCGTTCAGGAAAGAAACAATATTTTTATGTTGATTTATCGTTTATTTATCTCATTATTGAGAGTAGAGCCAGACAATGAGGTAGACATGCGGAAGAGAAAAAAGGATTCATCTTACCATATATAACCAAAAATAATAGTATAAGAACTGATCTGATATACTAATTTTACCAACCTCAATAAAAAAATCACTTTGAGATATAGAAGAATATTGAGATCAGGACTTCATCATCTTCATGCGAGTTTCAGTCATACTATTAGATATAATATACATGAGATTGAATATCAATACAAATCAAAATATTTAAATAACGTAATATATATATATATATATATATATATATATATATATATATATATATATATATATAATCATTCTTTTGGAACTTGATCGTGTGTGAATGACATTTCTTTTATATATCAAGGGTTCATCATTACTTGGACCATCACCATAATTTGCCTACGTGCTGCATTTCCCACATGTACCTACTTATTGCAGCTGATAATGTGACTATTTATCTTCCTCATTAGCCGATGTCACTGCATGATTCCACATGACAGCCAATCAGAAAATAAACAAAGCACGTGATACAAACGTGGATCCATTCATGCATTTTTATTTGTTTGCATAAAATTTAACCTCCTCAATTGCTTTAGTGGGTTTGGCAAGGCGTGCATCCATTGAGTTACTTTGACTTCATATTCTTGGTTTGATGATATATACGATGACTGTATTTTGCCGTAGATGCATTTGTAAATGGGACAAATAGCTCAAGAATGGGTGAATATTATTTCTTGATGGCCGATACCTTACGTGTGATTCGATCTCATGTGTTGATTTTTATCTTTTACGATTAATATGATCCAATGGTGATGGTGATTGCATATAAACCGACACATGTTCCGAAACTTCTGTGCGTTTTGACTTATGAGACAGATAACTTTCTTTATGCTGCATTCTACAGTCGATGATATATGACAAATAAATGTCACATGGGTATCATCTCATCCAGTGTTTTAGAATTAGATTTAGAAGGGTTGTCTTTGCACGATCGATTTTGCTGACAAGGAGAGACTGCATCACGTCAATCAGCAGTCTTCGATCCAAGAACATTATAATAGCCCTTCAGCCACCCACCTCAGCTCACTATTCCTTCTCTGTCTCCCTCCTGTAATACGGTGATAATTGAGACATGGAGTGCCACATCGTCGGCGGCGGGTCGCAAAGGTGGGAGGAACGGTGGTGCTGATCCGGAAGACCGGCATTTGCTTCAACGCTTGCGGCGGCACCGCCATTGACAACGTGCTCGAGCTCCTCGGCCGATGCATCTCCTTCCAGCTTGTCAGCGCCACCGTCGGCGACCCTAGTGAGCTTCTTCTATCTCTCATCTTCTTCTTGTCATCAATATTGGTGGAAATGATAGAAGCGTTGGTGTGCAGACAATGGGAATCGTGGGGTCGTCGGGAGAGCATATTTAGAACAGCACATCGCTTTGTTGCCTCCCTGGCTGCCGGCGAAACTGCTTACCACGTGACGTTCCACTGCGAGGAGAAGAACGGTATTCCCGGCGCCGTTATCGTCAAGAACAACCTCAGTTCCGAGTTCTTCCTCAAGACCTTGACATCGAGGACTTCCCCGGCAGGGCCGTATCCACTTCGTCTGCAACTCCTGGGTCTACCCGGCCGACAAGTACAAATACGACCGCGTTTTCTTCGCCAACACCGTCAGTATCTATCAACTCGATATTTAACACAGAGCAGATTGGCATCTTTTCAGATTCACCATGCATCGACCTGTTGCAACGTATCTACCGGGAGACACACCACTGCCGCTGAAACCATACAGGAAGAAGAACTCTGTAACCTGAAGGAGATAACGTCACCGGGAAGCTGAAGGAATGGGACCGCGTCTACCGTTACGACTACTACAACGATCTCGGTAGCCCAGACAAGTCCAAGGACTTGCTCGGCCCATCCTCGGAGGGACTCCGGAGCACCCTTATCCGCGCCGTGGGAGGACTGGCCGGCCACCGACAAAGACTGGTAACACTTGATCATAGGCCCCTTTTTTTACAACATTCTCTGATCTGATGCCATGTGTTTGACATAATAGATCCCAAGTCGGAGAGCAGGCTGCCGCAGCTGGACCTGAACATTTACGTGCCCCGGGATGAGCAGTTCGGGAACCTTTTCCTCACGTATGCCCTCAAGGGCGTCGTCAAGTGCTCCCGGTGCTGCAATCATAGCGGGCGTAACCCCCCATCGAGTTTGACTCGTTCGAGGACGTGCTGAAGCTCTACGAGGGCGGCCTTCCGGTGCAAGGAGCTCCGACATCTAGTTCCATTTGAGATGATTGCGGCGCGTCGAGGGCCGCCAGGGCCTGATCAAGCTCCCTAGGCCCCAAGTAATCCAAGAATAACCCCGATAGTAGATTAACTGGATGATCGGATGAGATGATGACCGTTTGACTCGGTTGGCAGAGGATAAGACTGCGTGCGAACCGACGAAGAGTTCACTCGCGAAATGCTTGCCGGTTTGAACCCGGTGGTCAAGGCGTCTCGAGGAGTTCCCTCCAACGAGCGAGCTTGATCCTCAAATATGGCGACCATACCAGCACGATAACTGCAGCCCACATTGAGCACCACCTACGGACTCACCGTGCGTCAGGTGAAATCTTATCTGGTGTGATGCCTGTAGCGGTAGCGAAGTAGTCTTGCTTCATCTTGTTCCTTTTCTCCCTCCTGAAGGCACTGGCAGAACAAGCTCTTCATCTTGGATCATCATCATACATCCCTACCTCAACCGCATCAACGCTCTCGCCGTCAAAGTATATGCCACCAGAACTCTGCTTTCCTGAGGCAGGACTCCACGCTGAAGCCATTGGCGATCGATCAGTCCTCACCCGACGGAGAGCAGCATGGCGCTGTCAGCAAGGTGTTGAAAGTGGCGTGGAAGGATCGATCTGGCAGCTGGCGAAGGCCTACGCCGCCGTCACCGACTCCGGCGCACCATGGCCTCATCAGCCACTGGTGCTTACAGAATCGCATCATGTCTGAGTCCCTTGTTGTTCGCTTCGCCTGATCATATTCTTTTCCTCGATCGCAGGCTCAACACACACGCGGTTGGAGCCGTTCAGATCAAGCGTGATCCACCCATCCACAAGCTTCTGTCGCCGCACTACCGTTGTCCATTTGGCCCGGCACATATTCGAGTTGACCAGAGGATGGCATGAAATAAACTTGTTTTCTTGACTAATTAATTCAAGAAAGGTTCATGTATCAACTTGAGATTCATTTCTCGAAGAAGATTGCTTATGGAAGAGTCAAAATGACTTACCTTGTATTTAAATGAATTGCGAATACAATAAATGTACTGAGACTATATAAACCCCCATATGTTGGTTCAGGAAATAGAGTCTGAAATTGTAAAGAGTATTTTTGAATAAAATAGAGAGTTACTCTTCTCCTACTCTTCCTCTCTTTGAAATTCTGCTATCCTTTCTTCCTATCTAGATCTTTGTTAAAGCACCTCTTCCCCAAGTAACTTGACAAAAGACCAGTCTGGTGTTCTTCTATGGCTTGTAAGTTTGTAGAAGATGGATTTGTGAGCCATCCAAATAGAAGAAGCAAATGATGAATGCTAGCAAGAAAACAACTCAAAGATAGAAGGAAGAAGGAGAAAAGGCTTTGTTCAATGATCTACCAGGACTTGAACTGTTGAGATCATTCCAATTTCAAAAGCATTTGGTGGTGTTGATAAGGTAAAGAAACTCCATTGCTTCTGAAGGTCATTTTTATTGTTCATCAAATGAGGCGAAATGGTGAACAAATAAGTGATCAAAGAGTAATAGAAAAAATGAGATCTTTAGATCCAAAATTTGATTTATTCTTTGTCGATTGAAGAATCTAAAGATTTGGAAACAATGTCTTTAGAACAACTTATGGTTCTCTTGAAGTTCATGAACAAAGGATTACAAAAGAAAGAAGACGAACTTTTACTCTTGAAAGCAGAGGTGAATCAAAATTTCAAAGAGAAAGAGGTCATGGACAAAGAGGAAGAGGAGGCGAAATCGACCAACCAGTCGAGGAATCTCCATGAAGGTGGTGGAGAAAATTCTTTATAGTGAGAGGCCGTGGACGTGTGGCAGTAAATTTTAAAAGGTCTTCAATGCTATATTTGCAAAAAGGTACGTTACTCTTTTTTGAATGCTATTACAATCAACAACCAAGGTGATAAGGCAAATTTTGTTCGGAAAGAAAAGAATGAAAATCAAGTATTTGATGACATATGATAAATTGAAAGAAGATCAAATCTATGACATGGTATTTAGATACTGGAGCTTGAAATCATATGTGTGGTATTAAAGATTTATTTTCAAATAGATACAAATTATTCCCGCAAATGTTACATTAGGTGATATGTCTCAGAGACCAGTAAGAGGCAAAGGTCAAATTCTCCTTGAACTAAATAATGGTAAAGAGTTATGCATTTCAGATGTTTATTATGTTCTCGATATGAAAATAATATTTTGAGTTTGGGACAATTACTTGAAAAAGGTTATAATATTGAGATGAAAGATATGACTCTTTCAATTCGTGACAAGGATAGAATATTGATATCACATGTGAAAATGGCAAAGAACAGTTCCGCATTTATGTATTTTTGATCTCAAACTGTTTTAAGATCATATTGAGGACATTTCTACATTATGGCATCTTAGATATGCTCATTTAAATTTTGAGGCTTTGAAACTTCTAGAGAAGTATAATATTACAGAATGCCAAGAATTGATCACCCATCAAAACTATGTGAAGTATGTGTTATGGGTAAGCAAGAAAGAAAGCCTTTAAAGTCGAAGAACAAGAAGAGCATGGCATCGGCGATTTGATACACTCGGATGTTTGTGGTCCTATCACCCATATCACTTGGAGGCAGGTATTTTCTTACCTTCACTTTGATGATCATAGTGGCAAAACTTGGGTTTACATATTAAAAGAAAAGAAAGAAGTTTTCAAGAAATTCAAAGAGTTTAAGGAGTTGGTTGAAAGACAAAGTGGTTGTAGGATTAAATGTTTAAGAACAGATAGAGGTGGTGAATATACATCAAATGAATTTGAAAGCTTTTGTAGAAACAATGGAATTTTTCATCAATTCACTATGCCATACACCTCAACAAAATGGTGTTTCGAAAGGAAAAATAGGACTATACTTAATATGTCCGATGCGTGTTAAAGGAAAGAAGAATTCCCTAAAGAATTTTGGGAGATCTTGTGCCTCTGCGAGCTTTATTTGCTTAACGAGGTTTCCAACAAAGCGGGTGGAAATGTTACACCGAAGAAGCATGGAGCTTTGAAACCAAGAGTTGATCATTTGAGAATTTTTGGAAGTATTGCATTTGCTAAGATACCGGAGGAAAGAGAACAAAGCTGGAGGATAAAGGTCGAAATGCATTTTGTTAGGTTATCTTTGAAAATTCTAGTGGTTATAAACTCTGAATCCTATCACAAATAAAGTTGTGATGTCAAGAGATGTTGAGTTTGATGAACAACATGATTTGGAATTGGAAAAGTGATGAACAAAGACAAAAAAGCTATAGCTTGAGAAGATGATGATATAATACAAGGAAACACCGAAGATGCTTTTTACGGAATCATCACTCTGATCGCTAGGTCACTTGATTCAAGAAGTCCGATTATAAGAAGGACAAGACCAGTTCGAGAGCTCTATGATGTGACTCGAAGGATTGATACTAACAATGACGAACTTTCTTTATTTTATCTTTTTGCAGGATATGATCCATTAACCTTCAAGAAGCTTGTAATGAAGAAAAATGGCGACAAGCAATGAATGAAGAGATTCGTGCAATTAACAAAAATGATACATGGGAGCTTACTACACTTCCGAAGACCACCAAGCGATCGGTGTTAAGTGGATCTTCAAAACAAAAAGAAATGCACAAGGGAAGATAGAGAAATACAAAGCACGATTGGTTGCAAAGGGATACAAACAACAATATGGGATTGACTACGAAGAAGTATTTGCACCAGCTCAAATGAAATGGAAAATTTTACAAATGAATGTCAAATCAGCATTTCTTAATGGAGTTCTTGAAGAAGAGGTATATATTCCAACAACTTCGAAGGAAATTTGGCATGTCAGATGGAACAAATTTAAGGGGGGATAATGTTGGAAATAAACTTGTTCTAATATCATAAAGAGACTAATTAATTCAAGAAAAGGTTCATGCATGAAGGAGATTCATTCTCTCAAGAAGAAGAAAAGATAGATTAGATGTCTATGGAAGGACAAGTCAAAATGACCATTTGGATTGTATTCATTCGAATACAATAAATATGATGTATCTTTGGGGACTATATAAACCCCATATGTTGGTTCATGAAAGAATATAGAGTTTGTGAAATTGTAAAGAGTATTTTGAGAGAAAAATAGAGAGTTACTCTTCTCCTACTCTTCCTCTGTTTGAAATTCTCTATCCTTTCTTCCTATCTAGATTTTCAACATCTTCCACGGTCTACAAGAGCTGGAATTTCCGGGAGCAGGCTCTCCCCGCAGATCTGACCAAGAGGTACGAATCCTCGAAAGCTCAAATCGTGTCTCACGAGGAGCTCTACTCTGTGCATGACCCAAAGATTCATCTCTGCGCAGAGGAGTTGCGGTGAAGGACCCAGACGACAAGCTCTGCCTACTGATCGAGGATTACCCTTATGCCGTGGACGGACTTCAGATATGGCATGCGATCGAGACATGGGTCGGAGAGTACTGTGCAATCTACTACCCGACGGACGACGTCGTGAAAGCCGACGCCGAGCTACAGGCCTGGTGGAAGGAGGTCCGCGAGGTCGGCCATGGCGACAAAAAGGACGAGCCCTGGTGGCCAGCCATGCACACCACACCCGAGCTGATCGAGGCATGCACCACCATCATCTGGATCGGTTCTGCGCTCCACGCCGCCATCAACTTCGGGCAGTATCCCTACGCCGGGTACCTGCCGAACCGGCCGACCATGAGCCGGCGCTTCATGCCGGAGCCGGGCACGCCGGAGTACGAGGAGCTGAAGAAGAACCCGGACAAGGTGTTCCTGAAGACCATCACCAGCCAGCTTCTCACGTTGCTGGGTCTCTCCACCATCGAGATCCTGTCGAACCACGCGTCCGACGAGGTGTACCTGGGACAACGGGACACGCCAGAATGGACGTCGGATGAGAGGGCGGTGAAGGCGTTCGAGCGCTTCGGCGCGCGACTCAAGGCGATCGAGGCGGAGATCATGAAGAGGAACGGCGACCCGAGCTTGAAGAACCGCAATGGCCCGGCCAAGATGCCCTACACCTTGCTCTTCCCGAGCAGTGGGGTTGGGATCACCGGCAGGGGAATCCCCAACAGTATCTCCATCTAAGTCGCCTGTCGAAGACAGGAGTTGCCACGATGATTGTACCGAATAAAACTGATGCGTTGTGTGCGAGACTGTATTTGGATAAATTTATTAAGGAATTCTAAACGAGAATCTTTAATTCGATTTCTTCCACAATTAAATCCGTGCTATTACAGATATCTGTATGTAGCCAACAAGTAAAAAAGTGTGAAATTACACAAATTTGTCTACATTATGTAAGGTATTCTAGTGATTCATAATGATATAATATCATGATAGAGAATAATAGGAAATTCTATCTATTGACTTAAATAGGAGATAAACAAGTATTATCCTTGAATATTTAGTATTTGGTGTAACCCTTGTTTCATTCGTTTCCATAGTTTAGACAGTGTATAATAAAGCCCACATTTACTTTTCATGTGTTCCCTATAAAGTGTTCCTGTGCTCGAATGAACATACCTTAACTACCTATATTAGTATATTAAAATAATAATAAATTAAAACAAATATTATGTTAAAATTATTAATTTACTTAGCTGTTATCATCATTTATTTTGAATATTTTATAATAAAAATATAGTAAAATATCTTTATCATATGATTAATCGTTGTCTCTCTTCCCACTTTGTAACCCACCCCAATTCCCTCTCCCTAAAGATATCAGTCTTGTCATTGTCTCTCTTAACTTCTTCCTTCTCATCTCACTCTATCTCTTACCTTACTTTTGTCGGAGAAGGATGAAGCAAATAAAAACGAGGAGGAGGAGGTGAGTAGAGTAAGTGGAGATAAAATGGAAGGAGAAGAAAGCCAATGGAAAGAGGAAAGAGACGGTGGAGATAAAGTGAAAGAAGAAAGAGGTGGAGAGGGAGAAGAAGCAACGATGGAAGAGATAAAAGATAATTAAAAAAATCAAGGAATAACTTAGGATATTTTCGAATCAACTTAGGGATTAATCGATCTTGTTCGATTCAATCTCATAAAAATCAATTTAATTCTAAAATATCGAATCAAACTTAATATAAAATGATCATCATTTTTTAATAATTTTATTAAAATTATTTTGATTAAAATAAAAAATCTCTTGATAAAAATTAAATATGGGCACATCATTTTGTGAAAGTACATTACTTCAAATGTTTTTCAGTAAATTACTCTTTTATCTTATATATGTATGTATAAAAGTTTCTTCATTTAATAACTTATATCCATAAAATGGTCAGAAACATTTTAAGCTTCGTTGTAAAAGATGTTCAAATATCATTTCCCCTCCCGCTCTCGTCACGAAGTATGATTCAACCAGCACGATTCAATACAGGGCATTTAGATCGTTCAAAGGAGAAGGACACGGTGGCATTTCCGAAAGAATGGGCATGTTTATGCGAGTCCGTTACCCTCCAAACCACCGCACCTCGAATGTGTAGCCCATCCTGTCCAAGCTCCACATCTTCTAATTCACAATCCCCACGAGATGTGGCCCTCTTTCCAACCACACCCAGTTGATGACCGCCAAAAGCGGTTCTTCTCGAACTCCAATAGCAGCCCACCACGTAACCCCGACCAGAGCGAAGAACTCGCCGTCCCAATCACCGGTGTTATCCGGACCTCTCACCCCTCCCTCCTAAAATGAGCCTCCTGGCTTTCGCTCTGTTTTGACGCAATCCACACGTTCGGGCAACAAAGCATCTCCTCCAAATCTCCCCAATCCCTTGCCCACTCCGAAGCGATCTCCCCTCGACGATCGAAGTTTTCTCCTGTTCTTTGCTTCCGATCGAGGTTGCCTCGGTGGTGATCGTGTTGGGGGTTCTAGGGCTGGGGTTGGGGTTGGGAGGGATCGGCGGATCGACAATGGGGCTTCTCTTCGTGGAATCGCTCCCTGGTCCGAAGGTCTTCAAGTGCGGGCGCTGCAAGGTCGACTCGGCGTCCCATGACGCGATCATCTCCAAGGATTTCCACGGGCGGGATGGCCGCGCGTACCTCTTCAAGAGCGTGTGAGTGTGACTTCAAGAGCTTTACTGTCGTTCTTGTTGGAGAAATGATATTAGGATTTTTTGACCTCAATGTAGTGTTTATGTGCTTATGGTAATGGATTCTATATTGGCACATATGTTCTTGGTCTTTAGGTTAGCTTTGATGTAGGTCTTTTCCATATTGTTGGTTTCACATTGGTATAAACTACGAAATGGTGCCGCTTCTTCAGTGATTAGCTTAAACTAATGGTCTTCTGTCTAACTAGTTTTCTTGTGTCCTCTGTTTCATAGCCAATTAGCAGTCTTTCATATGATGGAACGGTAATCAAGTAGAATTTTTTGCCTTTGTTAGTCTTCTGTAGATGGACGGAAACAAAATCGTAACCCAAATATGTGTGGGGGCTTTGAGCTAAATTGTTATTTCTGTTCCATCTGTCTGATATTCTAGAATATTTAGTTCTGTCATTTCTGCTGCCCATGGAGTTATAATCAAGATATTGTTGTTGTCACGATAATAATTAATACTCTTGGAGGGCCAGAATTCATCTTGGAATGTACCATTTATAAAGTAAATTGAGTGGCACCCAATCCTCCCTGCCCTCATTTCTCCAAATCTGGCATTGATGAAGTGGGACATGGTGAGATTGGTGCAGTAGGTGTCCAGTTAATTGCTCTTCCCAGCGCTTCTTATCTTCTTTGGCCTATTCTCTCCTTGAGCTACCACCCTATCCAAATCTAGCCATGTGAGGCAAGGGTGAGCTGATGACTATTCATCGAATAGTCAAAAGTTTGAAAACAATGAGGGGCTGGGCAGTCAAACCTTAAAGCAGTAGTTTGGAGTAGTCTCGTCGGTAGCAAAGTGTTCCACCTGAGTCTTTTTGGGTCTTGGTAAACTGTTTGGTCGAGATTTATTGGGTGGTACACCTGAGAAATTGATGGAACTCTAACACCAGATTTTCTATGCTCTTTCAGTCTGCTTAGCTGGTCGGTTAGAAGTTTTCTAACTTCTTTATGTAGATTTTGCATGTAATGACTGTATCGGCATCAAGCTTCAAAACTTACAACTTACCCTTTGCAAAAACAAAAAAAGTCTCAAAAACTTATATCGTGGTCTACTTTTTTCTGGTGCCATTTTCTCCCAATTTTGTTACCTCTACTACTGTCCTTGTGGAGAGAATCCAAAACAGAGCTAAGGTTCGTGCGGTTCATAGACTTATGAGCTCTCTGCTGATTTGATCCCTTAACCAACCGTAACTCTTTGTTGTTTCACATGCATTTTTCATTGTAATCTAGAATATTGTATTAGTTTATGGTAACAACTACTGAACTACATTCTATGTTCATTTATATATAAAGCTGATACTAATATTAATTTTTGGGCTTTATTATAAGGTGCCCATGTTTTCATTTTTCCTGCTGTCTATCATTTTTTTTAATCCTATAAATACCTCTCATCGTTACTCACCATCGATTGTCTTCATTGCCCCCACCTCATCATGTCAATTGTCGTGCCCTCCCTTTCATCGTGGTTATCCACTTTGGTGGAAGGGAAGGAGGCAATTAGAATGGGGTTTCCCCCTCATTCCTCCCTCGTATGACCCATGGCTCATTGCATCAAGCATTGCTTGTATCTCCTTGTATCTCCTTCCTTCCGGAGTTACTTTGCTCCCTTTCAAATGATGAAAGAGGATCGGGAGTAGTGCAAGGAGCTTCAATCTAAGTAGTGAAGGGGGTGGGGGGGCGCCTTAGAGATGATACAATGGGAGACGTTCAAGGCAGAGATGAGGAGATAATGACAACGAGTCTAGGTTGTGAGAGAGATGAAGGGTGAGGGCAAAGGCTTTTGTAGCAAGGCTTTAGTGATACCTCAATAGCAATGGATAAGGCCAAGGGAGAATAACTACTAGTAGATCGTAACACACAACGGAATTAAATAGAAATAATAATCAAATATGGCACCAAGATTTACGTGAAAAACCCCTCCAACGTGAAGGGTAAAAACCACGGGGCAAATCAGAAAAAATTCATTATAGGAATAATGAATATACAATTCTCAAAGTCTCTTGTCTAAAACCCAAACAACAATCACAAAAGAATAACTGGGATATAAGGATTATGTCACTGTGTACAATATCCAAAACCTCCCCAAGCAATCATAGTAAAAATTTATTGCAGATCTGATCTAACCTGAGATGAGAATACTGTTTGGATGAATGATAACGGTCTCTGTGTGGTCCTTGTCTTCTCTTTTTTTTCTCTTTTTTTCTGTCATTTTCTCCTCCTTTTGAATCACATTGCTGTTGTAAAAATCGCTACCCTTTTGTTGCAGTTTTCTCTTAATTTTCATAGCCACCATTAGCTCCCTAATTAAATTTAGGGTTTAGGGAAAAGAAAGGGTAGGCTGTGGGCTGATAAAGTCCATATGGGTTGAATTGGGCTAACTGCCCAACAACCTCCCCTTTCAGCCCATAAGGGAGACTATCCCATAACTCCTTAGTGTGAAGCCATGCCGATCAACTATCGGCACATCTCCTGTCTCTTTTTCGGTAAGACCCTTGTTAACATGTTTGTTCCATTATCATTCTTCTGAAGTTGCAATTGCTTTTCTTCAAGTACATTTCGAATCCAGTAGTATCTAATATCTATCTAGTATCTAAGTTGGGTTCTTACATAAATGGATGCCACTCTGGTTGTCATAATGCACCACATAGTTTTTTTATTTCAGCCCCAATTCTTGTAAGAATTTTTTTATCCATAACATTTCTTTACAAACCTCTATAGCAGTAATATATTCTGGCTCTATGATAGAGAGAGCAATACACCTTTGCAATTTGGATTGTCATGACACAGCTCCCCCTGCAAAAGTAAGTACAAAACCTGAGGTGGATTTTCTCGTATCAATATCTCTAGCCATATCTACATCTGTGTAACATGTTAGCATAGGTGGTCTACCTCCAAAGCTTAAACAAACCTTAGAGTTTCCTTTGACATATCTCAAGATTCACTTCACTGTTGTCCAGTGCTCTTTGCTTGGATTTGCAAGAAATCTGCTAGTAACAATCACTACATATGCAATGTCCGATTTCGTACATACCATTACATACATTAAACTTTCAATTGCTGAAGCATAAGAAACTTTTTGTATTTTCTCCTTCTCCTCATCACTTAACGAGCTTTGCTTTGAGCACAAGTTGAAGTGACCTGAAAGAGGAGAACCAACTGGTTTTGCATTGCTCATACTGAACCTTTCTAATACATCCTCGATGTATTTCTCCTGTGATAACTAATTCTTACTATTTTTCCTGTCACGAGAAATCTACATGCTCAGTATTTATTTTGTTGGCCCTATGTCCTTTATTGTAAAAGACTCACTCAATTCCTTTTTCAATCTGTCAATTGCATATATATCTTTCCTAAGGATAAGCATATCATCAACATAAAGTAAGAGAATAATAAAATCCTCACCAAATTGTTTGATGTACATACAATGATTTGAAGTCGTTCTTTTGTATCCATTTTCAGTCATGAATAAATCAAACTTTTTGTACTACTGTCTTGGAGTTTGCTACAACTCATACAAACTCTTTCTCAACTTGCAGACAAAATTTTCTTTACCTTTGATTTTGAAATCTTCTGGTTGCTTCATATAAATTTTCTCATCCAAATCACCACGAAGGAATGCTGTCTTCACATCTAACTGTTCAATTTCCAAGTCCTGGCTAGCAGCAATACTAAGAGCAACACGAATAGAAGATATTTTAATAGCGGGAGAAAAAAATTCTTCAAAGTCAATACCTTTCTTTTGACCAAAGCTTTTCACAACTAATCTGGTTTTGTACTTTAGTTGAGAACAATATTCTTGAGTCTTCAACCTGAAAATCCATTTGTTCTTCAAGGCTTTCATTCCTTGTGGTAGTTGCACTAAATCATAGAGCTTCCATCTCTTCCTGCATAGCAACTAACAACTTATTTTTCTACTCACTTTCAACTGCTTTCTGGTAACTCTCTGGTTCACATACATCAGTAAGCATCACATACTCATCTGTAGAGTATCTTTTGGAAGGCTGATGTTGTCTAGAAGATCTTCTCAATTGAGGTTCTGCGGGAAGCTGCTCCTCAACTTCTTCTTGCTCAACATGTCATATAGGTATATTAACATTTGATTATATACCATCTTCCTGCATATCTCCCACATCACCTTGATATACTAGAGGAATAACTGGGTCATAATTTGATAATCCTTCTGCAGAAGTCTTGGCTGGTGCCTCCTTCAAATCTTCAAGGGTTTGATCCTCAAAGAAGACCACATCTCTTCTTCTAAACACATTCTGTTTTTTTAGATCCCAAAGCATGTAACCAAATTAATTATGTGAGTAGTCAAGAAAAATACATTCTTTTATCTTACCATATAGCTTGGACTTCTCATTGTCTGGAACATGTGCAAATGCATGACAACCACTCTCAAATGCCTGTAGGAAATATCTTTCCCTGACCATGCATGCTCTGCAACATCACTATATAGGGCTATACTTGGAGATAAGTTTAATCACATCAACTACAGTCCTCAAAGCCTTATCCCAAAACTTTTTGGGTAGCTTTGCTTATGAAAGCATACATATGATCTTTTTCATGATGATACGATTCATCCTCTCTGCAATTGCATTATGCTGAGGTGTACCAAGAACTGTCATATCATGTTGGATGCCATGTGACCTGCAATAATCATTAAACAATCCTGTATACTTACCACCATTATATGATCTTATGCATTTCAGTTGTCTTTCTGTCTCCCTTTCAACTATGGCATAAAACTTTTTGAAGACACCAATAACTCGATCGTTGGTCTTCAAAGCATAGGCTCAAACTTTTCCGGAAAAGTTATCTATAAAAATAACAAAATAAAGTGCACCACTAATGTTAAGAACATTAATAGAACCACTAGAAGTTTTTATCCTCAAAGGACCACATACATCTATATAAACATGACCCAAGGCATGTATTTTTCAAGACAAAGTAGGACTAGTAAAAGAAACTCTATGCAATTTACCAGCCAAACAATCAATACAAGGGTTCAGACGTGTACCTCTGAGATTTGGCAATACATTTCTCTTGGAAAAAGTTTGCAATCCCTTTTCGCTCATGTGTCACAGTCGTCTATGTCATAACTCCATGCTGAAGTCTTTTTCTATAGCATTTAACTGCTCACCATAATCTCTGGCCTGCAACATGTACAAAGTGTGACATTTATTTCTACTAGTTATAACAAGAGAACCCTTACTGAGCTTTCATTGTCCTCTGTGAAACCTGCTATCATAGTCTTCATCATCTAGTCTTCCAACTGAAATTAGATTCAGTCTCAAGTCAACTACATGCCTCACATCCTTAAGCATCAATTTACAGCCAAGGTTGGTCTTTATGTGGATGTCACCTATGCCAATGATGTTTGCTGTATCATAGTTGCCCATCTTGACAACACCAAAATTTCTAGACCTATAGGTAGTAAATAACTCCCTCCGTGGTGTAGTATGATAAGAAGCTCTTGTGTCAATTATCTACTCGAGATCTTGGCACACACAAGAAAAAATATCATCAGAATGGGACAAAATCAAATAATCATCACATTGCATTATAGTTGTGGTATTCTCTTTTGACTCTGTCGACTTTACTTTTTTTTCCTTTTTTTTGTTTTTCTTATGTTGTTTATAATGTCCTTTCTCACCACAGTTGTAGCAAATAATATCTTTCCTTGATCTTGACTTGCTTTTACCCAAACGTGAACTGCTTCTATCTTTAGACTTTGACCTTCCTTTATTCTTTGAGATAAGTGCCTGTGAATCAATCTGAGATGCTGCTGAGTTCTTTCTTGTCAACTCCTCATTCAACAAACTGTTTGTTACTTGACTCATGGTGACAATACCATCCGGTGTAGAATTACTGAGAAAAACCATCAGTGTCTCTTAGCTTTCTGGTAATGAACTGAGAAGTAACAATGTTTGCAACTCATCATCAAGAGACATTTTCATAGAAGATAACTAGTTAGTAATACTTTGTATTTCATTCAAATACTCAGTAATAGAAGCACCTTCTTTATATTTTAGGTTCACAAGTTTTCTAATAAAAAAAAGCTTTGTTACTAGTTGTTTTTCTTTCATAGAGACTTTTCAACTTTTTCCAAAGAGAATATGTAGAACTTTCAGTAAAAACATAGTCAAAGACACTATCATCGAGCCACTGTTGAATAAACTCGATCATTTTTTAGTCTAACCTCTTCCACTCATCATTTGTCATAGTTGTGGGTTTTGCACTATCCCCTTGCAAAGGTCCATGCAAATCTTTACAATACAAGAGATCTTTCATTCTTGATTTTCATATCATCCAATTGTTTTCATTCAAGCCAATTATACGAGAAAACATTACCGACCTCTATGTTCATCAAAACTTTACTATGATACGAGTTGATGGGATAAAAACAATAACAAGGAAGAACTTTTGTATATGAATAAATACTAGCAAACCGTAACACATAGTGGAATTAAACGAAAATCACAATCAAATATGACATCAAGATTTATGTGAAAAATCTCTCCAACGTGAAAGGTAAAAACCACGGGGCAAACTAGAGAAAATTCACTATAGAAATAATGAATGTACAATTCTCAAAGTCTCTTGTCTAAAACTCAAGCAACAATGATAAGAGAATAATTGAGATACAAGGATCACATCACTGTCCATAATATCCAAAACCTCCCCAAGCAATCATAGTAAAAATTCACTGCAGATCTGATCAAACCTGAGATGAGAATATTGTTTGGATGAATGAGAATAATTTCTGTGTGCCCTTGTCTTCTTTTTTTTTTTTCTCTTATTTTTTTAATCCTTTTCTCCTCCTTTTGAATCATCTTGTTGTTGAAAAATCATTGGTATATATATATATATATATATATATATATATATATATATATATATATATATATGTGTGTGTGTGTGTGTGTGTACATGTGTGTGTGTTCCATTCACTAGAAAAGGAAAAAAAAAATCATCTATTAATATGATGAGTATTTTGGTATCAAAATAATATGATGAGGCTTTGAATGCCCCAAATAAGGTAACACCCTCTCTTATATATTTTTTTTTTCAAAAAAATCATCTACTAAGGTCTAATAATTGTATTAAAAGACTTACGCAAGTCGTTTTGGAGTCGTACATATAGCTTAATATAGCTTAGGAGGAAATGGATCCTCCGGTAGCCTATTTTGTTGCTTGATTATTATTTACGATAGATGATAATAATAATGCATTGCGATAAATGAGATAAATCGTAAAATTAGATATTTGATATCCACAACTGTCCAAGCTGTAATGCTCCGAACCATGTGGAGAGCTTTTTAGAGTATTAGCCTGTGAGCTTCTTACCTTATGTCACTTAGACAATGTAGCATACCATTGATTTAAGAATGATGTTGCCTTGGACACAATACCGTGGTGCGGGAATTAGGACTTCTGTATCGGAACATTAAATTAAATTTTATAATTTGATAATAATTAATTTTATGAGTCCAAGAAGTTGACTCCTATAATAATATCAGGTCACATGCAACATAGTCTATGAATTATTAGAGGTCTTCTGATAAGTTGGCCAGAGAAGACTTAGAAATGTGAAACACCTAAGTCAACAATCAAAATCAATACTTATTTTTAACATAAATCTCTTTATATAACTCTCACATAAACACAATCTTCCTCCCTTACCCAATATATATATAAATTAAATAAATAATAAATCACAAACGATTTTTTTTCATAATTTTCTTTTTTAAATTAAAAGATTTTTTTTTTTTCGTTTCTTCACGTAATCGATCTTTTTACATACAAGTATCATGAGGATGGAGGAACGAGATGGCATCACTAGGATTTGATAAAGTAAATATATTTTCATAGATTATTTACGTAGTCATAGAGAAAAATAAAAGGGCATTACCACATTTTATTATGTGTTATTTAATCTAACAATATAATAGAGGATGGCACTTTGCTCCTTCTCAGAAGAAGCAATACTGTATTTTTTTTTTTAATGCACCTATCTCGGGATTAGAAAAGCCATATGAGTAAATTAAAAAGGCCATCAATGAAAGTGGTGAATCTAAATCATGGTAAGGTCGAGTAATCAATCGAGAATATGTGATCCGCAAGACCATTTGTGCATTATGATAATTAAACGACAACCAATAGATGTGATACGTTTTGTGACCTTCGTATGAATATGTTGAACGAACAAAAACAATAATATGGACGGTCATCCGACGAGGCATGTTTTGGATACTATCCATGTATTCCTAATGACATGTGTCGTCCTTCGACTGGCTAGTCAATGAGACACGACAAATTCTCTACATCACAAATACTCGTTGATATTAAAGCAAATTTGAAGATTTTTTCATTTCATATTAAATATAATTATTAAGTCCTTCCATCATGCAACGTCATATATATACTCGTTCAGGAAAGAAACAATATTTTTATGTTGATTTATCGTTTATTTATCTCATTATTGAGAGTAGAGCCAGACAATGAGGTAGACATGCGGAAGAGAAAAAAAAGGATTCATCTTACCATATATAACCAAAAATAATAGTATAAGAACTGATCTGATATACTAACTTACCAACCTCAATAAAAAATCACTTTGAGATATAGAAGAATATTGAGATCAGGACTTCATCATCTTCATGCGAGTTTCAGTCATACTATTAGATATAATATACATGAGATTGAATATCAATACAAATCAAAATATTTAAATAACGTAATATATATATATATATATATATATATATATATATATATATATATATATATAATCCGATTCTTTTGGAACTTGATCGTGTGTGAATGACATTTCTTTTATATATCAAGGGTTCATCATTACTTGGACCATCACCATAATTTGCCTACGTGCTGCATTACTCCCACATGTACCTACTTATTGCAGCTGATAATGTGGACTATTTATCTTCTCATTAGCCGATGTCACTGCATGATTCCACATGACAGCCAATCAGAAAATAAACAAAGCACGTGATACAAACGTGGATCCATTCATGCATTTTTATTTGTTTGCATAAAATTTAACCTCCTCAATTGCTTTAGTGGGTTTGGCAAGGCGTGCATCCATTGAGTTACTTTGACTTCATATTCTTGGTTTGGATGATATATACGATGACCGTATTTTGCCGTAGATGCATTTGTAAATGGGACAAATAGCTCAAGAATGGGTGAATATTATTTCTTGATGGCCGATACCTTACGTGTGATTCGATCTCATGTGTTGGATCCACCCTTCTTATCTTTTTACGACCTTAATATGATCCAATGGTGATGGTGATTGCATATAGCGTCCTGAACCGACACATGTTCCGAAACTTCTGTGCGTTTTGACTTATGAGACAGATAACTTTCTTTATGCTGCATTCTACAGTCGATGATATATGACAAATAAATGTCACATGGGTATCATCTCATCCAGTGTTTTAGAATTAGATTTAGAAGGGTTGTCTTTGCACGATCGATTTAAGACAAGGGAGAGACTGCATCACGTCAATAAATGATCAGCAGTCTTCGATCCAAGAACATCTATAAATAGCCCCTTCAGCCACCCACCTCAGCTCACTATTCCTTCTCTGTCTCCCTCTCCTGTAATACGGTGACGCTAATTGGAGACATGGAGTGCCACATCGTCGGCGGCGGGTCGCATGGGGCGAAGGTGGGAGGAACGGTGGTGCTGATCCGGAAGACCGGCATTTGCTTCAACGCTTGCGGCGGCACCGCCATTGACAACGTGCTCGAGCTCCTCGGCCGATGCATCTCCTTCCAGCTTGTCAGCGCCACCGTCGGCGACCCTAGTGAGCTGCTCTCTCTATCTCTCATCTTCTTCTTGTCATAATCGTGTCATAGTTGGTGGAAATGATAGAAGCGTTGGTGTGCAGACAATGGGAATCGTGGGGTCGTCGGGGAGGAGGCATATTTAGAACAGCACATCGCTTTGTTGCCCTCCCTGGCTGCCGGCGAAACTGCTTACCACGTGACGTTCCACTGCGAGGAGAAGAACGGGATTCCCGGCGCCGTTATCGTCAAGAACAACCTCAGTTCCGAGTTCTTCCTCAAGACCTTGACGCTCGAGGACTTCCCCGGGAAGGGCCGTATCCACTTCGTCTGCAACTCCTGGGTCTACCCGGCCGACAAGTACAAATACGACCGCGTCTTCTTTGCCAACACCGTCAGTATCTATCAACTCGATATTTAACACAGAGCAGATTGGCATCTTTTAGTCTCCATTCACCATGCATCGACCTGTTGCAGACGTATCTACCGGGAGACACACCACTACCGCTGAAACCATACAGGGAAGAAGAACTCTGTAACCTGAAGGGAGCTAACGTCACCGGGAAGCTGAAGGAATGGGACCGCGTCTACCGTTACGACTACTACAACGATCTCGGTAGCCCAGACAAGTCCAAGGACTTGGCTCGGCCCATCCTCGGAGGGACTCCGGAGCACCCTTATCCGCGCCGTGGGAGGACCGGCCGGCCACCGACAAAGACTGGTAACACTTGATCATAGGCCCCTTTTGTTCACAACATTCTCTGATCTGATGCCGTCCATGTGTTTGACATAATAGATCCCAAGTCGGAGAGCAGGCTGCCGCTGCTGAACCTGAACATTTACGTGCCCCGGGATGAGCAGTTCGGGAACCTTAAGATGGCCGATTTCCTCACGTATGCCCTCAAGGGCGTCGTCAGAGTAGTGCTCCCGTTGCTGCAGATCATAGCGGGCGTAACCCCCATCGAGTTTGACTCGTTCGAGGACGTGCTGAAGCTCTACGAGGGCGGCCATCCGGTGCCCCCCTCTCCTCTGCTTGAGGAGCTCCGACATCTAGTTCCATTTGAGATGATACGGGAGCTGCGGCGCGTCGAGGGTTGCCAGGACCTGATCAAGCTCCCTAGGCCCCACGTAATCCAAGGTAATAACCCCGATAATAGATTAACTGGGATCGATCGGATGAGATGATGACCGTTTGACTCGGTTGGCAGTGGATAAGACTGCGTGGCGAACCGACGAAGAGTTCACTCGCGAAATGCTTGCCGGTTTGAACCCGGTGGTCATCAGGCGTCTCGAGGAGTTCCCTCCCACGAGCGAGCTTGATCCTTCCAAGTATGGCGACCATACCAGCACGATAACTGCAGCCCACATTGAGCACCACCTTGACGGACTCACCGTGCGTCAGGTGACAATCTTATCTGGTGTGATGCCTGTAGCGGTAGCGAAGTAGTCTTGCTTCATCTTGTTCCTTTTCTCCCTCCTGAAGGCACTGGAGCAGAACAAGCTCTTCATCTTGGATCATCATGATGCATACCTCCCCTACCTCAACCGCATCAACGCTCTCGCCGTTAAAGTATATGCCACCAGAACTCTGCTGTTCCTGAGGCAGGACTCCACGCTGAAGCCATTGGCGATCGAGCTCAGCTTGCCTCACCCGAACGGAGAGCGGCATGGCGCCGTGAGCAAGGTGTACACACCGGCTGAAAGCGGCGTGGAAGGATCGATCTGGCAGCTGGCGAAGGCCTACGCCGCCGTCACCGACTCCGCGCACCATGGCCTCATCAGCCACTGGTGCTTACAGAATCGCAGCATGTTCTATTCTGAGTCCCTGTTGTTGTTCGCCCGCCTGATCATCATTCTTTTACCTCGATCGCAGGCTCAACACACACGCGGTGATGGAGCCGTTCGTGATCGCCACGCACAGACACCTGAGCGTGATCCACCCAATCCACAAGCTTCTGTCGCCGCACTACCGCGACACGATGTCCATTAACGCCTTGGCCCGTCATGCCCTCATCCCCGCCGGTGGCATATTCGAGTTGACGGTCTTCCCAGGGAGGTACGCTTTGGAGTTGTCTTCAACGGTCTACAAGAGCTGGAATTTCCGGGAGCAGGCTCTCCCCGCTGATCTGATCAAGAGGTACGAATCCTCGAAAGCTCGAATCGTGTCTCACGAGGAGTTCTACTCTGTGCATGACCCAAATCATCTCTGTGCAGAGGAGTTGCGGTGAAGGACCGAGACGACAGGCTTTGCCTGCTGATCGAGGATTACCCTTATGCCGTGGACGGACTTCAGATATGGCATGCGATCGAGACATGGGTCGGAGAGTACTGTGCGATCTACTACCCGACGGACGACGTCGTGAAAGCTGACGCCGAGCTCCAGGCCTGGTGGAAGGAGGTCCGCGAGGTCGGGCATGGCGACAAAAAGGACGAGCTCTGGTGGCCAGCCATGCACACCACGTCCGAACTGATCGAGACATGCACCATCATCATCTGGATCGGTTCTGCGCTCCACGCCGCCATCAACTTTGGGCAGTACCCCTACGCTGGGTACATGCCGAACCGGCCGACCATGAGCCGGCGCTTCATGCCGGAGCCTGGCACGCCGGAGTACGAGGAGCTGGAGGAGAACCCGGGCAAAGTGTTCCTGAGGACCGTCACCTGCCAGATGCTCACGGTGCTGGGTCTTAACACCATCGAGATCCTGTCTAACCACGCGTCCGACGAGGTGTACCTGGGACAACGGGACACGCCGGAATGGACGTCGGATGAGAGGGCCGTGAAGGCGTTCAGGCGCTTCGGGACGCGACTCGAGGCGATCGAGGAGGAGATCAATAACAAGAACAAGGACACGAGCTTGAAGAACCGCAATGGCCCGGTCCAGATCCCTTACACTTTGCTCATCCCGAACAGTGAGCGTGGGATCACCTGCAGGGGAATCCCCAACAGTATCTCCATCTAAGTCGCCTGTCGAAGACTGGAGTAGCCATGAAGATTGTACCGAATAAAACTGATGCGTTGTGTGAGAGGATGTGAGAGACTGCATTTGAATAAATTTATTGGGGAATTCTGAACAACAATCTTTAATTCGATTTCTTCAACAATTAAATCCATGCTATTACATAAATATGGATATCGCCAACATGTAAAAAAAAAGTATGAAATTGCACAAATTTATCTAAGGTGTCCTAACCATTTATAATGATAGAAAATCATGATAGAGATAAATATGGAATAATAAATTATCATTTCTTATATGTTTTAATCCTTAATCAATCTATGATTTAAGGATTAATCACATATTTGAGTATACGATTTGATTGCATGATTTGAGTAATTGATTATTTAAAATTTCTTACTCAAAATCTGTATAAATACACATTAGTCCATGAATGAAATCTATCTTTTTCCTAATAAATTTCCCACTTTTTCAAATAATAGGGTTCTAATTAAAGCTAAAACAATGTTCAATAGCTCCAGCATGAATGGTTCGTAAAAATAAATATGCATGGCTATTTAATTGTTAGTAAATTAAAGATCATAAACTAATTTAGATCTCACTCTTTTTCCTTCTTATTCATATATTTTTTAATGTCTTTTCTTCTTCTCGAATCAGAAAAATCATGATAAAAGTCGTTCCATCCATGCTTAACGAAATACTAATATTCCAAATTATGTCGAAAAAAAAAAGCTTGTGATCTTGGTAGATGACCTACTTATGGGTGGAGTTTCGCTTAGTTATTTTATGCTTTTAGGTTTTACAAAACATTTATTTATAAACTTTCATCTCTTTCCTCTTTTGTTCCTAAACAAAGTAGAATCTTCACAAATGTCGAGGGATCTAAAATTAATCTTGCATTCTCACAAAACTCCATATGTTAATAGTATTTTAACGAAATAGTTCAGATTAAGAAGACTATATATCTACACAATACATATGTTGGAGCCATTGAACATTACTTTGACTTTGACTTTAATTAGGACTGTATTTGCCTCCCCAAATTGCCTCAAAAAGTGATGCAAATACAAGTGCCTTCCAAATTCAATTAAAACCATGAATACCCTTAAGGATTAGGGTTAGGTCGGAACTGGTTAGTTCTTTACCTAGTACAGATTAATTCTTAACTTAGGGATATTATTTTTTGGGCTGAGGAAGGGATCTTCTCATGGTCCAGGTCAAAGATTATATAAAATTGTCCATAATGTGGCTCCAAGAATGATTTGAGGTTGCAGTAAGTATAGTAGTGAAAACCCAGAATAATCAATCAGATTGGGTTGGGTAAATTTTGCATTTTAACCAATTATTTTGCTGAGATTCTACACGTAGAGGTGAAGAACGATACCTAGACCAAACACATCTAAAACATGAAATTAGTAGTGGGAATCTTATTTCAAATCTATCAAATCGACCCAACCCAATGGGGACTTCCAAAATAACCTATTTGGTTCAGGAATCAGCTTTAAGTCAAGGGATTTTGACCCTCTACAAGGTTAGGTCAACTTCAAATCAAGCATATATTTTTTCAATTGTATGGTTCCACCTGACTCGAGCTCTTTTTCTCCTTAAGAAACATTTTAAGTTTGATTTGACCCGACCTGACCTCCTAATTATGTAGATCGTAAAGATAATATTGGTTAATTGGTGGATCGCATATCTTGTTTTTCCCTTGCATGAAAGACCTCCTCTCTAGGAGTCATATCCTATCAAAGAGATACTAGAGAAATAATATTATATATATATATATATATATATATATATGGTTATAGATTAAAAAAAGCATAACAGAAGAAAAATGAACAAACAAGTATTATCTATGAATACCTAGTATTTGGTATAAACTCTGCTTCATTTCTTTATATTGATTAGGCTGTGGATAATAAAGTCACACATTTACTTTTCGTGTGTTTCATACAAAGAGTTCCATCGAGTTCCATCGTTCGAATGAGTATACCTTAAGTATCTCTATCAGTCTATTAAAATAATAATAAATTAAAATAAAAAATTATGATAAATTAACCTATATAGCTGCTAAAGATCTTAATAGTTTATCGTAAGATCTTATTATCATTTATCTTTAGATAAGTTATCAAAAAAATCTATAATAATAAATTTTTATTAGATAACTTTATCTCCACCATCCTTCTCTTTCCATTCCATAGCCTCTCGCCCTCTCTCTGTCAGAAACTTCTTTCTCCTTATTTATTCTTTTAGTTTTCTATCACTTCACCTTCATTGTCAGAAGAGGATGAAGTAGATTAAAAAAAAAGGAGTGGAGAAGGTGATGGTAGAGTGAGAGATATAGTGGGAGGAGGAGGAAAAAACCAATTGGAATAAGGATGAGACAAGGTGAAGAGTGAGGAGGAAAAAGAAGTGAAAAGATGAAGGGTTATTTGAAAAAAATTAAGGGGTAATTTAGAGTCCAGTTCGATTCATCTAAAAAAATTAATTTAATTCTAAAATATCGAGTCAAACTTAGATAAAAAAATAATATTTTCTATAATTTTATTAAAAATTTAAAAATAAAATAAATATTATTTGTTAAAAATGAGGCATCATTTCATAAAAGTCTATTACTAAATTTTTTTTTCAGTAAATTAGTATATATATATATATAATTTTCTTCATTTAATAACTTATATCCATAAAATGATCAGAAACATTTTAAGCTTGTTGTAAAAAATATTCAAGTGTCATTTCCCCTCCCGCTCTCAGCATGAAGTATGATTCAACCAGCACGATTGAATGAATACAGGGCATTTAGAAAGTTCAAAGGAGGAGGACACGGTGGCATTTCCGAAAGAATGGGCATGTTTATGCGAGTCGGTTACCCTCCAAACCAATACACCTCGAACGTGTAGCCCATCCTGTCCAAGCGCCACATCTTCCAATTCACAATCCCTACGAGATGCGGCCCTCTTTCCAACCCCACCCGATTGATGACCGCCAAAAGCGGTTCTTCTTGCGCGCCAATAGCAGCCCACCACGTAATCCCGAGCAGAGCGAAGAACTAGCGGTCCCAGTCACCGGTGTTATCCCGACCTCTCTCCCCTCCCTCCTTAAATGAGCCTCCTGGCTTGTTCTCGCGTCGTCACCTTTCGCTCTGTCTTGCCGCAATCCACACGTTCGGGCAACAAAGCATCTCCTTCAAATCTCACCAATCACTTGCCCACTCCGAAGCGATCTCCCCTCGGCGATCGAAGTTTTCTCCTATTCTTTGCTTCCGATCAAGGTTGCCTCGGTGGTGATCGTGTTGGGGGTTCTAGGGCTGGGGTTGGGAGGGATCGGCCGATCGACAATGGGGCTTCTCTTCGTGGAGTCGCTCCCTGGTCCAAAGGTCTTCAAGTGCGGGCGCTGCAAGGTCGACTCGGCGTCCCATGACGCGATCATCTCCAAGGATTTCCACGGGCGGTATGGCCGCGCGTACCTCTTCAAGAGCGTGTGAGTGTGACTTCAAGAGCTTTACTGTCGTTCTTGTTGGAGAAATGATATTAGGATTTTTTGACCTCATTGTGGTGTTTATGTGCTTATGGTAATGGATTCTATAATGGCACATATGTTCTTGGTCTTTAGGTTTGCTGTGATGTAGGTCTTTTCCATATTGTTGGTTTCACATTGGTATAAACTACGAAATGGTGCCGCTTCTTCAGTGATTAGCTTAAACTAATGGTCTTCTGTCTAACTAGTTTTCTTGTGTCCTCTGTTTCATAGCCAATTAGCAGTCTTTCATATGATGGAACGGTAATCAAGTAGAATTTTTTGCCTTTGTTAGTCTTCTGTAGATGGACGGAAACAAAATCGTAACCCAAATATGTGTGGGGGCTTTGAGCTAAATTGTTATTTCTGTTCCATCTGTCTGATATTCTAGAATATTTAGTTCTGTCATTTCTGCTGCCCATGGAGTTATAATCAAGATATTGTTGTTGTCACGATAATAATTAATACTCTTGGAGGGCCAGAATTCATCTTGGAATGTACCATTTATAAAGTAAATTGAGTGGCACCCAATCCTCCCTGCCCTCATTTCTCCAAATCTGGCATTGATGAAGTGGGACATGGTGAGATTGGTGCAGTAGGTGTCCAGTTAATTGCTCTTCCCAGCGCTTCTTATCTTCTTCGGCCTATTCTCTCCTTGAGCTACCACCCTATCCAAATCTAGCCATGTGAGGCAAGGGTGAGCTGATGACTATTCATTGAATAGTCAAAAGTTTGAAAACAATGAGGGGCTGGGCAGTCAAACCTTAAAGCAGTAGTTTGGAGTAGTCTCGTCGGTAGCAAAGTGTTCCACCTGAATCTTTTTGGGTCTTGGGTAAACTGTTTGGTCGAGATTTATTGGGTGGTACACCTGAGAAATTGATGGAACTCTAACACCAGATTTTCTATGCTCTTTCAGTCTGCTTAGCTGTGGTTAGAAGTTTTCTAACTTCTTTATGTAGATTTTGCATGTAATGACTGTATCAGCATGTAATGACTGTAGCTTCAAAACTTACAACTTACCCTTTGCAAAAAAAAAAAAAGTTTCAAAACTTATATCGTGGTCTACTTTTTTCTGGTGCCATTTTCTCCCAATTTTGTTACCTCTACTTCTGTCCTTGTGGAGAGAATCCAAAACAGAGCTAAGGTTCGTGCGGTTCATAGTCTTATGAGCTCTCTGCTGATTTGATCCCTTAACCAACCGTAACTCTTTGTTGTTTCATATGCATTTTTCATTGTAATCTAGAATATTGTATTAGTTTATGGTAACAACTACTGAACTACATTCTATGTTCATTTATATATAAAGCAGATACTAATATAAGTTGGCTACAATCATATGTATATAACCAGATTAGGCTACAATCAGATTCAGAAAGTCGATTCAGATTGATATTATCCGACCCATGTTTACCGCTAACAGTTAGGCAACCAATATATTTTCCTCTTCACCTTCTAAAACATCAATCCATGTTCTGTTTTTTAGATATGCTGACTTGTTTGCACACTTGGACTTTAATTTCTGCACTTCTGTGGGATTCCACAATTAAGTCATCTGCACCTGTTTTTCTTTTTTCATTGCAAGGAAATAGTATATGAACATTTATTCAGATAGTTGGAAGAAATGTATTACAGCAAGTAAAAGTTTGAAATTTCCGTGCATTAAATAAGGTATAGACCATGGATCACCATGGTGTTTTATTAAGATACATTATGAGGTGGTGATTTTCTTTCAAGATGTGCTCTTTATTATCGTGCAAATTTTTGTAGGGTGAATATCACATTGGGCCCTGATGAGGATCGACACCTTATAACTGGATTACACACAGTGAATGACATATATTGTAGCTGCTGCCAACAGATTCTGGGCTGGAGATATGTAAGTGAATGTCATATACTGTAGTGCACTGGACGCATGATTTTCATGGACACTTTGGATACCTGACAGTTCTTCTAATTATCCACAGCATTTCTGTTTGCTTTCAAAAATTAGACTAGGTAGAGCAAGTCACATTTCAAGGAGAACAGTGGAATTGTGCTACTAACCTGCTTGCATTGTTTAGGCTACATGGATGCTTTAGATGTTCCATCAACTGAGCTACCGCATTCAACATATCTCTCAAAAGTATAATCTTTTAGGAGTTCGGATATTGTACTTGGTGGGGATGTTGTGCAAAAATACTATGTAGTTGATTCTTGTTTTCTTACATTTTAAATCTAGTTAATATTTTTCCAGTTCAGCCTATCATACGCCTAGTTGTTTTGTTTTTTCCATCATCTTAGTTGGTCACACCTGTATGTACAGGTTGTTGTGAATTTTTCTTAATTCTGCTCAATTTATCTTATATTTTTCCTTCTGACTGCTCGTAATTTATTCATATTTCTGCAGGAGAAGGCATATGAAGAAAGTCAGAAGTACAAAGAAGGCAAATACATTTTAGAAAAAGCTAGGATGTCGAAAGAGGGCTGGTGATGTTTGTAAGGGCCAAAAAACCTGATAACCTGCAATTGCATGCAGCAGTGTAGTGGTAGGAAAACGTGCCCATGAAATATAACACAAACCCAGTTAGCAACAGCAGCTCTTGTCAATTACACTAGGTTGCAACTTCCTCGCCTTCTTGGAGGGAACAAGGAACAAACATTTGGTTCGACAAATTAGACACACCTTGCTTGTTTGTCTTGCAGATTACACATTCTCCTGTAGTTTTTGTTAGTGTTTATTGTGGATGGTTGACTCTAAAGTGCTTTATTCCAGTGTCTCAGATCCCAATCAATTAGATTGGATGGATTCCCTCCATTCCGTCGTGTTTGAAGCCTATATTCGTGAGGTGTTCTTATCCTTGATCATTGTTTTTTAGTTATTGACCATATTCTATTTTAATTTCCATGTTAAGCCCGAGAAAATTGTGCATGCTTGATCGGTGAACACAACAGTTGTTGCATGTAGTATGTGTTTGATAGTCCATGCTTCTTGTAATTATAAGTAGATATGCATTGTACCTGCACATTCAATCATTTAACAATGCATGTTGAATTTGGTATCACGACTGGCTTACTTCTCATCACCGTACTCTAAGCTAATACCAACAGAATGCTACCTCCTTTTTTGTGTTTGTTCTTTTGCAGAAATTACAGAATGTATTTCTTTCTCATCACCATATATCTTTTACAGAAAATGTTGAATTGCGTGTCGCAACCGTACATCCAGAGGGTTTACTTCTTTCTCGCTACGTCACTCTTCAACTGGTAACAACAGAATGCTGCATCCTTTTTTGTTTGCTCTTCCAGAGAAAATGTAGAATGTTACATACTCTTTTTTTTTTTTTTGTCTTTGACTCACTGTTTTGTATGCTTGCCTCTGCTAACAAGTTAATAGCGACTGGCCAAATAACCATATAGTACGTCACATCTCATATTTATAAAATATAATAAATTATTATTTTATTATTCATAAATTACAGTATATACTTCTTTCTTTATTTTTTTTCATCCATAATTCAAAATTTTATCTTTATAATAGTAAATATTTTATTAAATAAAATTTTACTTCTTTCTAGTAAAATCATAGATTTTTTTTAAGATTATCTTAAAAAAAGAATAAGATAAAAATATATCAACAATCACATATGTCAATAGAAATTTTTAGAATTTATAAAAATAATTTTTAATATTCATGAAACATATATAAATATTAATAATTTAATAAATAATAATAATATATCAATTCATCATAAAATTTATGTATTAAAAAATAATAATAAATTTTTACATAATAAACAAAATCATGTATCAATCATATGTAATACATATAATAATCAAATAATAAATATGTATATCACATTCGAGGATGTACTCTCAATAACGAATGCACTCCCTACAATAGATAGAGTGGTACCTCTCATCTGTCAAAGTAGAGACATGTTTCTCCCAATAACGAATAGAGGAGTCATCTAATCGTTATGTTTGATAGCTTGTTAATCTCTGAAGGAAATTGTCATACCTGTCCTTTATAGAGATACATAAACATCCATGATCATTTATTTATATTCATTCATTCATTCATGCATGTATCAAAAAATCAATATAATCAAATATTACGAGAGACCATGGTTGATGTATGATTTGCTATACTATGTTCATTGATGACTTCGTATTATGATGGGTTAGCTCCTTTCATAGGTTGTACTTCCAATATGGACCACTAATATAATCACAAATACTATATGGGAACAATCATATTAACATCATAATCTTAAGAAAAGTAAAAAACTAATAATTATTTTCAAATGATATCTTCAAATAAAATATTTAAGTTTATCAAATCATAAAAGCATAAAACATCAATCTCTCAATAATTCTTAACCAAAACCTTAATTGAAATAACTCAATTAACTTAAACCAAACTCAATTCGATTATGACCTAACGAAATCAACCTTAAATCCTTATAGAATCGATCTAGAAATATCCTAAATTGATCTAATTTAGATTTGATTGATCTCGATTAGGTCAAGTAGGTTTGAACTAGTCAAGTTTGTCTAGAAACACGCTAAACCAATTTTAATTAATTAAACATATTTAATTCGATCAATTAACGAGCTTAAACCAATAAAAGGAGAGTAAATCAGATTATGTCATATAGTGCAAACTCAAATTGAGCTGACCCACCTGAGTGTTGGACGGGTCACGTGTGCTGCACATACCTATCCCAAGTAATAAGTTGAG
Source organism: Musa beccarii (assembly GCA_024322285.1). Classification (NCBI taxonomy): domain Eukaryota; kingdom Viridiplantae; phylum Streptophyta; class Magnoliopsida; order Zingiberales; family Musaceae; genus Musa; species Musa beccarii. The sequence continues at coordinate 40,768,879 of CM044395.1, read as the reverse complement.
CTGAAGTACAAGCTAGATAACGGAGCGACAATGTGTCTAGCGCCAATTGCATATCTAGGTAGGCTTAACTTCACGAACTAAACTAAGCCTCACTCACAAGTTGAGTTGAGCCTTACCGTTGAATTGGGTCATACTTGACTTGCAGGTTGAGTCATGCCTAGACACATGAGTTAGGGTCATGTCTAACCATATAAACTAGGTTGTATCTAATCGTATGAGCTAGACCATGCTTGACCACATGGGTTGAGTCGTACTATGCCACATGGGCTAGCTACTACCTGACCACATAAGTTGGGTGTACCTTATCACATAGGCTGAGTTATACATGATCACATAGGCTGGATTGCACATAGTCACATAGGTTGAGTCATGCCTGGCTACATGGGTTAAATTGTACCTTACCACATATGTTGACTCCTACTTGGCCACATGAGTTAGGTCACGCCTGGCTATATCATATAAGCTGGGGCATATCTAATCACATGGGTTGGGTTATGTATATCACATAAGCTGAGTTGTATCTGACTACATGGGTTACGTCATACATGACCACATGGGCTGGGTCGACTCGATCTAACAAATTAACTTGATTCAAGTCACATCCCAATTATACTATTCTTATCAAATTAGATTTTAATATTTTAAATTATTAAAAAATAATTCAAATTAATGAATTAAAAAAATTTAAATTCATGATCTTAAATTTAAAAATAATTATATCATACAAATTCACACATCATTCTTGGAACACAAATATATCTAATTAAATAAATTAAAACTATTATATATCAAAATAAAAATTATAATAATTAAATCAATATTGAAACTTACTTAAGCTTAAGAGATCAATATAAATCAAATAATCATTCTAATTCACAAATCAATTATCATTATTTATTAATCATAAAATTTTGAAATTAAAATATTATTATGCATCATAAAATTAGAATGATCATAATATTAAGATTTTAAAATATAAATCAAAGTTAATTAAAAAATAATGATCCTATCTTTCCTTGACTATTCTCTTCTCGGGATCATCTCCTCAAGAAATCCTCTCCACAATTCTCCCATTATGCTTGGTGAGGAATTAGGGAGGAGAAACCCTTTATATAAGAGAAATAAGATCTTTCCGAAAGATAAGTAAATATTTGATTTTTATTTTAATTTATTTTTAATTTATTTTCATACATAAAAAATAGAAATATAATATTCATTTCATATGGCTTACGAAAATGGAATATATGACATTTACTTTTTAAAATCATATCCCTCATTAGAAATATATCTATTAATAATTTAATTGATAAGCAAAATTTCTAACTTATCCATATGATTAAGAAAATTAAATATAATCATTTTCTTAATTATAATACATAATTATAGAAGTTAATAATAAAGTAATATATTATTTATAGTAATTAATTTATATTAAGGGAGAAATTATCTTTCTCCCTTAACATATTATAGAGCTAATTATCGTTGATTACATTTTTCATCCACTTACTAGAAATTTGGTCCCTAAATTTGATTAAAAATAATACTAATCAATATAATTAGCTCTTGAAATACTAAGTCAAAAGATAAATCTAAATTTGTTTGAAAAATATTTAGACTAAATGTGCCACTTGAAAACTTCAAGTCGAAAGATAAGTTTTTTTAATATTTTTAACATATAATATATGACAAATTGATGAAACTCATTCGGTAAATTTAGTTTTAGACTCCTTATAATAAGCATAGCAAATTTTATATCCAATAAATTATTAAAATTTTTAAGTTTTAAAAATTAATTGATTATTAACATAAAATATAAGTTAGGTGTAACTTACAAAACAATTGAAAAGATGAAAATTTATCCAACTATTAGACATATATTCTTTTATAACTCTAAATGATTTATATATTATATGTGTCAAAGAAATAACATTATATTTAATTCTTATTAGATCTTGTCATTGTATTAGACAAATAATATCTGATAATTAATTTTACATTAAATAAAACCTTCATTCAAATTAATTACTCATATAATTAAGTTTAAATATGCATGATCAAATTTATTCAACTACAAAGACATATTTTATTAGTATCAAAATAATTTTTACAAACCAAATCTAATCTTAATTTTAAGAATAATATATGGTAACAAAAAGTATAATGATAAATGCCTTTCAATTTATATTCTTAAAAGACCCTGTAAAATTTTTGCACTTAAAATTTGTTAAAACTTTTACATTTAAGAGAATAATTGATATTTAGTATGAATTCAATTAATAAAATTAGATATGTTAACCATAAACATTTGTAACAATGTAAGGCAAAACTCAAAAAGATAATTAATCATGGATCTAAAGAAACCACACAATAAGTAATAAATATGTTCTTATATTTTTTATTAAATTTATTCTATTCATAATTATAGATAAAATAATATTCTATAATATGTGTATCTTCATGAATAACTATAACAATTGATATTATTTATTTTTCATAAATATATCAAAAAAGGAAATAATGTATTCTATATTTAAATTAACAACTCTTATCTACTTTTTTTTTTAAGGGATAAGAGTATCATGGAAAAATTATGTTCAAATGTAAAACTTTATGGGATTTTTTAAGATAAACTAATACAACATTTATTTTAATTTAGAGAAATAAAATTTTGATCTTTGACTCAATAATCTTATTTCAAGTCATTTAACGAGATTCTATGTGAGTAACATTTGTAATTAATCATTTTTTATTAAAAATAAATCGTATTTGGCTCAATAAAATGATCATAATCTCTTAGAATTATGCTTTAATTATATTATTGTATAATTTTCAAATTTTAAATCTTAATAACTAATTGCGTCATCTAATATTTTACTCCTAGGATCTCATACTCCAATAGGTTCTTAAAATCATTACTCTAATACCATTAAATTATCACATCTCATATTTATAAAATATAATAAATTATTATTTTATTATTTATAATTTATAAAATATATTATTTTTTTTCTTCATCTTGAATTCAAATCCTTATCTTTATAATAGTAAATATTTTATTAAATAAAAAAAGATCACATCTTTCTAGTATGGTCATAAGCCTCTTCCGCTTAAGGTTCAAATCTATTACAAAGTAGTAAAGTACTCTGAAAATAAATATAAAAAAATATCAACAACTATACATGTTGGTAGGAACCTCCAAAAAATCATAAAAATAATCTTTAATATTCATAAAATATATATAAATATTAATAATTTAATAAAAATGATAATATATCGATTTATTATAAAACTTTTACATTAGAAAAATAATGATAATTTCTTACGTAATAAATAAAATCATGCATTAACCACATGCAACACACACATAATAATCAGATAACAAAGAAGTACATTACACTCGATGGTGCACTCTACCAACAGTATATGGAGAGATATACTCTACGAGATGAATTCCTCCCAGTAACAAACGGAGATAACCCATAACTCAATAGTGGATGGAGTGATATCCCTCACTCACCTAAGTGGGGACACATTTTTCCCAATCGCAAATAGAGAAACTATTTAATTATCACGTTTAACAGTCCGTTAATCCCTGAAAGGAATCGCTATACCTATCATTGGCAGGGATACATAAGTATCCATGATTATTCATTTACATTATCCATTTATTCACGTATGCATCTAAGAAATTAGTATGATCAAATATTATGGGAGACCATGCTTGATGTATGATATGCTAGGCTATGTTTATTAGTGGCTTCATACTATGATAGACTCGTAGCTCTTCTTATAAGTTGCATTTCCAATATAGGCCACTAGTATAGTCACATATACTATATGCTAACAACATATCAATATCAAAAACTTAAAAAAAATAAAAAATCAATAATTATTTTCAAATAACATCTTTAGATAAAATCTTTAAGTTCATTAAATCATAAAAGTATGCAACATCAATATCTCAATAGTCCTCAATCAACCAAAACCCTAATTGAAATAGCTCAATTGACTTAAACCAAACTCAATTTGATTATGACCTAATGGAACTAACTCCAAATCCTTATAGAAATAATCTAGAATCACCCTAGACTAGTCTAATTTAGATTTGATTGATCTTAGTTAGGTCAAGTAGGTTTGAACTAGTCAAATTGGTCTAAAATCATTCTAAATTGACTTTAACCAATTGAACCCATGTAATTCAGTCAATTATCGAGTTCAAACTAATAAAGAGTAAGGAAATCGAGCTATATTGTATAGTGCTAGTTCAAATCAAACCGACCCACCTTAGTCTTGGACGGATCACATGTACCGCATATGCTTGTCCCAAGTAAAAGGTTAAGCTAAGGTACATATTAGATAGATAAACGATGATGTGTCTAGCACCAATCGTATAGTTAGGCAGGCTTAACTTCATAGACTAGGCTAAGCCTCAGTCACAAATTGGGCTAAGCCTTACTATTGAATTGGGCTATGTTTGGCTCGCAGGTTGGGTCATGCTTATATACATGAGTTGAGGTTGTGTCCAACTACATGGACTGAATCGTACCTAGTCGCATGAACTGGATCATGCTTAGCCACATGGGTTGGGTCGTATCTTGTCACATGGGCTGACTGCTACCTGGCCACATTGGTTAGATCATATCTTGCCACATGGGTTAGGTCATACATGGTCACGTGAGTTAGATCATACCTAGCCACGTGGGTCGTATTTTACCACTTGTACTGGCTCTTACCTAGCCACATGAGCTGGGTTATGTCTAGTTACATGGACTAAGTTGTACTTGGCCACATAGACCTAGTCACATAGGCCACTTGGGTTAAGTCGACTTGGTCTGACATGTCAACCCGACTCAAGTCAAACCCCAATTACACTTATTTTATCAAATTAGATTTTAATATTTTAAGTTATTAAAGAATAACTCAAATCAATAAATTAAAGAATTTAAATTCATAATTTTAAATTTAAAACTAACTAAATAATAAAAATTGGTACATAATTCTTGAAACATAGTTATATCTAATTAAATAAATTAGAAATATTATGTTAATTCAAAAATAAAAATTTTAATAATTAAATCAATATTAAAATTCACTTAAACTTAAGAGACTAATATAAATCAAATAATCATTCTAATATCACAAATCAATTATTATTATTTATTAATCATAAATTTTTGATATTAAAACATCATTATGCATCATAAAATTAGAACAATCCCAATATCAAGATTTTAAAACATAAATCAAAGCTGACTAAAAAAAATGAGGATCATACCTCTTCTTAACTATCGTCTCCTCAGAAACGTCTCTTGGTAAAATCCTCTCCTCAAAACTCCCAATGTGTTGAGTGAGGAATGAGATAGGAGGAACCCCTCTATATAAGAGAAGATGAGATCTTCTCGAAAAGAAAATAAATATTTAATTTTTATTTTAATTTATTTTTAATTTAATTTAAGACATAAAAATAGAAATATAATATTTATTTCATATGGTTCATATACGAAAATAGAATATATATGTATATATACTATTTATTTCCTAAAATCACATCACTTATCAAGAAATATATCAATTAATAATTTAATTGATTAGTAAAATTCTTAACTTGTCCATGTGATTAAAGAAATAAATTTTAATCACATCCTTAACTATAGTACATAAACATGAAAATTAATAATAAAATAATATATTATTTATAGTAATTAATTTATATTAAGTGAAAAATTATCAATGATTATATAGTATTATGCCTAGTCTTTAATTAGAATATGTAGCATTAACCTTTGGTGTTAGAAAAGCAAACCAAACATGTATAGCATGCTTTGGGATTTTTATAAGAGAGGTTCAAAGTGTGTCATTTAGTTTATTGATCATGGGAATATTCTAAGATCTCTTCTTATAATTCAATCTTTTTTTACTCATACATCGGCACATTTTACCCTATGCTTCCACTATAATAATTTTTTACTTATATACGTATGATTTTCTCAACTCATATGCCTCAATCACATTTCGCACTATGCCTTTGTCGCAGTAAATTTCTTCACGCAAGTCAATTTTTCCTAGCTCATGCGTCTTGGGCACGTTGGCCTTGTGCATTCGTCATAATGGATTTCTTCAAATGGGTTAAGTTTTTTTTTACTCATGCGTCTTGGGTATGTTTCGCCCTACACTTCCTCTATAGCAGAATTCTACTAGCATAGGTCAGGTTTTTCGAACTCAGACACTTCGAGCACATTTAGTCTTGTGCCTCCACTATAGTAAATTTATTTATATGGATTGAGTTTTCTTGACTAATGTGTCTCGAGCACATTAGCATTGTGCCTTCACCGTTGCAAATTTCTTCACACGGGTTGGGTTTTCCTAAGTCATACATCTTGGGCATGTTGGCATTGTGTCTCCCCCATGATAGATTTATTCTCATGCGGATTAGATTTTCCTGACTTATATATCTTGGGCACATTGGCCTTATGCCTCTATCGTGGTGGATTTATTCACGCAGAATGGATATTCCCAACTTATAGATCTCAGGCCTCAAGTCCTTACTAGTTATAGGTGCCTTACACGCCAATCACGTAAGTGATGACACGTGTGACATGATACGCACTTTTTTTGTTTATTATTTATTTGATATTTTTTTCACTTTGTATTGTCTATTGCATGTACTATAATGTTTATAGATCTATACAATGGAAAATGGATCATGATGAGATCATAATAATAAGATCGATTCGCCTTTAAACATAGACTCTAAATATTTCTAGTCATATGTTATTCGAGAGAGACATCGAGATAACCGGACATGCTAGTGTGCTATATATCTGTCCATATGATAAAAGTGATTATCTCATAGCTGTTCATGTGGGGACACTAGGGATACAATGCAGGTGCTCATTGGAGAACGAGTTTATTGATTGATCTGCTCACGGATGTTTATTGTTAAATGGCTCTATTGTCCCAGTTGTATATTTGGTCCTTAAACTTAAGACACAAAAAAATCCTGTATGAATACTCCACTCTTTGATACCATACTTATAGGTCTAAAAGTCTCAAATCTAGCATAGTCGATCATTTGGAGTAGCAACCAATCTTACGAGAGAAACTAAGTATCAATAAAGGATCATCTACTCTCGATGTCATGAGAGGAATATTTTATATGTTCTTACTCAGGCATATCCCTGACCAGGATCATTCAGATTGAGAGAGAGAGTTCTCCGAGAGAATTTGATTAGAGCGAGACTCGAGTACAAACCGTATGGACCTGACAACATCATGTCCGGAATATGGTCTCTTGGATATTAGATGAATGATGAACTATAGATACATAATAACTAAGGACAGACAAGTATAATGGATTGGATTCTCCTGTATCATCTAGGGACTGCGGTGTAGTGGCCTAGTACGTTCGTAGTTAATGAGTCAAATGAATTATTATAGTAATAATAATTCACTAAGCCAGAAAGAGTTTTGATAAGTATGACTCACGGCCAGCTTGATATTGGGCCTAGAGAGTCACATACATATGGTAGGTGCTGCAATAAGTAGAAGTTCAAATATGAGATATCCGTTGGAACCTCTATCTTATTAGATATCTAGTAAGCCCTTAAATTATTGGAACTTATGGATGAGATCCAATAAGAGCCAATGAGAAATTATTGGATAGAGATCCACTAACGTAAGATGATTGTGTAGTTGGATGAAGATCTAATACCCAATAGGACAGGAACCATTAGGATTAAGTTGATAAATGACCTCTATAAATATGAGAGATCAAAAAAGCCATAGGTTAGACCCCTTTTGGTTGCCACCTCCTATACTCTTCTCTATCTCCTACTTAGCAAGCAGTCTCTATTTGAGGCATGTGGATAACAAGAAGGATCGACCCCTTCTTGATCCCATGGTGAGCATGGAAAGGAGGATTGTGCAGTGATTTGAGGAGCGTCTTTGCAGCTCATGCCGTATTGTCACGAACGGTCGTCGCACACCCGCAGCAACTTCGTTCAACGTTCCGTTCGTCGCTTGCCCATGCTTGTACATACCCTTGGCAGCCTGTTTTGCCATGTTTTGGTGTGTTTTTCCTTGTAAAACTACAGAAACAAACTTGCAAATGAAGCAGCGAAACGATCGCCACATCCGCCCGTAAATCCAAAAACAAATCCGTTTTAGCGTGCGCGGGCTGATTTCTGCAGTCGCGCCATGGAAATTTTGTCACCATCTCAGCCCTTGGAACCACCCGGGTGGCACATGGTCGGATGGGGCTTCAGTATGTTGTCGGGCGTTGAACATTTTCACAAGTTTGCACGCCACTTGGCGAAACTTGCCTCGCGCCCGACGCACTTGGGAGTAGTTGTTTGCGGACTTGCAGCTGCTCATTCACCTCTCTAAAGTCCTTGTTTTCCTCCTCTCTTTCTCTACTTTCTTGCACACCAAGTGCTCGCTCAATTGCTTGTAAAGCTTCCTCTTCGCGAGACGTCGGGACTTGTCCGCCGCTGTTCCAACAACTAATCAACTTCTCTTTTTACAGTCCTACGGGACTGCACGAGGTTGCGTTCGGTGACCCTTTGCGGATGCGTATGTCGCATAAGGCGCCTCAAGACTTAGACAATCCAAGCTAAGTCCGATCGAAGTGGGCGCGTAGGCGATTCTTGACTTAGGCAAATTTCACTAAGTCGGTGGCTTGCCATGAGGGTGCCTCACCACTTAGGCAATTCTTGCTAAGTGCGTGACATTGTGGTATCGAGCGTGCAAGCAATTTGAGCAAGCAAATGAAGGAATTTATCGCACTCGCCATGGCGAAACAAATGCGTGTGAATCGAGCGAGGATGGGGCAAGCCGGAATGTTGCCACAAGCACTACAGGAGGGCTGCATGTGCAAACTCGCTCTCACGCTGCGAGAGCCGCTCATGAGGAGCGGGGCGTGAGCATGAGGAGCGAAGCGGCTGCTCGCCACGAGCGGAGGAGGCGCAACTGCAGTGCGCCAACCTAAGAAAGACCCATAGAGAAAGGGTCATAGCGGTGGAAACCCGCATGGATGTCCTTGAAGCGAGCTTGGATGAACTCTACCAAGGCCAAAATAGGCTTCTTGGCGTGAGAGCTCGCAAGAAGAAGTCAATCCAGGATCGACAAGGTTGAAGCCTTAGTCGACCGATCGCCGGATGACACAAAGGACTCCGTGCAACACTTGCAGAAATGGTGACGGAACTCACTTCCAAAGTGGCAATGCTCACAAGGGCGTTGAATGCGGGCGAGGCAACACCGCGTTGCGCCAACACAAAGCTTCAGGGCACCCGACCCACACTTTATTATGGGGTGCTAGAGATGCGAAGGAGCTTGAGAATTTCTGTTTGATATGGAGCAGTATTTTCGAGCTCGAGGCCGGACTCGAGGACACCAAAGTTTCGATAGCGACAATGTATCTCGAACGGTGATGCAAAGCTTTGGTGGAGAACCCGTTGGGAAGAGATTCAAAGAAAGGTCGGTGTCGAGTGGACACATGGGACGACTTGAAGCGGGAGTTGAGAACTCAATTCCTACCCGAGAACACGGAGTTCGTCGCAAGGAGGAAGTTGAGGCAACTCCATCAAACGACTTCAATTCGGGACTATGTGAAGCAATTTTCTGCTCTAATGTTGGACATTCAAGATATGTCTCGAAAAGATAAGTCGCTCACTTTCTTGATGGCCTGGCCATGGGCTCAACAGAACTTCATCGACGGAATGTCACCGATTTGGGCGAGCAATTGCAGCCATGAAAGGCTTACCGACTTTGCTTCTTCGAGAGGACCCGAGGAAGAAGAAGCATCCACTGAAATCACTAACCAAGGCACCCTCCTAGAAACGAACCTAGGGGTGACCAAAAGAAGAAGGGTTTCCATAAGGGGCCGAACTCAAACGGCAGGACCTCAAAACCTTGAAATGTTTCTTGTGTGGAGGACCACACAAGGTGTATGGGATCGCCCGCAAAAACAGGCACTCAATGTCTTGTCTGCTTCCATCAAAACTCCTAAGCCGCAAAGGGCAAGGCATCGCCCTCGCTTCGAGTAGCTCGAATCGGGCAAATGACGATGAAAAGTCGCAAGGACCCCGAATGGGTGCGATGCGTTCTTGAATGCCTTGCGGGGGTCAAGTGGGGAGAACACGAGCCAAAGCAACAAAAAGCAGGAGCAGTGAGTTGATGTACGTAAACATTAGACTCAATGGCCAAACCACCCGAGCAATGGTGGACACAGGTGCTACCCACAACTTCATCGCCGACCGTGAAGCAAAGCGGCTTGGGTTAATCTTAGAGAAGAACCCAAGTCGGATGAAGGCGGTTAACTCGGAGGCTAAGCGAATCTCCGGTTAGTAAAGGAGTCTCCATCAAGATCGGATCATGGAGTGGGCACACAAACATGATGGCGTGCCCTTGATGACTTCCAAGTGATTCTTGGAATGGAGTTCATGCATGCAAAGTTGGTGCCGATGCCGCTCCTAGACTCCATTTGTCTAATGGGAAGTGACAACCCCTGTGTGGTTTTCGTCACTCGAAGAGGAACCAGGATCCCAGCCAGCTATCGGCGTTGCAATCAAGAAGGGCATACGCAAAGGGAGTTAACCTTTGTGGCTGCGATGAAGCTTGAAGCACTCGATGGGGAGGCCCGTAAAGAACCTGCTGTGGTGGCAAATGTCCTGAAGGAGTTCGAAGATGTTATGCCACCTGAGTTGCCGAAAATTCTGCCTCCACGTAGAGGCGTGGATCATCTTATTGAGCTGGAGCCAGGAGTGAAGCCTCCAAATGAGACCACCATACTGCATGCCCCTCCTGAGTTGGCAGAACTCAGAAAGCAGTTAGATGAACTGCTAAGCGGTGGTCTCATTCGTAGTTCCAAAGCACCATTCGGAGCTCCAGTTCTCTTCCAGAAGAAACAAGATGGGAGTCTCCGACTATGCGTCGATTATCGGGCCCCGAACAAGGTGATTGTGAAGAACAAATATCCCATCCCTCTTATTGCGGACTTGTTCGATCAACTGGGCAAAGCAATGTATTTCGAAACTCGACCTTCTCGGGTATTGCAGTGCGGATTCTTTGAAGGTGACGGCGAAGACTACCTGTGTGACCAGGTATGGAGCGTTTGAATTCTTGGTGATGCCTTTTGGCTTAACCAATGCTCCAGCCACATTCTGTACTCTTATGAACCAATTATTCAAGGAGTATCTGGATAAGTTTGTGGTTGTCTACTTGGGCGATATCGCCGCTCACAAAGAACACTTGAGGAGCACATCGAACACCTCCGAACAATCTTCAAAGTTCTCGGGAGAATTCATTGTTCGTAAAAAGAGAGAAGTGCTACTTTGCTCAGAAAGAGATCTTATTCTTGGGGCATCGGATCGGCGACGGTTCCATTAAGATGGATAAAGCAAAGGTGCAAGCAGTTGTGGACTGGCAAACTCCAAAGAAGGTGCCTGAACTGAGATCCTTCCTTGGGTTTGTGAACTACTATCGACGCTTCATACTTTGGGTATTCAAGCGTGCGACTCCACTAACAGAGTTGTCAAGAAAGAGCAGCCTTGGAGATGGTCCGACAAATGTGAGGCGGCATTCCAAGACCTAAAGGCTGCCATTCGGAAGAACCAAAGGCTCAAATTGCCGGACTATGGGAAGCCCTTCAAGTCCATACAGATGCTTGAGACTTCGCTATCGGGGAGTACTTATGCAGGAGGGCCATCCAAAGGTGGCCTATGAAAGCCGAAAACTCAACGAGACCGAAGCGGCGGTATCCTCCGTGCACGAAGGAGATGACAACGGTGATCCACTTTGCTTGAGTGTGGCGACACTACCTTCTCGGATCGCGATTTGTACCGAGGATGACAACATCGCTTTGAGTTACTTTCGACTCAAAAGAAACTCTCCCAAAGCAAGCACGATGGCAGGACTTCCTGGCGGAATTTGACATGGCAATGGAGTACAAGCCCTAAGAGCAAATGTCGTAGCTGATGCCTTGAGTCGAAAAGTGGAGGCCGTGAATGCGATGCAACTAGAGGGCAGAGGCCAAACAAGTCAGTTGCAATCCAACTTCCTTTCCCGAATCAAGGATGGACTGTGTAGTGATCCCCAAGCAGTAACCTTGATGCAATTAATCCAAGAAGGCAAGGCACGATGATTTTGGGTCCAGGAGGGACTCGCTCACACCAAAGGGAATAGAGTTTATGTTCCTCGGGCGGATAATCTGAGACGTGAACTTTTGAAGGAGTGTCATGATTCCCTTTGGGCAGGACATCCGGGTATTCATCGAACATTGGCTCTCATGGAGAGGGCCTTCTATTGGCCAAAAATGGGGACGGATGTGGAGGAATATGTTCGGACGTGCCTAACTTGTCAACAAGACAAAGTGGAGCAACGGAAGCCGGTGGGACTTTTAGAGCCGCTGTTGCACTGTAGGCCATGGGAGAGCATTTCTCTGGACTTCATATCTAGCTTGCCGACAGTAGGGGGACTCGGATCGATACTTGTGGTGGTCGACCGATTTTCAAAGTATGCAACCTTCATTGCCGCACCCCACAGCTTTGTCAGAGAAGCGGCGAAGCTAATGATGAAGAATGTGGTGAAGTATTGGGAGTCCCGCACAACATTATAAGTGATCGAGATGCTCGGTTTTCGGGACGATTCGGACCGAGTTGTTCAAATTATTGGGATCGGCTATACTTCTCCACAAGCCTCCACCCCAGCACGGATGGCCGGCCGAAAGAATAAACTCGCTCCTCGAGCAATACCTTCGGCACTACGTGAGTGCCAACCAACGAGATTGGGTGAAGTTGTTGGACATAGCCCAATTCTCCTACAACCTGCAGCGGAGCTCTGCATCCAACAAGAGCCCCTTTGAGATCATCACTAGACAACAGCCATCAACTCCTCACACTTTGGCTATTGGATATACAGGGGAGTAGTCCGTCCGCGTATCACTTGGCCAAAGAATGGCATCGAAATGCAGATATTGCGCGGGCCTACTTGGAGAAGCGGCCAGAAGATGAAGAAGTGGGCGGAGACTTGGGAAGGCGACCCAGGAATACAAAGTCGGTGATTTGGTGTTGGTGAAGCTCCAACCAAAGATCACTCCAATTCTTTAGAAACAAGGTGCATAAAGGATTGGTGCGCAAGTATGATGGCCCCTTCCCAATCATCGAGGGTGGGCAATGTTTCCTACAAGTTGCAACTAGGCGTGGCTCAAGATTCATAATGTTTTCCATGCCAAAGAACTTGAAAGCCTACCACTCCGATCCGCAAGATGCTTCTCGAGGCATTTCAACTCGTCAACCTCCCACCGTGAGCTTCCTACGAGAGCGAGTTGAAACAATTTTAGCGATCGCAGGACAACGCTACCCAATGGAGTGGCAGATTGAATACTTGGTGAAGTGGCGAAACTTCCCAAAACCGGCCGGTTGGGAGCCGAAGACACCCTCCGACATGAAGAAACAGCTATCAAAGCCTACCAAAGAGTGTCAACGAGGGCGTCGACAGCTTAAGTGGGGAGAATGTCACGAACGGTCGTCGCACACCCGCAAAGAACTTCGCTCAACGTTCCGTTCGTCGCTTGCCCATGCTTGTACATACCCTTGGCAGCTGTTTTGCCATGTTTTGGTGTGTTTTTCCTTGTAAAACTACAGAAAACAAAGAGCGCAGCAGCGAAACGATCGCTTCATTGATCGCCCGAAATCCAAAAAACACTCCGTTTTAGCGTGTCCGCGGGCTGATTTCTGCAGCCGCGCCATGGAAATTTTGTCACCATCTCAGCCCTTGGAACCACCCGGGTGGCACATGGTGGATGGGGCTTCGTATGTTGTCGGGCGTTGAACATTTTCACAAGTTTGCACGTCGCCGGCGGAAACTTGCCTCGCGCCCGACT